>OX578135.1:48260934-48283329 GCA_951213105.1 Amaurobius ferox
ATGGACTCTGTAACTTACAGTATTGATCACGGGACAGAATCTAATAGAGTTGAATTTTGGACTTCCCACCTGGGGGAGGAGGAGAAAATGGAATTTTTTCGAAAATGTATCCAGACCATCTCAGTGCTCCCCTGGTGATGTAGATGGGAAAAGTTTTGCGCATTTATTGGTATACATCAGGGTATACCTTTTGAGACCGGATTCTCGATCCCTCCTCCTCCTCCTCCTCCTCTAGTAGAGGAGAAATGTTGTTTAGATACATTCTAGAGTCCCTTACGTATAGTATAGGCCACGTGACAGATTTTCAATTTCTCCTCCAAGGGCGGACGAAATATAAGAGCATGGTGGTCTAAACGTCCATTCCGATCTATTTTTGGTGCTGATCTCCATACATTGTTAGACAAAATAAAATATAATAAAATAATCGTATTTTAAATTTTTAACAGAATGTATATCTTTGATGAGCTTAAATGCTAGTTTTTTCTATAAATCTATATGGTGAGCTTCTGTAATGTGTTTAAAAAGTTTGAATTCTTTGAAATATACTATTTTATTTTTCTTTAATTGGAAACAGTTTAATATTTGTGGTTCTAAAAATATTTTACTTTAACATAATCTTGAATAGCTAAAATCATATTAACATTACCAATCTTCTTTAAATAGGGTAGAGCATGATCAGTTGCTTTACTTTTTACATCACCATTTTTCACATTTTTCTTATAAACAAAAATTAAACTTTCTCTTCACCACTCGAAAATTTCATCTTTTGGCCAACTTACGATTTATATGAGTGTCGAATGATTACTTTGAATTATTACAGACTGCAAAAATCATGTGATAGCTTGCCCAGGATGTCGCTGACATTGAACGCAGTGACGATTGCATCAGAACTAGCCAGGGTTTAAGCTGAGTTCGAAATTTCTTTAGCAAAAAAGCTAAAACCTCTTGTTTCATTTTCGCATTTTGGATAGTTTATTAGCATTGTGCGAAAAATGCGATCGTAGCGGAAACATTGGAACTAGCAAACAAACCTCAACTTGTAGCGCCACTGTTATTCTCTTGTAAAGAAATCGAAAATAATTATTTTCCAATACGACGGAGCACCACCCCATTTCAACGTGGATATGCGACACACCTTAGATGCTTCATTCCCTGGGCAATGGATTGGTCGGGGTAGTCCCATAGCTTGGCCGGCACGATTGCCTGATCTCTCCTGTCTCGACTTTTTCTTATGAGGCCATTTGAAAAGTCTCATCTACGATAGCCCCATCGACTCCGACGAGGACCTTGTTGCTAGGATTGCTGTTGCTGCCGGCGTTGTCCTAGATATGTCAGGCGTTTTTGCTAACGTGAGCCGCTCGCTACGTCGCAAGTGTGAAGTCTGCATTATTGCTGGCTGAAGACCCTGACCGTCCAACTCGTCCTGAGGACTTGAGTATCTATTTGGACGGCCGAGTATCTATTTGCATTATTGCTGGTTGTCGCACTTTTGAGCAGTTTCTGTAACTTTGTCCATGTATTCTGCAGTTTCTGCCAGTAAAACGTACTTCGTGCCTACTCTGTCATTTTTGTGTTTCCTCTTTTCACGAGAGAGTTACCATTTCCTCATTTCATGAGCTACCACGTAGCGGTTCACTTCTTGCGTTACGACCCTGATTTGTATGACAGAAATTGCTTGTTTAGATGTGATTTATCACCCCTTAAAGCTTGGACCAAGAGTTCTGGCGCACCCTGTAAATCAGTTATCTATTGAATTATCACTGGTACCGTTGTGCCACATATGGATCTGATTTATACCTGGAGTGCAATCTTCATGGGCCAACCTTTTGGCACATAAATCATACTTCTTCCAAACTGCTCTTGTAATAAGGTTCTACACAGACAAGGGATTATGGATGATCATTTCTTCCACAGGATTGGACACTTTGTCTATTTTTCTTCTTTGCTTCAATGTAATTTTATATTTAGGGCAAACAATGTTTCCTATATTTTTCATTGTTTCCTTCATTATTTTCTTTCCTTCTCGATTTGTCTTTTCTTATAGTTTTTTGTTTCACAATAAAGCCTTTAATATAGCTATTTCACGCTTTCGGTTATTATTTCGGTTAATTTTCTTTTTATAAGCTGCCTTGGAAAATGGCTTTATATATTCAGGAACAACTTAACATGTTTCAATTAGTTCCTCGTGAAAGGAAGCAATATGTCCTTTTCCATCATTTTAGACTAATTTTTTTTCTGAACTCATCAGGATTCAACGTTAAAAATAACCACAGTAAATAATGCATACAGACAGAGACGAGTTATAACAAATAATACATCAATGCGTGCATTAAAGAGTACAGAATAAATGCAGTAAGATTTAAAATATTTACTTTTATTGTCGAAAAGTTAGATTTGATATCAAACGTCTAAAACGAAATGACAACCGCTCTTTGACTATTTACAAGAAATAGCAATGTTTATGCCCTTCAATCACAGGAAATACGATTATATACGCCATGCAGCAGCCGATAAATATGCGTTGTGACAATTAACCCACGGGACGACTATCCCCGCTCTATCCTACATCCATTAAAGTAATGTTAGTTAATACGAGCATTATTACAAAAAAGTAGCCGTTTTTAGAGATTTTTTACTTATTCATTTTTACTAGATAATAATCTCATTTTACGACTGGATGTATAAATTTACGTAAAAGATTCCCTACCATCAACCTTGCTATGTCCCTTACGCTTATAATATCTGCGAAACACGTAATGCATAAATTTCTACCGATCAATAACGACCCACCTTATAAACGTGTAGGGTCCGGTCGTCCAAATAGTTGCTCAAGTCCTCTGGATGAGTCGGACGGCCTGGGATTTCCACCTTTTAAACGTAATTATTATTGATCAATATACTTCGAAAACTCAATTGCATTTTGATCCAACAAGATCTACAGAAAAAGCTAAACTTCCATACTACCCCGTAATATGGTTTGACAATAGTTGTTGTTGTTGTTGAGACCCAGACCGTCCGACCTACCAGAAAGGTGTAAGGTAACAGTATGGACGGCCGGGAAGTGAAACCCAATTTGGACCGGAACCCAGTGGGGAAGGCATCCACGGGGACCGCACCCTCCTTCCTCTACCATCAACCTCTCGGAAGGACTTACGGACCCACATGTTTAACGTGATCGTACTCCGCATGAACACGGCTGTAGTTGTGGCAGCGTGCAAATGCAGCGAGCAAACCACCGGGCTACCGCGCCCGAAATGTGCCAACAGCACTCGGTGTTCCCAAGTGGTTTGACAATAATGAATACTCTCTATATTTTAAATGAAGAACGATAAATTTATAATTCTCACAAAGCGAAACGAAAGGAATATAATAAATTATATTTAATTTTCAGGAACTATTGATTATCGACTACTTGGATACATTGCTCAAAATTTATTAGTATGGCTTTCCAAGTTCACCGTGAAGATAAAGGCATTGACTTCTTTTATCAGCGATTCCAGACACTGTTTTGCCTCTTAAACCAGTTAACCGGTTGATACCCTTTATCAACTATTTTATGCTGTGCTCTAATGAATAGGTTACTTCAAACTCATCAGTTTTTCTCCCAAGACCACGAATTCGCATTTTAAATTAATATTCTATTTATTTACCGTAAATGTTTTTAAAGAATATAATATATAATAATAGATTTTATTTGAACAGCGAATGTGATTGAGTGGGAGTTATACCTGCAAGCAGAGATTGAGATAACGCCTCTATACGCGTATTTCACGCTATAAAATATGGAAATACGCTTTGAAATTTAAGTAAGGCGTATTTTTACGCATTGATTTTGAAAAACAAATCGTCAATCACAATGTTTACGGAGGTTCTGAAACAGTCATAAAAACGGAAATTGGTCACGAATTTCCCCGAAAATGTTATGATTTGAAAACACGCACTAATTTTGAGATGGGAGTTTTCTCGTTCTTTTTGTAATCCGACTCTTGTGTGAATAAAAATCACTGGTCATCTTTTACGGCCAAAGATGACCAGTGATTATCTTTCTCCCACTTTTGAAATTTACTTAATTGATTAAAATTTTTATAATAATTTCGTGTTAAGTAGAAAAATATAATTTCCCACGAATCATTAATGAAATGAAGGGATATTTTGTAGCAGTACAACGGAAAACAAACTAAATGTGTACTCTATTCTCAGTATATTATGCATAATTGTTAAAAATATATTTCGCTTATGCAATCTGTTTGAATCGACTAAATTTTTATAATTATTACGTATTGTATAATAGCCGCTTTTCAAACCTATTGTTAATGAAATGAGGTTATATGTTGAAGTGGTTTTTTGAAACACTGCATTTGTACAAGATCCTCCTCATATTTTATTTTATTGTGAAAATATGTTTCACTTTTGCGATATGTTTGCATCGGCTAAAATTTATGTTGTATTGTGTTTTATACAGAAACTATTACAAACAAACGCGTTATTAGTGAAATGATCGTCACCTGTTTAATAATAGTATTAAAATAATGATTTGGGTATTTAAAAATGTAACCATTCCAAACACATAAATTTGAATTTGATGCATTTGGATCAAAATTTACATCTTTAGAATTTGAATTAAAAATTAACATTTGTTTCAACCTTTAATTTAAATAAATAGAGAAATCCTAATAACTTTAATTTAAATCAGTTCGGAAAATAATAAAAAATTAAGAAGATCTAGATGGTTTGACAATAAAATTTACAAAATTTTTGACTCTGTTAAATATATAATACACCTTGTTTTTTACCAGACAAGAACGCATAAAGAATTTCTTGAATATTTTTTTAAACAAATAAATATCAAAAGTATTTTATTGGGTAACCTTGAAGCTGTTTTTATACCATCAGGAAATTTGATGGTAATTGCTCATTTGTTAAAAATTACTCCTATGACAGCAAAATACTCCTTCAAAATAAGTCAGGGAGTACTTTACTCTTCTGGAAAAATTCTAGCGCGATCTCAGTTTGCAAAAAAGTTGCATTCAATATGAAGCAAGTTTACAAACCTAGAATGTGCTTCCCAAAAGAGTTGCAAATTTTCACCTTTTTTACTTTTCCTGCAGTACATGGTAATGTATAGGGAAAGTATTTGAATCATGCCGAAAATCGCAACTCGAGTTTTCGACGGATCAACACTTTTCGAGACCTCTAGAATACGGAAAAATTATTTTTAGCGTGACGTCTGTATGTGTGTCTGTCTGTGCTGATTTTGTATCCACTGTAACTAAACAACTAATTGACCGAATTTCATAAAATTTGGTAGGTAAATCACTTGTGAGCGACTCTGGTTCTGATTACTTTTGAGTATAATTCCGGATAAAAGAACTGGCTTTTTTTGCGAAATGGCCCGCAAAAATTGCCTGTATCCACTTTAGCTGAAAAACTAATGGACCGAATTTAAAAAAAAAAATCGGTTGATAAGTCGCTTGTGGGTTTTTCTGATGTTGATTAGATTTTGGTACGATTTGGAAAAAAATAACCTGTCTTTTTTGCGAAATGGTCCGCAAAAATCGGCCATGAAATCGGAATGGCCATGAAAAGACGCCAAAATCTAAACTACAAAACTATGTATGCTTAGATATATCCATTAAATGCTTGTTTTATACGTAATTTTTAACGATGAAAAGAACAAGACCAACCCCATTACACTAGGACTAGCCGTTCCCGAGATATTTTAGTGTTTTCGTATTTCATCTACGCCACCTTTGAAAATAAGTCCAGTTACCAAATGAGAACGAAAATTAAATTAAAAGTGAATTAAATTTAATTAAAATAAAGAGAACGTGGATATAAGTCTTCAGGGAAATTCATGTGCTGCCGACAATCAGATTTTTACTTTCCCTGCAATACATGGTAATGTATAGGGAAAGTATTGAAATCATGCCGAAAATCGCAACTCGAGTTTTCGAGGGATCTACACGTTTCGAGACCCCTAGAATACGAAAACGCTATTTTTAGCGTGACGTCTGTGTGTGTGTCTGTCTGTGTGTGTGTCTGTTTGTCTGTGTGTCTGTTTGTCTGCGTGTCTGTCTGTGCAATGTATGTATCAGCTCTAACTCAAAAACTAAAGGAACGAATTTTATATAATTTGGTAGGTAAGCCACTTGTGTGTGATCCTGGTGCTGATTAGCTTTCGGTATGATTTGGAAAAAACAACCAGCTATTTCTGCGAAATGATCCGCAAAATTTGCCTGTATCCACTCTAGCTAAAAGAAAAACTAATTGATCAAATTTCACAAAATTTGGTAGATAAGTCAGTTGTAGGCTATCCCGGTGCTGATTAGATTTTGGTACGATTCGGAAAAGAATATCTTGCTGTTTTTTGCAAAATGGCCTGCAAAAATCATCAAAATCTAAACTAGTAAACTACGCATGCTCAAATATATCAATTAAATGCTTGTTTTACACATAATTTGCAACAATGAATAGAATAAGGCCAACTCCATTACACTAGGGCTAAGCGTTCTCGAGATATTTTAATTTGCTCGAATGTCTGTTACGATGCCTTTGAAAAAAAAATTCAGTTAGCAAATAAAATCAAAAATTGAATTAAAAATGCAAATTCAGTGTTATTTTGTGCAATTAAAATCAATTTAATGAATTAAAGAAATAAAGAGAACATGGATATGAGTCTGCAGGGAATTCTTCGCATTTACGCTTCTCATTTATGCTTCTCCACCGTTGAAAAAAGTTCAGTTACCAACGGAGAACGAAATTTGAATTAAAAGTGCCAATTCAGTGTCATTTTATATAATTGTGGGGGTTATTTTGTGCAATTAAACTCAATATAATGAATTACTGAAAAAATAGAGAACGTGAATATGAGTGCGCAAAGAAAGTCATGTGCTGCCCACATCGGAATTTTATGGTTACATTTAGCCATAAATCCACTGTTGCGGTTTTGTCAGTTTGTAGCCTTTAATTTGTGTTATAACCGATAATTTTGATCCTTTAACATGCAAACCAATGAAGAGTTCAAATTTATTTAATAAATTCATAAATTATAGTTAGATTCTAACTATATTGCAGAGTCTTACCATATTTCCAATTTATTATAACATATTTTGCTGCAGAATGATTTTATAATAACGAGAAATATGTTTACACCATTAATGTTTCATCACTATATCACAGTAATGCTTTTAGTTCTTTCATTGTTATTGATGAGCTCAAAACGATGACTTCTCTTAATGCTCATGTTTTTTCTCTACTTTATTGAAAAAATATTTAAAAGGATTAAGAACTGCATTTGAAAATAAGTGCTGGACATTATTCACGATTACTCTTTTTGTCACTAGAAGTTTCTCTTTCCGAAGATTGATATTGTGTGAGAAATATCATAATGCACTTTTCGTGTTCTGAAAGAAGTCGAACATTTTAAGATTCGATTTTCCTCGTGGAACAATTGAAGGAAAAAGTATTTTGTCTGTTATGTACTTACTTTTATACCATAACGTTACTTTTATTGGTGCACCGTAATATTGTTGTGGATTTAATATCCATATGTACATGTTATCTTATTGCTCATGTATAGTTGTCGTTTAACTAACTATTGTATTATTTTACGTATATCAGCATCATTTAAATAACTAACAAGTATAATTAGATTTCAAAATACTCCATACTTACACACATATAACGTATGAATTTTCAGAATTACTTAATTTTGCTGACAAAAATAATATAAATACACTATAAAAATATTCAGACATTTCAATGAACTTGCATATTGTACAATCAGGAATACCTTTAAAATATAATGGCTGCATTTTAAGTAAAATATTCAGACATTTCAATGACCTTGCATATTGTAGAATAGGGAATACCTTTAAAATATAATGACTGCATTTTCAGTAAAATATCCTTAATATTTCACCATTTAAAAAGTACAAAAAGTTACAAAAATGCCAAAGCGCTTTGGGACGGCACAATGGCCTTCATCAGTGGCAATGCAAATAAATTGGCTTACGTTTTTCTGAATTGCAGTTATTTATGCATTTATTTTTGCAATGGCTTGAGTTTTTCTGAATTGCAGTTATTTATGCATTTATTTTTGCAATGGCTTGAGTTTTTCTGAATTGCAGTTATTTACGTGTTTATTTTTGCAATGGTTTGAGTTTTTCTGAATTGCAGTTATTTATGCGTTTAATTTGTAATGACTTGAGTTTTTCTGAATTGCAGTTATTTATGCGTTTAATTTGCAATGGTTTGAGTTTTTCTGAATTGCAGTTATTTACGTGTTTATTTTTGCAATGGTTTGAGTTTTTCTGAATTGCAGTTATTTATGCGTTTAATTTGTAATGACTTGAGTTTTTCTGAATTGCAGTTATTTATGCGTTTAATTTGCAATGGTTTGAGTTTTTCTGAATTGCAGTTTATTATGCGTTTAATTTGCAATGGCTTGAATTTTTCTGAATTGCAGTTGTTTATGCGTTTAATTTGTAATGGCTTGAGTTTTTCTGAATTGCAGTTATTTATGCGTTTAATTTGCAATAGTTTGAGTTTTTTTTAATTGTAGTTATTTATGTGTTTATTTTGTAATAGTTTGAGTTTTTCTGAATTGCAGTTATTTATGCGTTTAATTTGTAATGGCATGAATTTTTCTGAATTGCTGTTATGTGTGTGTTTATTTTGCAATGGCTTGAGTTTATCTGAATTGCAGATATTATGTGTTTATTTTGTAACGGTTTGAGTTTTTCTGAATTGCAGTTATATATGCGTTTAATTTGTAAATTAACGATTTTAATTAGTATCGGATAATCTGACCTCCATTTTGTTTTACGGTTTCAAGCTGTACATAAAAACTCAGTATTTTATTTTTTTTATCTTCATTGCTACTGATGAAGGATGTTGTGAAGTCCGAAAGCGCTCTGCCATTTTTTAAACTTTTAAACGTATTAAATGGTGAAACATTAAAGACTTTTTACTGAAAATATAGTCTTTACTGTAATTATATTTTAAATATTTTTAGACGTGTTTCTATATATGTTGATCAGGAATACTTTGTTTAAGCAACAACAGACTCGATCTGCTGAATTGTGTACGCAAGAAATTTGAATTCAACGTATTACCAGTTATTCTAGCATTTCAAAACTCTGTAACGGAATGTTTTCATTTCCATTTTTGCAGAACTTCTTGTCAAACTTCATGGCATGAACTGAAACAATTTAATTACCACGAAAGATATGTAATACAAAACATCTTTATGCTATTTGCTCCGATAATATCCATCTCACTAAAATTTCTTATTCACCGATTTCTTATACCCTATTGAATTTTAGCATAATATTTACGGAAATTCAAGTTTCATTATAAAACATTTACTTTAAAATATTCAGTGATACATACATCTTTTAAAATTCTCGCTTTTATTTATCTTATATAGGGATAAATTCTATGTTTTCGTCCTCATGAAATACTATTTTTTTACTTCAAACTATTTTAAGAAGACAAAAATCATGTTTAAAACATTTTTTTTTAAATAAGTAAAAAAAAATGTTCTTTTAAAACTGCATTATTATTGAGGAGATGAAAAATGAATTTCTTAGGTATCATGTTTATTCGATTCAGCACTGAGAATATGTTTTATAAGACTGAAAAGAGTGTTTCAAAATAAATGCCGCACATTATTCACGATTACATTTCTTGGAAGTGTTAGTTTCTGTTTTAGAAAGATTGATATCGTGCGTATAACAACATAAAGCCCTTTTTTGCAGTTGTAAAATAAATCGACTATTTTTATATTTCGATTTCTTTCTTGGCACAACTCAAAGCACATCAGCCTTACTTTTGTTTCGTAGTTACTATTATAATCAGGTGAGCTGCGTAATATTTTTGTTTATATAAAGGCTTTGCATAACTTGGTGCTTTGAAAAAAGGCATTGAATGCTATGTGAGTAATGCAGGGAGTTAAAAAAGTTGTCTACATCAAGTTTTAAAATCATATAATGCCTCATAAAATTTATAAAGTAGGTTTTATTTCAGTTGGGTGGCACTAATACACTTCCAGAAATACAGCAGAAATATCATCTGTTGTCTAAATTACGTCAGACGATCATTCCACACATCTATTTTTATTAATAGAAGAACGTGGTGTTCATCTAGAGTGAAATATTGTTTATGTTAGAACACTATATCTAGCTATAAATATGAGAGTATCAGTGAAGGGTTTCAGAAGAATTCTTTGAAAAGCAATGCAGTACCTATTCCAGACAGTTTATCCTTAGTGAAAATGGAAGGCCTGCCATTAGTTACAGTTTTGTCTGCAATAGCCTGTTATAATTTTGCTTCAGGCATCAGATTACTGTTACCTAATCGTACAGTAGTAGCGTATTCCAAATTTTTGAGAACAACTCCTACAGTCCGGTTATGTAACTATGAAAAATTAGTACTATGGCCTTTGGATTCAAAACTGCCGGGTTCAATTTGCGGCTATAGTCGGAAAGGCTGCATGGCACGGTCATATATATCTAAAATAATTCAATCCAATTTGCAGTTTTGAAATCGTAGACGCAATTTTTTTTATTTACAATTGAGCTTTCTTCATCTTATAGAAATGCTGCTCTTCTTTGCACCAGAAACCTATGCAACTGATTTATAGATTAGTGACACATGTTTGTCATTTTAAAGGCGGACGCTTTAAATGCTACTAATCGCATGTTCTATTAGATAGCAGATTTTAACCAGGATAAATATTTGACATTTAAGGCTGAATAAAAATTAAAATATTTTGCACGTTATTGAGTTGACAGAAAATATGAGAAATTTTTAACAAAGCGTCTGTATTGTTCGATAGTTATTTAGAGAATATGAGTGGGTTTGTTTGCGTCAAGCTGTGGGGTCACCGACTTGTAATGCAAATAGTTAAAAGAGGAAAAGTAATGTATTATCTGAAAGATATTGTCTGATGCATTTTTTGAATATATATATATATATATATATATATATATATATATATATATATATATATATATATATATATATATATATATATATATATATAATACTACACAAATGTTTAGTCAAATATAACTATTACAACAAATTCTACAACTGAAAAATGCCCATATTATCATAGGCGCATTGCAGCTTATACAATATAAGCACTAATATAGAATCAAATGATTAAGAAATGAAAAAAAAACAAAAGCAGAATGGGGATGCTTACAGGGATGTCGAACGTCCAGGGGGGATTACGACCCCTTGTTCCCGGTTGAAGCACGTTTTTAATCCCAGGAAACGTTCCCGGAACCAGATTCGTCTGAAGCAATCCTCCACATGCCGACATTGGAAAAGTAAAATCCAATCCATTGAAAACCAAACATCGATAAAACGGAACAATACGAATAGCAATACAACATAGATGTCTATACGACCTATACCATCCATATCAACACTGACATTTCATTACGTGCAAGTCCTTATATAACATGTTACGGTTAAGATTCGTGTTATGGTTAAGCTTCTTGCATACAGCGTGAAGTAACTATAATAGCTCATAGAATTTTGCATAAAAGTTCTTATCATACAAAAAATTGGAAAATAAGATATATTAATATTAATGTTTTGAATTTTATTTTCGCTAAGAAATTGTAACTTTAGCCAGTTTTATACTACGATTTGAGCGCCCTTATAATGGTGTATATTCTTTTCGCCCTTATATTCTGTTTCACGTATATGGGTAATTGTCCTGCTTCCGGCTCTGACTCACTGGACGGGTCTAGGAGGGTAGCTGTGAACGTATGTTCTGCCTCTTTGGTTGTATTTTGTAATGCTCATTCCGGTGCTTGTCGATATTTTTCATACTGTTGTGGTTGATCGCATTTACATGTGGTGAAAGAAGAAGGGTTCTTGCCTCATGGTAATAATAGATTTCCTAACTTTTCTTATTTTCAATTTTTCATCTTTTGATGCCTGTAGTCTGAGTTTGGGTATTTATAGTTATGTACTATTGCCCAATCTGAAACAGGCATTTGTTTGGGTTAATTAAAATTAAATACTCAGACCCGAGGATAAATTTAACTATGGTTAATCTTCGAATTTGGGCCGGTGTTGTTCTTCTTTGTTATCGGCATTATGGCCGTGGTTTTGCTTCTACGGTGATGTTAATGTTTCACGATTACTTAAATTGATTCTTTTTTTATTATTACATTTTTCTAATATATATATATATATATATATATATATATATATATATATATATATATATATATATATATATATATATATATTCGTCGTCTTTTTTTGGGAGCAATATACATATATATATACATATATATATATATATATATATATATACATATATATATATATCGTCCTTCTACGAACACAGCTAACATTCCTATAGCTAACATCAAGGTTAAGCTTACATACCGTTATGTACGACACTACGGAATAAAGTTATATAATTATAACCAATTAAGTAAAAATATATCTATGATGAATAGTAAAGTATGTAAATGCCATCTTAGTAATTTACGAGACAAACACCATAATCATATAATTACAGGTAATCTTGAAGTGATTGATGACTTGCCTTTAAGAAAACTTTTTGAAAAAGGTACAAAATTCCGCAGACAGGAATTTGACCACGTGAAAGAAGATTTTAATCTAGATTTGGATTCTTTCACATACAAATTAGCTATTAAATATGGATTACCCATAAAAGCCTTTGAAGAATGGAAATACAATATCCTAAACTGTTTTGTCAACCAATATCATAGCAAACTCAATAATCAATGGAATTCAACCATCCCCTCTTCTATCAGGGAAGTACAAGAACGTTTTGTAATCACATATACTGACAAAGTGGTATCTAATTACGCATTTACCTGCAAACCTTATTACATAGAAATCTTACAGAAATCTTACATGGAACCCACAATGTACAAACCTTTACCATATAATTTAGCAGTGATGACAAACAAGATCAAGGCTCTATATAAAAGAATCGGCATCAATTTAAAAACTGTGTCCTTTCCTTATTTAGTACTCATTCCAAAACTGCATAAAACACCCGTGAAATTTCGTACGGTAACAGTAGGATGTAATACATATATTACATTGGCTAACAAAAATCTTATGAATATACTTAAAACTGCATATAAAGCATTATTAGTACAAAATCCTATAATTATAAAAAACAGCTCTGAAGTCATTAAACGATTGAAATATTGCAATAAAGATATACAGTTCACCAGCTATGACTTCCGGGACCTTTTCAACAACATTGATCTTAAAAAATTGCATGCAATACTTTTACTGGTGCATACAGATTACAATCTTAAAAAAGTAATCACTTTGCGAAGGTATATGGATTTAATTCAGCTCGTTTTGTTTGAGAGCATATTATGTAGCGGAGGAGTCTTTTATCAACAAATTAAGGGTATTCCTATGGGTGGCGGCTGTTCATCAGTCCTGGCTGACATATATTTAACATATTTTGAAAGGAATAATCATGTATTATATGAGATGCCATATTACAGATATGTGGACGATGTGATTTTAGGCCATTTCTCAAATACTCCTGAATTTGAATTTGACTTTTATCCTCCGGAATTGGATCTTATTAAGAACCCTAATAGTGTCAAAAACGAAGTTAATTTCCTTGACATAACCATTAAATACAAGCATAAAAATGGAATTCATACAGTTATGTACAATAAACGTAATAATTATGATATGAAGATTAACCAAATAATTGGATGGAAGTCGAATTTGACTAGGAATATTTTCCATAACATCATAACAGGACATCTGAGAAGAAATCGTAATAATAATACTTTCAAGAAGGATTGTCTCACTTGTAACAAACTCATTTTACAGGAAGCACTTAAAAATCATTACCCACGGAATTTCCTTAAAGATATTTACAATTCTTTCTTTAAAGAAGAGGATTATTCATTCTGTAATGACATGAGAATATGACATCATATATGAAGGATCGAGGTACGCATGCGTATGGGTACATACTTCATGTGGAGAAACGGGCGTTACGTTTTGGTCGGCTGTATCGTTGGCAGTAAGTTTTCGTCGTTCCATTTCTGTCTACATTCTGTATACATTCTGAAGCCTCCTTTTCTGCATTCTGGAGCTTTCATTTTTGCACATGCTACGGGGATCTGTCATTGAATTGCATTGGTATCCGTGGGCGTTGTCTTGACGTAAAAGTACTTAAAACGGGAATGAGAGGTCGCTATCCCTCTCAGCCATTTTTATGCAATTCATATGGTTTTTCCCCCCTTCCTTTTTTCAAATCCTTTTTTTAAATCTTTTATATTAGTTATATATATATATATAATTCAATTGTATTATATATACCCGAGATTGCAAAAATGAAAATAAAATGTCTGAAGTGATTATTTGAAATCAATACTGACTATACGACAAGCTTGTGAAGACGATAAAAGGACATTATAAATAAAACATTATAAATAAAATATTATAAATAAAACATTATAAATAAAACAGGTACTACATTGGTATAAAATACTTCTTTTCCCCCTGTTCTAAATATAACTTAAGGAATAAGAATGACATGTGATAAAGATTAGTTAATATGTTCCTTAACAATGCACTTAGATTAAATATTTTCTTTTGTGCTATGAATTATATATGTAATACAGATTCGTAAGGTACTAATCCCATTGTACCCTGCATAAACATACATGGTGTAAAGCAAGAATAGTGTATAAGATGAAAAGTTACAAAACAGATAAAACTTTTTTGCTCGTTGGTTAGTCGTCTTTTTTTGGGAGCAATATACATATATATATATACATATATATATATATATATATACGGTTATATATATATATATGTATATATATATACGCATATATACATATACGTATATATATATATATATATATATATATATATATATATATATATATATATATATATATATATATATATATATATATATATATATATATATATATATATATATATATATATATATATATATATATATATATATGCAGAAAACTTTATTTCACCGATGGTTTACAAATTTGATATTTGAAAGCGAATCACGTCAGTCAACTTCCCGAATACATTTCGTCTAATTTAAGAAATGTCCATCTCTCTGTATCTCATTCTATGTATGTGCATGCATCAATTCAAAAATGAATGCATATATAGACATGACATTTTAGAGCAAGTACCTATATAATGTTATGTAAAAAAACTAAAGTATGTAAAAAACTAAAGTTTGTGCATTTTGTAATTTGTGATTAGAATACATTTGGAAATATAGGTATTTTGGCTAGTACTCCTAATGGAGAGAAATTGATAATTCTTGACTCAAAGACTCAAGGAATGGGAACTAGAGAGATACCCAAATTATTAAAGGCATTTATCCTACATTTATACTTGAACAAAAAATGATTGAGGAAAAGGATTTAACTATAGTGATATAGATTAGATATTAAGAGCTTAGTGTGTGAATAGGAGTGAAGATAGAAATTTGAAATTCCTAGTATACCACTTTACTTCCTTCAGAATTTGATGCTGAATCAATAACAGTTATCATCCAAGCTTTATTGACAGCCAATCTTGAAATACATGTACTTCAAGGATAAAGGAATTTTTAACTGGAAATGGAAGAAGAATTGGAAATGGAAATCCGAACAGCTTAAAAGTCGATGCTGAATCAATATCAGTTTAAGATCTATTTATAACAGATTTTAAGACATATATGCATAAAAAATTTGGTAAAAATATTGATGGCAAATTTGATTACTGCTAACAAAAGTTCTTAGGTATGTTTTTATAAAGTATCTTTGGACTTTTTTAAATGATATAAAATTATCTTCCATAGAACAAATGCTTCGTTTTTACTTTTCTTATATACATAATGTATAAGAAAAGTATTGTGACGGGGTCGAAAATGCGAATTCGAGTTTTTGACTGGAGAGCACGTTTCAAGCATCATTGATCACGAATTAAACATTTTTGAGGTGATGCCTCTCTCTCTCTCTCTGTGTGTGTGTGTGTGTGTGTCAGTGAGTCTGTGGCGACGATATCTCACGAACGAATGGAGCGATTCGAATGAAATTTGTTACAAAAATCACAATACTGGAAGCTTATTGTGAATACTGAAAGACTATTGTTTTTAAACGCAATCGAATGTTCAGAACCCCTTTAAATTTCGAATGAAATTTTGAAAATATCATCAAAATTTCAAAACCTTTAATAAAGTTACGCAAATAGACATTTCTTATGTAATTTTTCCTTAGAAAATGATTGGCATAAACTTTAGAATGCTAGCATGAGTCGTTCACAAGATATTGCACATTTTCCAAATAATTAGTATCAAAACATCTCATAAATTAAAAAAAATATTAACTATTGAGAAACTTGTTCACTTTTCATATTTTTTAAATATATTTATCAAACAATCCCATAAATTAAAAAACATTATTAACTATTGAGTTTTATATGTAATATCATGCAATAAATTGGGTGACATCATTCTCGTGGATCTAGCTAATTCCATTCATGAGAAAATATACTTTGAGTAATGTTTTGTATTTGAATGCCAATAGTCATTTATCTGCTATAGAATAACTTATTTCTCCGTTCATAACGCTTGGCCAACTTGGCGTCTTTTTGAAATATTGCCAAATTAACGAAAATTTCGCCAAATGGATAAAAATGATCATCTAAATCAATGAAAATGACAGATAATTGTCGAAAATTCAATATCTTGGAAAGAATGTAAGTATCTACTATAAGAAAAACCTATTTTTTTTACTGTAAAAGTAGTAAATTCATTGTATTATATAAAGAAAGTCATGTAATGCACACATCAGATTTTTTAAAATATTTTCGCAAGATAAATATATTGTATTCTAAAGCGAAAAATACTGGAAATTACTCCAACGAAAAAATAATTATCGTACTTTAACAATTTTATAAAGTTTTATCCCATATACGTAAGTAGAAACAACATTGAGTGCAAATTAGATTAGGAACATATCCGCTTTACACGAAATAAAAGTTTTATAATATAATTTAAAAAAAGAAGTTTAAAGTAGAAAATTCAAAAAGTATTCGAATATTAGCTTAAGTCCTCTTGCTTCTTTTGTAATTCAATTGTACTTTATTGCGCTTAGATGTCGGTGAGTCCTACAGATATTTTGTGAGTAGATAATAAGAATGTAAACCTTTTCTTCAATGGTTCGAATAGTAGCAATTATTTCTAAGAAGAGTTGCTCTAATAGGTCCTAAATATTTTCAAAATGATATAATGAGTGTTGTTTAAAATGGTAAGTACTGATAACTTGGTAGAGAAAAATTATCATAAGTTTGCAAGCACCTTATTAAAAGCAAAATTTTGATTTCTGTCCAATATTTATCCCAGTCCACTCTATGTCCAAAAATAAAATGATCTTAAGGTATTTTTATATAATCATATAATAACTTATATCATTATTATAATTTTGTATTAATTTACATTATATTTTTATATAATTAAATAATAATTTATATGACCATATAAGATATTTTTATATAATCTTTCAAACATCAGAATTTAAAAGTAGTGTCTCCATAATTCAAAACTGATAATAAAAAATCTGATGTGGGCAACACATGACTTTCCTTACATAATGCAATGAATTTACTACTTTTACAGTTAAAAAAATATTATTCTTATAGTAAATACTTATATTCTTTCCAAGATATTGAATTTTCTTCAATTAGTCGTCATTTTTATTGATATAGCGTCATTTTTAACAATTTGGCGATATTTTTGTTAATTTGGCAACAGTTAAAAATGTCACCAAGTTGGCGACATTCCGCCAAATTCGTCGCCAAAATCTCGCCAAACGTTATGGATGGAGAAATAAGTTATTCTTACAGCAGATAAATGACTATATCTTACTATATTCTTGACTATATTCTTACAGCAGATAAATGACAATATCTCGAGAACGGTTCATGTTAGCGTTCTAAAATTTATGTCAAACGTTTTCTAATGAAAATTGCATAAGAAATGTCTATTTGCGTAAATTTATTAGCGGTTTTGATTTTTTGACGATTTTTTCAAAATTTCACTGGAAAATTTAGGGGGGTCCGAACATTCGATTGCTTATAAAAACAATAGGCGTCCAGTGTTTACGGATTGGGATTTTTGTGCCAAATTTCGTTCGAATCGGTCCATTCGTTCGTCAGTTATCGTCTCCACAGACTCACTGACACACACACACACACACAGAGACATCACTTCAAAAAATGTTTGATTCGTGATCAGGGATGCTTGAAACGTGCTCTCACGTCGAAAACTCGAATTCGAATTTTTGACCCCGTCACAATACTTTCCTTATACATTATGCATATAAGGAAATTAAAAATAAATATGTTATTGTTGAGTGGACTGGGATAATTAATAGACGTAGAACATCAGGATCACTGTGAATTTAAACAGCTAATATATGAGTTTTTGGTGAAGTCTTTTCAAAATATATGTTTCAATTATATCTGATAAGATTTTTAATGCGGTATTCAACTGTGTGTAGTCAAATTTCTAACATACTGCATTCAATGTGGAAGTGAGGAGGTAAATGGTGTGATTAGGTAAGGCCAATCTAAAAATTTCCCTGGAGTATCCAAGAATATCCCGAAAATGTGGATAAATGTTAGGCACACATATTTTTTTTAATATTATAAATGTTTACGTAAACTTATCATTTTGATATAATGAATGTTGTTTAGAGTAGTAATTAACGATCACTTGATAAAATTATCACAAGTTTATAAATATCTGAATAAATAGCAAAATTTTGATTTCTGTCAAATATTTACCCTAGTCCACGCTATATCCAAAAATTAGATTATCCCGTAATTGGTATTTTTATGTAATCATTCAAACATTAGAATGTAACACTGTTTGGAAAGAGAAAATATCTTTATTGTTTTATAAAGTTAAAAATAAAAGTACTTCACAAATGCCACAATAGTCATACTATACCACAATAGTAATACTACATGCCTACTTTCTTCGATCTGGAATTTTGAGTTAACTTGTAAGCCAACCTCCGGAGTGACTTTGAAATCATCACGAGACCTGGATAGAGATGTGTACGAGAGCCATATCACCACAAATAAAGCCAACTGAATTGCCGACTCAAATGAAATGTAGTTCCAGCCGCGGTCCTGTGATCACAGTGCGGTCCTGTCATATGGAGGGTTCGATGATTTTGTCTCTAATTGAACTCAAAAAATACTTAAGTCTTACACCATATGCAAAATTGTTTCTGTATAAATTATCAATATTTTTAATCATAAAGGAAATTGGATATTTATTAAAAAATGCTTGTTTTAAAAATTCTTGATCAAAATTGATACGTAAATGCTCCTCTTTGATAGTTCTTTTTATTCTGATTAAACCTCCCAAGAAAACATTGCGAAACACATTTAAATGTATATTGGAGTTCCAATGTATAATTCCAATAATAGGTAGTTTAAATTGTTTTCTTTTATCATAGATGGTGAATATGAGAGGGATTTGACTATAGTTGATATTCAAATCCAAAAGTTTTCCTTCAAGATGAGGTTTGGTGGATAAAAATCAAAGTTCATTGTGTAGTTTTCATTCTCATATCCAATAATTACGCATCCACATAGCGTAGGTATATGATTTCGTTGTTTATATGAGATCTTCTTTCATAAAAACTAAAATATATATCAGCCAATATGGAAGGACATCCCCCCCCCCATGGGGATGCCCTTAATTTGTTGATAAATAGACAATCCGTTGTAAAGGTAATTTTCTTTAATAACTATTTTGATTATAGACTTGAATTTATTGAATTCCAGACTCCTTTTTAAATCATATTCTTCAAACAAGCTGTAAAGTATATTTGTCATGTCATCTAGATCTATAGTATTAAATAGTTCTTGGAAATCATAAGTTCTTAAGTGCAAAGGATGTTTATGATCTTTCAATATATTGATCACTTGTAGACTGTTTTTTATAATATAGCTTCCTTGGTTATTAAGTTTCAGCAAAATAGGTTGTAAAATCTTCATTAACATATTATTGGCTTTCGTGAGATAGGTATTGCATCCAACAGTAACTGGTCTGAAAGTAATAGGACTTTTATGAAGTTTCGGAATATTAATCAGATACGGATACTTTATAATTCCTGTATATTTGATACCAGTTAATAAATACAAAGCCTTGATTTTATTTGAGATTTCCTTAAGGGAGAGGTTGATTTTACTGCAAAGAACATCATTCTCATATTTTTCTTTCAATATGTCAATGTAAAAGAGCTTACATGTAAATGCGTAGTTACTTGATGCCTTGTAAATGCGTAGTTACTTGATGCCTTGCCAATATAAGTAATTATAAATTGATTTTGAATTTTCTTCAGAAGTTGGAAGTTTATTTTTACATTGGTCTGGAGGTTGGTAAAGTTTTTTATAATAGTACTTGAAGTCCCTGCACATCTTAGATCGCCATTGATGGAATGCCATATCTGGCAGACTGTATTGAATGGAAAGTTTATAAATGAATTGATCAATGTCCTCTCGAAAAGCCTCAAACGGATCTCCATGATACGGATTTCTATATTTAGTACCGAGTTTGAAAGCTTGAATTAATGTAGTATCTGTAAGAACTCTGCAATCACCTGTTACTATATGACCTAATATGGGATCTGAATAAGGATTGTTTCTGCAATTGCATTCTGTTAAATTTGGTAGATGTAGATTCTGACTTAAAATATTATAGTTGAATGCTTTTCTTCCTAAAGGAATGACATAACGATAAGAAGTCCTGATTTTCAAGTTGCTGATTGGAAGGGTATCTTGATGGTCTTTTAAAATATTTCGAAATGGAATACGATTAAAAGTTTTGTTCTGGAAAAGGAGATTTAAATAAGTTGAGTGTGTAACAATATCCTCTTCTTCATTCTGTAATTTGATATTAAGGAAGTTAAAACGTTTTTTAAGCCAATCGCTAGTAGTAGCCAAATTCAGTTTTTGAAACAAATTTGTTTCTTTCGTTTTCCAGACTGTTAATTGCTTTATCCAAGTTTTCCAAATGTTAAGCATGAATTTTTTGCGTATAGACAGAATATATGTACGTATAATATCAGGTTTATGATCAGCATATCCATATACATCCCGTATAAAACTCCGAAAAGATTCTATGCTAAAGTCCAAATTTTGTTTTTTCTTGTTTTTACTCCTGTACCATCTTTTGCGTATTTTTAAGGAACTATAATTGATACTGAAGTTTTGCATAGAATGGTAATAGTCATTATTATAAAGCTTATTAAATAAAACAGAGTTAAGCCCATAAGGGTAGATGGTATTTCTTTGCAGAATGTGGATATTCTCCCACCATAAACGATGTTGAGTTTTAATAACAAAGTCAATAATTGAAACTGTAATGTTATTGAAAGAGTGATCCTGGAAATGGGTATATAGCAAATGGCATTCTTGATTGTTGCTGAGATTTTTCTTTATGTGATTACGATGCAGGTTTATACGGAGGTTTAAAGGATTTTTAGTCTGTCCAATATAGCACTTTGCACAAGAATTACATTTTATCAAATAGATGCATTGAAAAGCCTTGCAGAAAAGTCGATGTTTAGTAGATTGACTTATGATGTCTGGATCTGCACTAGGGCAGAGCATACATCGTTTGGATTTACATTTTTGAAATTTGTATGATTTCATATTACGAAAATTACTTCTATACTCTGAATCATTAATATGAGTCAAAAATTCATTATATTTATGAGGTTCAGCTGGTATATCGTGACAAGTACTGAGATCAATAGGTTTTACACTTTTTTGTTGTATATCACTCTTTGCTAACGGTCGAAAATAGTTTCTGATTGAAGTTTTGTTTAGATCTTTTGCAGGTAGCATGTTTTCGATCTCACGGATACCTGATACCGTAATACCGGGCAATTCAAGGATATAAAAAGATACCTTAAATGTTTGCCAGTCGCTATCTCATTATATTTTGTATCATCATAAATTTATTATAGTTTATACTCTTATATAGAGTGAATAGCATAAAGTTAGCATACTTAAAAATTGCCACTGTACCATCAGTATAAATAAAGCGTTTATATCATGTCTTCACAAAGTCCTTTCAATACTCAATCCAAATCAGAAAATGTATAAGTAACGTCCGTAGAAATAGAAGTGATATACTTTTTAACAATATCTTATAATTTTTATGTAGATTTTATGTAGATTATTTTTTTGTTTTTTCTTTTGTTTTGATGTAGATTTTATATCATTCAAGAATTTTACAAGGAAGACTCATTATACAACATTTATACAAGACATATAAACACGATAAACTAAAAACATATATAG
>OX578135.1:48286029-48678529 GCA_951213105.1 Amaurobius ferox
AAAAACAATAATTACAATTACGTTTTGCTGTAGAATATTTTAAATAACAAGTGGCAAAGTGGATCATTGTACCCCAAGGTTGGGGTACAATGATCCACACTATGGGGCACTGGGGCATTATGGACCATGAATAATTTTTTTTAAGAAATATGAAAATGATTCATCTGTACATTTATAAAACTATCTTAGTATGTAAACACAACAAATAGTAATGTATTGCATTTCAGTTCGTAATGGTCGTATTTTCAATTAAAAGTTCACAATTGCCAACTGTCACTCTTATCTAAAAGTTTCAGTTTTTTATTTAAGTTATTCAATAAATATTCGAAGAAAATAATTATAGTATGCAAAATAGGAGGGAGGGGTGAAAGAAATAATTAATGGAAATTAAAATTTGCAAATTCCATGCAAAATTATTTTGTGCAACTGAGAGTCTACTATATTTTATGATATCCTAGGTTCTGTAAGGCATATTGCAATATCTTGAATATGTATGACTGAAGCATGCATTTTTTCAGAAAAAATAAAGATATCTTAATTAGATTTTTGTTGCATTATTCGCACAAGATCATGATGTATATCAATTCTTTCAATGTCTAAACCAATGTAATATTTTTATAAGAAATTTTACAAGAATATAATCACCATAACCCTTATTTCTGTGTTTAAATATTAGAGTCATGCTGTAAAATATTTTCTGTTTCAGTGCATTATATTTCACTATAAACAGACATATTGCAGTCAGAAGCATATTGTAAACATTAGAGCTTTCAGATATATTTACAAGACATTTTTTAAAATTTTCTTTGCACCAGATTGTGGAGCTTCAGTTTCGGTTTTGTCTTCCGTTAAAACAGTAATTAACTCGTTTTGAATATACTTTCTAGCTTTAATTGGAGCGGCTCTTTTTCGTTTTAATTTTTTCTCTTCTTGTTTCATGGATTCTCCTTTTAGAATATTTTAAACTTGTGCACCATTTCGTATTTTTGATGGTCCTTTTCACATTAAACTTATTGACTAACGTAAGAAAGCGTTCAGTAAAGTCAGAATTTCTTCAGCTGATCAAAATTTTGTCAGATGGTTTTCGTGAGACAATTGTGTTGGAATTGCTTGTTGATGGCCTATGATGATTAAAAATGGTTTATTATGGCTATTAAGTAAAATTTTAAGATCCCAAATTATAAAATTGCACAGCTAATTCTTTGCTGTTGAATTTTTTTTTCAAAACTGTGGCATATTTCTTTGATTAATCATTTCAAATTCATCCGCGAATTTTCTTGTCATTATAAATACAAATCTATGGTGTATTCTAGTAGCATATTCAAAAGTTAATTTTCCAACATTTCTTCATCTTTGAGAATACATGTATGTTTGTATAACTAGGCACAAACATAATAGATGATGTGTTCTCACTTTTCACTTAGCTGCTATTTTTAAGAATTTGTACTTTTAAATATAATATATTAAAGGTGTTGTTTTTGCAATACCTTTCTCTTTACAAATTAAACGATTGGATCGATTATCATAACTCACACTTTTTCAGCTTGCCTCATGACTTCATTTGACACACAGATCTTTTGCAAATTTCCTGTCGTTTGTTGTATGATATTTCTAAAAAAGAAAAAAGTTAAGATATTTTTAAAATAAATTTATATTTATGCTAATGAAATTATAGTTAATAGATTTTTTGAAATTAATTTATTATCGATAAATGATCAATGCTTTTTTCTGGTTCTAAATTTTGCCTCTTTACACCGAACAATCAGGATAGTACTACCGTATTTAAATACAGTTTCTAAAGGAAGTACATATTAATGCTTGCAGATTTCCATACATTGTCCGAGATATGACCCTAGCTGCAAGATTAAAAAACTGTTCTAATATTCTGTAAGATGGTTAATTTCACTCACTTTATACTGATTCATCCAATATATTAAGAGATAGAACTAGAAATATTTATATATTAGATTAAAATATTATTATTTTTGTTTAATTCTAGATTCTGTCTGTTTAATTTTAGATTTAAAATATAATATGTAAGGAATCATATTATCAAATATTTAACATTTATTTTCTGACACTTAATTAGTTCATTAGTTCCATTTTCACTTGCAAGATTTGAAATTTTGAATTATAATACTTCTCAAGTGTGTAAACTAGAACATAAACTATGAGTAAATTAATTCATTAGAACCAAATAATTCATTAGTATTTACTAAAACGGACTGATGTCTAACTTATATAAGAATATAGGGTACAATGAACCATGGTTCAATTTTACACCAGGTGTTGTGGTCAATTTTGCCCATATGGAAGTTCAGCAACAAACACAAAAAATAAAATAAACAAGTTTTAAATTTATTGAATGTAGTCAGATACGATATAGAAAGAAAAAATTCTTATTTTTATATTGTTCTGAGACACTTCTTTCAAGTTACAATTTTTAAGTGAAAAAAAGGAAATCGGTAAATCTGGGAAATTTTACATTCTATCTTATATACTATCTATAAACTACCTTCAACTGTAAAATGGCTTAATAATGAGTTGAAAACACGATTTTTGGATATAGTACAAGCCTGTGTTATCATATATATGTCAATATGTGAAACAATTAAAAAAATTGTAAGAAATATTAAATGGAGTTGGTCAACTGTGCCCCACTCTCCCCTATATTAGGATAGTGTAAGTCATTGTCCTAATATGTATGTATATAGTATATATATATATACATATATATATATATATATATATATATATATATATATATATAAACATATATATATATATATATATACCAATATATCACATATATGCCATATGAAATATTGGTATCATATATATGTACCAATAATACGTACCAATATAATATGTACCTGTAATGTATATATATATATATATATATATATACCAATAATCTGCGTACCCAATTTCCGCTCTCTAGGACGTAGTAATTATGTTAAAATTGCCATCAAAGAAACTAAAACAGACAGATAGACAAGCATCGGCCATGACGAGTTTAATACAATATTTTAATAATTTCCAATAATTCCTGACAGATGTTTGTGACAAATATCCTTCATAATTCTTTCCAATAACAGAAAAAAAAACCCTTCTGTTTCATGTTTCAAAGTGTCTAAAATGATCGAATAGTTATAATATAAAGTTGCCACGCTTAAATGTAATGCCAATTCCAATTTATTCATAATCATTTCACTTAACATCTGGAAATTTCATCTCTTCGATTGCTTACAAGCGCCTTTTCACGCATAATACATTTTGACTTTTGCCGAAACAAATACAAGTTTTGACACCTGATTTAGCTGGTCGTTTTATTGAATAAATTCCAAATAGCATTAGGGGGATTTTAATCAAACACCTCATGCTTGGATTAGTTTAATAGAAAATACGGTGAAACGAAATAATGAATATAAAAGTAAATGTATACTTGCAAAACATTCTTGATGAAGGTGTTATAAACTTAATGCATCGGGATGTTATCACTTTTTCTGATCGGTCATGAGTATACACGTGTTTGCTTGGCTGAACGTTGCTGATCAGTCACGAGTATACTAGTGTTTTCAGGTTACCATATTTTAGAAACAATAGTTACTAGCGGGGAAAAAATCCCACTAGAGTGTGTAGAGTATGGTCTGTCAAAGGAAAGCTCAGCGAAACTCGATATGTTTGTAAAACTTGCTGTGTACCATTGCACTTATGTAAATACTTTATAGTATACTGTGGGAAAGGATATTCAAAGTTGGGCTCTTAACTTAACATATAATATATATCTTTTAACATTATTAACATATAATATATATCTTTTAACATTATTAACATATAATATATATATCTTTTAACATGTCCGTGAACTCGTACATAGTGGACTTTTTATTTAATTGTACATTACGATGTTTGCCGCTATTAACCCTCCAATTATTTATCTTTCGCGTGAGTTCTGTAAAGGAATATTAATTAATATAGTACCAATTATTAATTAATATAGTGTGGTCTTTAGTAGCTCTGGATCACACCATTTTAACTTTAACAATAAAACATTTATTAAAAACATAAATACTTAATTATTCAATCACAACAATTAATTATATTATTTCTGCGGAGGGACGCTGTGAGACCACTTAAATTGCCTAAAATATTTATTAGACCTGGTTTTCCAATGGCCACATACCTTTAAGTCTGTCTCGGACTTTGTTAGCAGTACGTACTTGATGTCGTCCTTATTACTAGCATTAACTCGAAGTGTAATGCATCACCACGTAGCTTCGTAATTCATATTGTACTGCTGACTCAAACACTCCACTTATGTCATTCTCATAGTCATATCTGTATTAGCCAAGTCATATCGTTCCAGTCATAATGGCGAACTCGTATTCTTTAGTATCGTCGTTATATCATAATGTCGCACCAGTATCTATATATAAGAACAAGTGTCGTTCTTAAGTCACAGGCTGTGGCTCTTTTTCCTCGGGGGTGTTATTCCACCTTTTCTTTCATTTGCAGCATTCAGCGTCACGCAACAAGCACCTTTTCCATTGGTTAATCTTTTATCCAATGTCGCTACTTCCATTCTCGTGAGGGCCCGCTCGGCCCCCTCTGTCTTGACACTCACCCAAAAATTGTTAAATATATGTAGTAAGTTTCATTTCTACACATGCTGTGTATATAAAGTTTAGTAAAGCTTATTTAGATGCTTTCATTTTATATTCAACTGCGAAAAAATAACCGGCTCACGAAATAGTTTTGGCTTGAAATAGCCAGTCAGCAATGTGTTAAATGGATAACTAGATATAGATAATATACGAAACCAAGTAACTAACGCTTATAGTAGTAAGACCAATATCAATTGGCTGGTTTTGCGTAATCAAGTTACCTTCAGCAACAACAAGACGATAACTGTTCTGGCAGCAAGAAATTTGCTATGTACTACAAATTTTGCAGACCTCTATATGTACTACAAGTTTTACAGACCTCTGTTTTTCTATACTATAGTGACAAACAGTCACTATAGTATAGACAAACAGAAGTCAGTCATAATATACTGTCGAGTTTATATTGAATATTCAGTTTAGACTGAATGCTGCTGTAACAGGCGGAGAACTTTGTCTACTGATGTTATGGGAAGTACAAAATAGACTTTATAAAAGTAAGTTTGTTTGTTTGTTTTACTCCTTATTTTTTAACACATAGAACATAGTTGAAAAGTATTTATGACTTTGGACATTCTGTATGTTTGCACGATAACTGCCGTGAAAATGACTATCAAAATGAAATTTTAGTACGGTGTTCAGACGATCTGAGCGACATATGGAATGTAAATGAATAATACCACCCGATTAGTTTTGGATTGAACCCGGGTTGAAAAAGTGAAAGACATTGAACCGTATGAGACCTAATTTTTCAAACATTTCTTAAGTAAAGTTAAAATTGCAAATTGCTTTGAAAACTTTAGGAAATATTCAAATTATTCAATAAAAAATATATAAAAAAATTAAGTAAAATTTGTTCGGTAGTTTTAAAAATAAAAATTAAAATAATAATTACACCCATATTACATTAAAAGATCACGTGATCCATTTCAAAATAAAATATGGCATCCATCTTTTTCCCTAGTGTCAATATCGTAAATTTTTAAAGTTCTTTTAAATTTATATTTAGTGTTGCATCCGTCCTAAATCCGCTTTATTTCTGCTTATTTTCTCTGCATCTATATTCTGTGCCAACGCAATTACAATATTTTTGTGTTTAAATGATCACTAACCTTTGATTATTTCTACAGAGTTTAATTTTAAATTATGCAGAATGTAAACAAATCAAGCTGTAAGATGAGCTATATAAGAATTGCTGACGTTTTTAACGCAAAATTATTTAGCTCTAGAGTCTGAAATATAGGTGATATGAATGAAATATTGAGTTTACATAGAGAAGCAGTCGATTTTATAGCATTGCTTTTCCGATGCAGTTTTAAACATGAAGTAAGAAAATACTTTTACCTCCATGGTTTAAAATTTTGAAGTAAAATAAATTGTTGTAGTACAGTGGTAATTTTTAAAAAATCCCCGCTGAATATATCGCATTTTAGAGATGTTTATGTGGTGCACGAAACGTATATGCAAAGCATATAATTAAATTAAATTTTCTTAAACATAGTCGTTGATCGTATATCGTGAAACATTAAAACACATTGCGTTGTGTGCCGTTTAAACCCACCATATTTATCTTCAGTGCGAATTCCTGAAATAGAATACATTAACATACGACCATAGTTAATTGCATCATTTTAACTTTAAAATAAAATAATTTATTAACAACATTTGGTTGATTATTAAATTAATTACAACAATTATGATATTACTATTTGCGGAGGAGATTGCAAATGTGAGACCAGTTAAGTTATAATTGCCGAAACTGCATTGATGACCTTCTATAATTAGTGATAGGAACATATACCTCCAATTTTGTCTTTGTGCATTGATACAACCACGTTTGGTTCTGTTGGTTCTGTTTCATCAGTGTACATCGTACTGTACCAACCCACGGTGTGGTACGCCGTCTCGTACGGAAGTCGATCACTGAACACGAATCAATCTAACCTCATCAACTGCATCTCCAGTCGTACAAACTCGAAGTCTGTTACTTTGGCTTTACTGCGACTCTTGTCTGCTCCGACTGCTCTTGTCGAACTCGAACTCTCGAACTCTCCTGCTGTTGAACTCTCTTACTGTTTTTAACATCTCTAGAACTTTCCATATGTTGCAACCTATTTTCGCCTGAGGTCTGACACGCCTCTTGTCTACTATTGGCCGACCTTAGGGAAATGTGATCAGATATCCTCCATAATCGGTTAACATATTTACCCAATCTCGCGTCTTCACTTTATACCCCTATATTTATGACCTATTTGATCTCTCGGGTCAGTGTGCAATAAAACTGGCGTCCTTAAGTCTGATGCATTGTTTGATATTACAGACAATCATAAATATCTGAATATGGATTAATGCAAAAACATAGAGATCATCTCAATTAATAAAAACATTGGAACTTTTCTATTTACAAGAAATGGAGCTCGGACTTCTCGAAATTTTAATAAACAAGTTCACAGTCCCAGAATCCGTCAATAGGTGCGTTTCAAATATTGCTCCTAGTGCAGTGAGTTCCAAAAGTCGATTCTAGTGCAACGAGTTCTCCATAAACCGATTCCCCTGCTGTGATACTGACTTTTATGGATCACACCAGAATTTTACAAAATTGCAGCACATACAAAGTTTATTTGCTGACAGCACAGTTGTCAGCAATTTAACGCTGAAGGGTACCAAATCCTATGCTGGGAGCGTTTTCTTAAGCTTTGTGAACGAATCTTAATAGGATAAGGAACAGTTTGTAATAAGCAAGCAAAACTTAATTATTATAATTTTATCTCTATGCAGTTCCCCCTTTAGGTTCAAAAGCGGCCTCAGTGGTAGGAGTGAACATAATTACAGTCAGACAAAAATGTATTTTAATTCAATTTGTTCTGAGGGAAGGTGCAGTAGAATAAAATTTCAATGGAAAGCATTCCCTTTAATAAGTCAAATTAATCGGAAATTGTTTCGTTAAAATAAATTACGTATTTTAAGAGATACTTAGCTTGAAGGCATAGTTTCGAAGTTCCACTTTTAAAGATAAACCCGATATAATAAAGAATAACTCAAACAACGTAATTAAGCACAAATTAATTAAAACAAGCAGTATACAATTCTTTCTGGGATACATTGGATCAGCTTTTCCAGCGCATGTGCAAGATAGACCCATAAACTCGAAGTCAGAAAGGCGGAATAGGAATTGATGAAGAAATAAAGGAATATATATGCCCAAGTCATGGATTAACAATTCACACGAGAGAACCAATCAGAAAGTATAATGAAGAACATTTTAGGCAATCTAAAACGAAGAACTGACAGACAACATTATATACTGCCCCAAAACACACGAGAAATGTTGCAAGAAAGATGGGACAAGATAAAACAGTATTAAAAGAGTACCAACAAAATAAAAATTACACAACATGAGTTCCAAGAGCTAAGAAATAGGCAGATATGGAATAAAAATAACTAAAGGGGATAACATTATAAGCCACCCAGAAAGGCAATGGGGAAAATGAAATGCTGAACAAGGCATGGATGTTGTGTTGTTGGGCGCAGTGTGTTCCGCCCCTTCTGGTGCGCCTGGGGCAACGTCCTAGGACGGCTAAATGGTTCACGTTTCTGGCCGATGTAAAGGCGAATGACGAGAGTCAAGTGCCTGGTCATTTGATAAAAAAAGCAATACCTCGTTATATGTCGTTTATTACATTACCTTGTTATATAACACAGCTAGTTTTTGTATACTCCCTGTAAAAAGGAATTGTAACAGTACATGTAAAGTTACATGTTTCTCTTAATAGTTCAAATCTTAGCTAATTAGTGGTACTGCTCTTTTGTATACTTAAAAAAACAGCTATGCACTAAATCTGCTTTGATCATTAACGTACGTAAACTGAAAGAAAAAAATAATTAACAAATCTTTCAGGGAATCAACTCCGTTTTATTACCGTCACTAAGTGTTAAAGCGACATTGCTCTATGGATGATTTATGACGGAGTTTACTCAAGTAATTTTTTAATTTCCCTTGTAAAGGAAAAAGTAAGGTGAATGGTAAAAGATACGAACTTATTTAAATGTATTTTGTATTTGCGGTAAATGTGTATTTTGCATTTGCGGTGAAGCTAAAGGGTTCACATTAAGGAAAAATATTGTTCTGTTTTTAAAGCAATAGATTTAAAATGAAAACTATATCATGTAATACAAATGGAATAACACTTTAAATGTTTTATTTATTACTAAAATAATTATTACTAAAACAAATTTCTGGTAATTGTATTTAACATTTTTAGATTTGGGTTAAATTTTTATACTAGCTGCCTTCAACTCTGTAAAAGTTTTTTATTGTACATATAAAATATTCTGCAAAATATGTAATTTATCTAATTTTATTTATCGTGCGGTCGGTCGTAGAGTTCATACTCTTATACGCGATTTGCGAGTTTACGCCAATGCATTAGACTAATACGTGGTAGACAGCTACTGCAAGAAAGTTGTTGTAGATAAAAGCTTTAAAAGAAAACAGTAGTCGTAGCTTCGCAGCAGTTTATTTTATTGTTTTTTAAGCAGGTGTATAGTTAAAGTGTTTTTTGGTTTTCGAGAATTCGAAATGAGTTCTGGCCTCCTTTTAATAACAGGTTTGCATCATAAATATCGGGAAACGCTGAATATTCGCTTTAGTCTAAATATATTTTGTGGTGATAACTTTTAATGGGTTGCTAATTTTATTAAGGCACATTGAATATCGTCAACAATTATTAATTTAACTTTCTTACATTGTTCAGACGTGGGCACATACCCTTCAACTGACTGAGATATAAAACCTGTATCTCAGTACAAGTGAAATACAAACGGTGAGATACGAATCTGTGGTTATATTGCGAAGCAAATTATAATTAGTGGCAGTTCAATAACTATATATATATATATAAGCAATTTCAACAATTTAACATATTTGATTAATTATTTCAATTAATTATTAGGTATTGAAATTGTACATTGCTGTTCACCAGTCATCAACCAAATTTCGAAATTTTAACTCAAGTTGTTATTTATACAAAATGGATTAATTAATTGAGGGGAGGTTATTATTTTTACAAGTTTAATAATCAGCGAACATCTATATAATATTTTAATAATATTCAGTAAACTAATTTTTATTTTTTCAAACCATGGCTATAGAATGCAAATAAGTCACAATGCCTTTCAATGTTGTGGACATTCTTGATTGATCATCCTTGATTTTGCTACATGTTTATGGACATAGCATAGTTGGTCTTTCAACAGTAGCTTCATAAACTAACAGTTGTTCGTAAGCATCATTTTTCTCGTATGACATTTTGCCGAATCTTTCTCTAGACCATTTCGTAGGCATTCACAAGACTGTTCCCCTTGTGAATGTTCAACTATATCTCTCAAGCAACTCAGTCTTTTGTCTCAAATCTTTGGTGCTCCTTGGATCCACACTTTAGAGCAGTAGTTTCCAAATTTTCTTGGTCGCTGAACTCTCTTGAAATTTAATTAGATGGTGGAATCCCGAAATAAGAAGACGTGTATTGTGGTCCAAATTTTGCATTTAAATTTTGCATTCAAATTTTACGAGTTTTTGTTGGTATCTCAAAAATACATATCAAACTACCACGTCAAGGTATCCCAAGGATTCCACGGAACACACTTTGAAAAACACTGTATTTGAGTTTTGGGCACAAAAGCGCTTTTGCATGTGTTATGCTTGTCTAATATTATTACGCGAGCAATGATTCGTATTTTTTCATTGGTGAAGATGCACTTGTAGGTTCCGACCCTTGAATGATAATCGTCAGGAAACTTTATCGTGTTCTCTAATAATTTGTTTAATCTACATTTTCAACTCCTGGCAACATTCTGGGTATGGTACTGTTCAGAATTTCAACATATCCCCCCCAGGCCAACGGCCTGGGGGGGAAACACCGTGCTGAAAACACCGGTTCTCGTTAGATCACCGAAGTGAAGCAGCATCGGGCGCGGTTAGTACTTGGTGGGTGACCACCTCGGAACACCGCGTGCTGTTGGCCATCTTGGGTGCGGTATCCCCGTGGTTTGCGCGCTAAGATTTGCACGCTGCCACAAATGCCGCCGTGTTCATGCGGAGTACGATCACGTTAAACATGTGGGTCCGTAAGTCCTTCCGAGAGGTTGGTGGTAGGGGAAGGAGGGTACGGTCCCTGTGGATGCCTCCCCCACTGGGTTCCGGTCTAACTTGGGTGGCACTTCCCGGCCGTCCATTCAGTTACCTTACACCTTTCTGGTAGGTCGGACGGTCTGGGTCTCAACAACAACATATCCCCCCCCCCCTTCATTCAACTGTTTATATAACAATGTTACACTTTCTCTCATTTCATCATATATATTCTTGGCTTTCAATATTTTTATCTTTAATTTGACTTCACAATATGTAATTTTTATGATGATTGTCTAGCGTGTTTTAGACTTTCCAGGCTTTGAAGTCCTCGGTGTTTTAGAAGACTGAATCTTTGCACACTTATAGCATCAATTACAGAAAATATTCTAAAACAGCTGTATGTGTTATTTCTCCTACGGAGGCGAAGAAAGTGAGCTTTTATTAAAAGACTAGACATTTAAGATGTCTCAAGGGGACAGAGAAAGCTAAATATTTGTCCACTTATATTTCTTAATTGAGGCGGTTCTTCTTCGAGGATCGCAAGTGTTTTAAGACCCCCCAGAAGCACACCTCAGTTGACTTAAAGCTCTTACATATCCAGGCTGATGCAACAGCTATTTTTACTCCAACCGGTATAGTCAGTTATCGTCTGGCTATGCTAATTCAATGGTAAAAAATTGTACCACTCATTTAAAAAGCTGTCTAGAATTTTTTGATTTTCTGGAGGTCCCGAGAAAAGGACGAGAAAGTAAAAATCTTTTCGCCAAGTACAACCATCGTTTCAACTGTGAATCAAGATTGTCGCTGTTGCAACAGTCTGCATATTTAGGAGGCTTAAGTTGAGCTATAGGGTTGAAGCCTTCTACATTATTAGCTACAGGACGTAACCTAATTGACCCGAGCTTCTATTCAGATGAATATTTTCGAAGTTAAACACCATGCATTAATAAGCAAAATAAAATTTATTAAAAATGTACAACTACATTTATTGATAATGCTAATTTCAATGCCTCTGGCAGGCTTAACTACTAGCGCATTATATTTTTATTATATGCTGGTTTAAAACAAATATTTTTCTCAAATAAAATACTCGATGCTACACTGATATTGGATTGTTTGGGGTCATATATATTTTTTTCTATTTAATCCGAGCTCTATGGTATAAACCGCGGAAAATAAACATTTCATTGTTTAAACTATTCTTTCCTTCCCCTTCAAAAGAACAATTTTAGCAAGAAACAAATTCTAATTTTCTACAATTTATTTCCCACACAGAGAATCAACAAATACCGAAGCTAATGAAGACAAAGTACCTGCGTAATACAGACAACCAGTCTTTATCTCTTAACAAATGCGAAAAAAAGGTTTGCCCCTATTTTTTCAGTTGTTTCATTTTATTCTGCTATTTTTTAGAGTTCTGATTTTACCACAGGATATTTCAATAAGAAATAAATCTGTGGTAAAGGGAATGCGGTGGATTTTTGCGCAAAATCTGTCATTGTTCACATAGGATCAATAAACGACTTAATTTTATTGGTATATAATATTTAAGGAGATGTATGCACTCCAGCGTCTATATGCATCTGGGATGATAAATAACATTTTAAATAAATCTTTTAAACTGGACAGTATGCCCGTGATATGATGGAATTAAAAGTTTGCAAAGTATTGCCTTCCGTTTAGCTTTATTTTTATCAATTTGGCAGTATTTTCATCAATTTGGCAATATTTAAAAAAACCGCCATATTTGCGACATCTCGCAAAATGTTTCGCCAAGCATACATCTCCTCATATAGTCGTTTGTAATGTTATTTCCAAGATATAGAAGTTTCATCAATTAGTCGTCATTTTCACCCATTTAGCGTCAATTTTATCAATTTGGCGACATTTTCGTAAATTTAGCAGCGTCTAAAAAGACTCGCCAAGTTGGCAACATGTCGCCAAAATTCGTCGCCAGAATTTCGCCAAGCGTTACAGACGGAGAAATAGGTTATTCTTATAGTAGATTCTTATATTTTTTCCAAGATATTGAATTTTCACCAGTTAGTTGTCATTTTTACCAATTTGGCTACAATTTTTTATCAATTTGGCTATATTTTCATTAATTTAGCAACATTTAAAAAATCTCGCCAAGTTGGAGATATTTCTCCAAATTTTGACACCAAAATTTTGCCAAGCGTTACCCAGAGATAGGCAGATAAACAGACAGATAAACCAAGGTGTTTATATTATAAATAATTAATTCATAAACCCATGATAATTTTTAAATAATTTAAAATAATGAATAACTTTGAAACTGTTAAGGGTTAATAGGAGACCTTTAAACAAAAAAAAAATATTTTTTTTATATTTTCCATATTTATTAAACAAAATATTGAATTATCAAAATATTCCAACTACCCTACGTTTATAAAAAAAATGATGAAGCAATATGTGCGTAAGGGCCCCCACAAAGGCGGGATCAGTTGGGACCATGGTACTGGGGTCTGACCAACGATTGGGACCCGTGAAGGTGCCTGGAGAAAATATTCTTTACAGTATTATTTGTACATATGAATTTAGAATAAAAATTTTTTTATGATACAATATAGCATATTTTGTGCAATTATAAAATTACTGGTATAGAATAATTAGAAAGCAAACTCAAGTCTTTTGAAACCATAAAATATAACCCAAAGAATTGTAGAAATTAAACATGTGATACGTGAGGGAATTTGTTCTATTCCTTTGATTTCACATTTGTTGCAAAAAAGTGAAAAGAAAAATAAGACGGGGGCCCGTAGCGTACAAGGAAGATGCCTTGTATGATATGCCATCAACACAACCATAAATACGTCCCGTAAATTGCCCGATTTTGAAGGGAAGGGAAAAAAATTATTAGGCACCAGCTTCCAACAAAAAGCCCTCTTTGGTTCCCAAGGAAATAAAAATAATTGTTTGTTATTTGGCTTTCGAAATTTGCAAGCATTGAACTGATAAAATAAATGAATGCCTTTACAAAAAAAAGACCCCTCTTTGTCTAGAGGGGTCTTTTTCACTCCCATACAAGTGGGATAGGATCTTATGGGAAAGGTCAGTTCCCAAAGCAATTAACACATCAGGGTGTCCAGTCTACGGACTCTCTTTTGCAGTTTCGGAGGATATTCAGCTTCTCAGCTCTCTAGTTCTGTAGTAGATGCCTGAAGACAAAGTTTTGTATATCATCCTAAAAGCCGAGGGGTCGTCTTTGAAAGACCTTTTGTCTAACAGAATGTTCCTAAGCAATGTTCATGAGAGTAGTAGGCCCTCTGGATGTTAAAATTCTTTTATTTGTCTGTATTTTATCACTCATATAAATTTTTCAATTAATTACTTGTAATTAAGAAAATTTCGCACAGAGTATTAAGGTATGTTTAATTTAATTCTTATATATTTTTTTCAACATTATTTTTAATTGTTGTAAAGTCTTGATCTTAAACTGAAGGCTATTTATTTTATCTGAATTTCATATAGTTTTATAAAATTATTCTTGTAAAATAGTTGTATATTTAAAATTTGTATAAATGATTTCAGTGAGATCGGACCAAGAGAAAGCTTTTTCAAATATTTATTCCTTAAACTGAAAAGACACAAAATAATAATGTTACCAATATATGTACAGAAATAGAGATTTAATATTGATTTTTTTTTTAGATTAAAAGCAAATGACATCATTTATAGGATGTACCGTCGTCCAGACATTGAATTTTTTTATCTGTGTTAAAAAAATTAAATATGATATTTTTTATCAATTGGGTGAATACTTTAAGTACTTTTAACTAGAAATAAACTGTAAAATGTATTTAGGATTTATCACAAACCGCTTTTGAGATATTAGAAATTTTATTTTTCTCACAACGAGCGCAATATCTCTCAAGAGAGTTAAACGATTTCCATGTGATTAGGTATATTTATTTTAATCGGTGTCAACTAAGGCCATTTATTTTCAGCCAATTCGTGTCATAAGAAAGTTTTAATTTTTTATTGTTTAAGGATATCAAAATATATTCATTTTTTGGTAAAGTTTTGTGTTAGTTATATCAGATATTTTAGTTATTGGGTCGGTGGATAATTTTTTCGTTCTCTGAGAAGTAAATAAAACAATTAAAATTTACAGAAAAGTTGTAGTTTTTTCCAAATTATCAAATAACTCATAATAGTTGTAGAAATTTTTACAACTGATGTACTGTTAAACACAAAATTAAAAATAGTTAAGGGAGATAGGTCTCAGATACCTGTCATACTACAAAATTAATCATATCAGAAGATCATAGGATGCAAATAGGACTTTTTTTCTTCTCCGGTTGGATATTTACATACTACTAGAACAAATCAACCCACCGGTGCCCAGGTCCTAAAAAAGCTTCCGCTACTTAAATTATACATTTACCGATAAAACCACTCAATTTCAATATCGCTTTCAAACCGCCTCAATTTTCAACTCATTTCTTCCTTTCGTTTCGTAACTGAGGGAAGCAGGAAAATAGAATAAATAAATAAAAGAAACAAAATGGAATCCTTTCTTAGGAGAGAAGACATGGCTTAAACCACACCGCGAGTTCCAAGGCTTTGACGTTCATGAGCTCAAACTTTCGCCAGGGAGAAAAAAGATATGCATTTCATTAACGATACCTAAAATTTTAATTTTTATGCGTTTGTATGAAAATTCACAGAAAACTAAAATAATGTAGTAATTTTTTTTTTCGTTGGAATACGAAGATATACACACATATTTAAGGCCCGGTCGTCCAAATTGTTACTCAAGTCCTCTGGATGAGTCGGACGGCCTGGGGTTTCCACACATATTTAAGTGGGCCAACGACCGTATCGTGCTGAAAACACTGGTTCTCGTTGGATCACCGAAGTCAAGCAGCATCGGGCGCGGTTAGTACTTGAGTGGGTGACCACCTGGGAACACCGCGTGCTGTTGGCACATTTCGGGCGCGGTATCCCGGTGGTTTGCGCGCTGGATTTGTACGCTGCCACAGCTACCGCCGTGTTCATGCTGAGTACGATCACGTTAAACATGTGGGTCCGTAAGTCCTTCCGAGAGGTTGGTGGTAGGGGAAGTAGGGTACGGTCTCTGTGGATGCCTCCCCCACTGGGTTCCGGTCCAAATTGGCTTGCACTTCCCGGCCGTCCAAACGGCTACCTTACAACGTTCTGGTAGGTCGGACGGTCTGGATATCAACAACAACAACACATATTTAAGTTTCAGATAATCTAAAATATACACATTTTGATGTATTTTAAATAAGTAAATAAATATGTTTACAAATGCCGGTCGTTTGGCCGCTAGGCCATTAAACAGCAAATAAATAAATATAAAGAATTGTTTGTTCTAAGGGTTCCGTTCGGTTCAAACATCATTAGAAAGAACGTTATTCGATCTATTCGATGGTATAAAAATAGAAACACTGTGATAAAATTTTCAATCGCTAAATAAGCAATTTGCGTGAAAATCGTGCTTTAATATAAAACAACTTAAAAACTAATACGAATAAAATAAATTCGGAGTTGTATTTGTCCGGGTCCTTAAGTGCCTCTGTACTAAATTCCTTCGTTGTCCGCTGCTTAGATATCCCGCTACACACCTTCTTATATTAAGTAAAATTAACTTTATCGTACCCCTATGATAGAGACCAGCTGATTTAACGATCCTAACTGCTATTATCTACTTTAAAAAAATCGTTTGTCGCAAAAACCAGAAACTTTGCATATATGAGGTTTTGAAACAAAAATTTGATTAATGCACAAAATCAAAGTATCTTACTTTTATTAAAAGAGTGGCAATAGGAAGAGAAGTTGATCAAATAATGGTGTTGGAAGATATTTTGGATAAATCTTTTTTTTTATTGATGAATATACATTTAATTTTTCGTTTCATTAAGTGATTGTCATTTCTGCTGTGTTTTATTGTTTTGTAACTAGAGAATGCAACATTAATTAAAAAGATAAAGCAAAAATTATTTTACTAAAGTTAGGTTTGCCGAAAGAGTTGGATACCGGAGGGGGGGATAATCACTCCCTTAATTTACATGGGGCCCACGGCACTACCTGGTACCCTGTCCCGCAATTTGATGTGGGGGGGGGGGGCTGCGTAAATCAAGCAATCTCCCTGATTTTGAGATCGGTTCGACCTTGCATGTAGAGTCAAAATTATAGAGTCAAAATTAATATAGTTCACCTAAATTTAAATAATCGTATCTGTCAGCAAATTAAAAAAAAAATTACAATTTTTTTTCATTTTTAGCATTTAAGAATAATATTTGTATTATATATTAGCATTGTATTATCATATTAGCATTTAAGAATAAATTTTTTACCAACATCAATGTAACTTTGGGGTTATAGTCTCTTAAGATATAAGGATTATAATTAATATTAAAGGAACGGTTGACTGTTTAACAGTTCATTCAGAAACCTGTGCGTAGCGCTTATATATAGCAACTCACATTATCAATTATCATTAAAACAAAGTGATAAAATGTTCTATAAAACTTTTTCAAATTTGCTTTTTATTGTAATAGAGAGAAAAAAAAATTGATATGGGCAGTACATGACATTCCTTATATAATACAATTAGTTTAATACATTTACAGTAAAATAAAATAGATTATTATTATAGTATATATTTATATTCTTTTCAAGATATTGAATTTTCGACAATGAGTCGTCATTTTCATTTATTTAGCGTCATTTTTATCCATTTGGCGAGATTTTCGTTAATTTAGGAACATTGAAGAAAGCCGCAAAGTTGGCGACACCCCACCAAATTCGTCGCCAAAATCTCGCCAGGCGTTATGGACCGAGAAATAAGTTATTCTTACGATAAATGACTATTGGCTTTTAAATATAAAAGTATAACTCAAAGTATTTTTTTCATGAATAGAACGAGCTAGATTCACGAGAATGATGTCACAAATTTATCGCATGGTATTACATATGAAAAGTGAACATGTTTCTCAATAGGAAATAGTTTTTTTTATTTTATATGATTTTTTGATAATTTTGAAAAATGTGCAATATCTCGAGAACGTTTCATGTTAGCCTTCTAAAATTTATGTCAATCGTTTTCTAATAAAAATTACATAAGAAATGTCTATTTGCCTAACTTTATTAGAGATTTTGATTTTTTGACGATTTTTTCAAAATTTCACTTAAAAATTTAAGGAAGTTCTGAACATTCGATTGCGTCTAAAAACAATAGGCCTCCAGTATTTATAGATTGCAATTTTGGTACCAAATTTCATTCGAATCGGTTCATTCGTTCGTCAGTTATCGCCCACACACACACACACACACACACACACACACACTTTCACACACACACACTTTCACACACACACACACTCACAGACATCACTTCAAAAATCTTCGATTCGTGATCAGGGATGCTTGAAACGTGCTCTTCCGTCGAAAACTCGAATTCAAATTTTCGACCCCGTCACAATACTTCCCTTATACATTATTGTATATAAGGAAATTAATAAGACTATACACCTTAAAAATGTTATATCGATTGGAAAAGAAAAAATCTGATGTGGGCAGTACATGACTTTCCTTGTATAATGCAATGGATTTACTACTTTTACAGTAAAAAAAATCGACTATTTTTATAGTAGTTATTTATATTCTGTCCAAGATATTGAATTTTCGTCAATGAGTCGTCATTTTTCATGTCGTCATCATCAATGAGTCGTCATTGATTTAGCGTCATTTTATTCTGGCGAGTCTTTCGTCGTTAATTTAGCAACATTTAAAAAGTCGCCAAGTTGGTGACATTTCACAAAATTTGTCGCCAAAATCTCGCCAAGCGTTATGCCCGAAGAAATAAGTTATTCTTACAGCAGATAAATGACTATTGGCGTTCAAATACAAAATTATTTCTTAAAATATCTTTTTTTGTGAATGGAACGAGCTAGATCCACGAGAATGATGTCACCCAATTTATCGCATGATATTACATATGAAAAGTGAATATGTTTTTCAATATTAATTATTTTTTTAATTTTATATGACTTTTTGATAATTTTTTTGAAAAATGTGTAATATCTTAAGAACGGTTCATGTTAGCATTCTAAAATTTAAGTCAATCACTTTCTAATGAAAAATTACTTACGAAATGTCTATTTGCGTAACTTTATTAGCGGTTTTGATTTTTTGACGATTTTTTAAAAATTTCACTCGAAAATTTAGGGGGATTCTGAACATTCGATTGCGTATAAAAACAATAGGCTTCCAGTGTTTACGGATTGTGATTTTGGTACCAAATTTCATTCGTATCGGTCTATTCGTTCGTCAGTTATCGTCTCCAGAGACTCACTGCCACACACACACACACACACACACACACACACACACACACCACTTCAAAAATTTTTGATTCGTGATCAGGGATGCCTGAAACGTGCTTTCCCGTTGAAAACTCGAATTTGAATTTTCGACCCCGTCACAATACTTTTCTTATACATATGTATATAAGGGAAGTAAAAATGATGATGATCATCATCATCAATGGCTTGACTTTGGCCTGCCTCCGAAGATTCGTCCAAGTTGCCCTCCTGGGAACAATGCTTCTCTATTTCTTTATATTTAACTTCTCAAAGTTCTTATCCATATAACCGATTCATCTCAACTTTGGTCATATTCTAGGTTTTAATCCGATCTCTAGGTCTTATCCCGATCGCTTAAAGTATTTTTCTATCCGTTTCCCAAAAGGCAGTTCGAAATTTTCTACTTCGGATTTCTCAACAAAGATTCTTTTACAGAGTGAGGTTGTCAGTCTCACGTCCAACTCCAACCTGGAGGACATAGGAAGACTCGTTTTATAATAATGATTGGACCATAAAATTTTGAATCCACTACAGACAGCAATGTTCAAGCTGGTAAGTTTGAGGGTGATCAACCCAAATTAAATTAATTTTATTTAATGAGATTTGATGCAGACGCCGCTTTGAAATCTGTTCAATAATTATTTTCTTGTATCCGTACTGATATACAGAGGAAAACCCAATATCTTTGTCTATCATTGTAAAAAAGTCCTATATTTAATGTTCTTCATAACAGTAATAGCATATACTCTAAGTACGAAATAATATTAGAAACAGGATAAAATATATACTAACATATACACAGACATCACTTTAAAAACGTTAGATTCGAGTGTAGGGTGCTTGAAACGTGTTCTTTCGTCGAAAACTCGAGATCAGATGTTCGACCCCGTCAAAATACTTTTTCTTTACATTATGCTATGTACCAGTAAGTACCAGTAAGTATGTACCAGTAAGTACCAGTAAGTATGTACCAGTGAGTACTCATGAAAAATTAAAAACAAAATTATTCAGTGAAAATTAATAAATGTAAAAAAAGTTTGATTTTTTTATGCCAAAAATATCTTCAAAAATAATATTTCTATTTACACTCTATATAATATTTTTTACCTTAGCAAAACGACTCAACATTATCTCATTAAATCGGTTTTGATATCCTCTTCCTCAAGTGATCGGAAAATAATGGCGAAGCGTTGCGTGCCGGTTAAACCTAACTGTGTGCTTACGGATAGTCTTCGGTGATGATATGGAACATTTAGTCTAGTATAAGATTTAATTAATCACCTGAAACTTTTAAAATAAGACAAAAATATTGTGTCTAATGTATTATTATTACAAAAAGGCATTTTCATATAACGTAATTTCTTGCTTTATTAAAATAGAATAACGTAAACAAACCGAAACGAACATGTGTACATGCTTATTGTTATTCGAGAACTAATTATAATGTATATTATTTACTCACACTCTAAATTATGTTGTTTGATGGAAAGTAAAAATATAAACTTATGCTATGCAACTGTTTAACAAATAGGTTTTGTCATATCTTTTCGAGTTTATGTTTAAAAAACTTTAAGTGTGAAAATTACACAGTGTCTCTATAGCATTTTCGACCAAATGATACTTACATCATCGTGTATTCATGTATAAATTAACTACGTGTTTAAAACCCAGATACTAATACTTGTGTTCCTAACATAAATATTTTTTATGCATAAACTCCTCTGATGTCAATTATCAGTAAAGTTTCAGCTACGCTAATTTTGAAATTACAGGCATTGAAATAACTTTATCATTAAATTTGAAATATAATATAAAATATTTTGGATGAAAATATAGTATTTTAACAAAGGAAGTTATATCTTTTGCCATTGTTCTAGAATGAAATAACGGCTGCCAGAAAGTATTAATATACCTTTCGTATTTATATTATTTACCAACTCCTTGCTCGCTGTCTTGAATCGAGTTACATCGAAGCATAATCTTGTTATGTTGTCTGCGAGAAAAAGTTTCTGTCTGAAGAAATTTGAAATTTAATAATGTAATAAAGGAATTTTATGAAATTAGCATGTGATATCAAAATAGTTTAAATTAATTTTCACAGGGAAACAGCGTCTCGTAAATTCTTGTTGTTTTTAGATATATAAAAAAAGTATATTACCTTGAGAATATTTACAGAAATTGAAAATTATAATATTTAATAAAGTATTAGTAAAATTTAACTGAAGTATATAAAGTATTATGCAGGGTCTACTTCTGTAAAATGAATTAAGAAACATGAATGTAGTCAATTCAATGATGAATGCAGTCCTGAATGAAGTCAAAAATGTAGTCATGAATCTAGTCAAGAATGCAGTCATGAATATAGTTATGAATGTAGCCATGAATGTAGTCATTTCTGTGATGAATGCAGTCATAAATGTTGTCAAGAATGTAGTCATGAATGTAGTCATGAATGTAGTCACGAATGCAGTCATGAATGTAGTCATGAATGTAATCATGGATATAGTCATGAATGTAGTCCATTCAATGATGAATGTAGTCATGAATTTAGTCAAGAATGCAGTCCTGAATGTAGTCACGGATATAGTTGTGAATGGTGTCAATTCAGTGACGAATGTAGTCATGAATGTAGTCATGGATATAGTCATGGATGTAGTCAATTCAATGATTAATGTAGTCATGAATGTAGTCAATTCAGTGATGAATGAAGTCATAAATGTTGTCAAGAATGTAGTCATGAATGTAGTCAATTCAATGATGAATGTAGTCATGAATGTAGACAAGAATGCAGTCATGAAAGCGGTCATGGATATTGCCATGAATGCAGTCCATTCAATGATGAATGTAATCATGAATGTAGTCAAGAATGCAGTCCTGAATGTAGTCACGGATATAGTTGTGAATGTAGTTAATTCAATGATGAATGTAGTCATGAATATAGTCATGGATATAGTCAATTCAATGATGGATGTAGTCATGAATGCAGTCAATTCAATGATGAATGTAGTCATGAATGTAGTCAATTCAATGATGAATGTAGTCATGGATGTAGTCAATTCAATGATGAATGTAGTCATGGATGTAGTCATGAATGTAGTCAAGAATGTAGTCATGAATGTAGTCATGAATGTAGTCAATTAAATAATGGATGTAGTCATGAATGTAGTCAAGAATGTAGTCATGAATGTAGTCATGAATGTAGTCAATTAAATAATGAATGCAGTCATGAATGCAGTTAAGAATGCAGTCATGAATGTAGTCATGGATGAAGTCATGAATGTAGTCAATTCAATGATGAATTTAGTCATGAATGTAGTCAATTTAATGATGAATTTAATCATTTCAATGATGAAAGTAGTCCTGAATGTAGTCAATTCAATGATGCATGTAGTCATGAATGTAGTCAATTCAATGATGAATGTTGTCATGGATGTAGTCAAGAATGTAGTCATGAATGTAGTAAATTAAATGATGAATGCAGTCATGAATGTAGTTAAGAATGTAGTCATGAATATAGCCTGAATCTACATTCAGGCTATATTCATGGACAACATTCATGACTGACTGCATTCATGTGAATTGACTACATTCATGGATGTAGTCATGAATGTAGTCAATTCACATGAATGTAGTCATGAATGTAGTCAATTTAATGATGAATATAGTCTATTCAATGACGAATGTAGTCATAAATGTAGTCAATTAAGAAAAATGGCGTAGATAATTCGAAAAAGAGAAAATAACAGGTTTGAAAGAGGAAGGGGTGGGAGTAAAAAGGTAAATTTATGGGTAAAGTATTTCGAGTTACCAAGAGACAAACCAAGATAAGCAGATTGCAAAAATATTTTTAAAAAAGTACTTGGTTCCCAACTATTTTTTATTCATTTTAATTAAAATTAAGTTTGCAAAACATTTCTTTCAATGGTGTTTATGTTGGAAAATAACATTTTCTTGCCACACTAAAAAATCTATTTACAGAAGCAAAAGACGCACATATAGATAAAAATGTAATACAATTTTACATAAATGGGGACATTTTCTATTATTTCCCTTCAGAACTCCAATGGATGTGATTTTTCATCATCCATTCCTTTTTTAGGAATTCCTAAACTTCTTTCTCCATCACGATTATGCTGAATAGTAATTTAGAGATTACTGATATAATTACACCGACTAGGAGTTATTAGTTCTATAATGACTAGGAATTATTACTTCGATTACGTTTAAAATTTTATATGGAAACGCAATCTTAATTATAAACCAAAAAAAATATTTTCGTGCATAACTAGAGTTATTTTTTATTGAGCGTATGATTACTACTTTTATTAACAATTCTTAAATGATCTTTATTGCAGTCAGGGTCATAAAAATATCGTAAATTTATAATCGATTATAATTATGCGATTACGATTATTCATATTCTGGTCCACACCCCACTTGTGGAAGACCCAGGCCGTCCGACTCATCCAGAGGACTTAACAAAAAAAATAATGTGTCAACTGCACGCGGTGTTCCCAGGTGGTCACCCTCCCAAGTACTAACCGCGCCCGATGCTGCTTGACTTCGGTGATCGGACGAGAACCGGTATTTTCAGCATGGTATAGCCGTTGGCCCACACCCCACATGTGTATGAACCAAACCCACACCCCACATGTGTATGAACCAAACCCACACCCCACATGTGTATGAACCAAATAGATCAGACGTACATATTTTCAAAATAATTGGCATATGTTCAGTGTGGTGGTTGAGGCACACATATTAGGCCATACATGGCAACGGTGAAGAGGTCAGCAGGATCTTCCATGGTTGATGAAACTGCGTATCCTGTTGCAATGCAACATATTCTATTATTCGTCACCTTAGAACTTATTATACCTCACACAGAATGAAATATTTCATTCCGTCTCCTCAAATATATATCTTACTGTATACCTCTTGAATGCAACATTTTCTATAAATTGAAATATATTATTCTCGAAATTACTATTGAATGTTGAATATTGAAATGTTGAATATACCCTCTGGCAGATATATCTCAAATATATATCTGCCAGACTTCTTTTGAAGGACTGGCAGCAACAGTAGCCAAGATGAGTTTTTAGATGATATGATTTTACATTATACGGTTCTCGGTTACATCACAGTCTTTTCGACCAAGACCGTCCAACCTACCAAGAGGTGTAAGTTATCTGTTTGGACTGTCGGTACCCACAGCACAGTTTAATGTTCAGAGGACTGGAAGAGTTTTTAATTGGTCGTTGAATATATTATCCTAAAAGGTCCGATGCAGCTGGCTGTATGGGACCTGCAATATGACCTTGGTCATATATATTTTCTGTTTACTGACATTATTATATACTCGTGACCTCTTCAACATTTCTCCATATCATATCCATATATGTGTGCTTCAAGTATAACATTCAAGAGGTATGTATAACCGTGTTTATCTGTCAAAATTTAGAATTTAAAAACTTCCTGGAAAGCAACACTTTTACTATACAATAGTATGATTAAGTAAAAATATAAGCTCGAGATATTGAATTTATTCATTGGTTAAGTAACATTTTATTTAAAAATATAGATATAACAACAATATTCAAATACTTTTAAAACATTCTGGTGTGTGCGTAATTAAACTTATTGAATGCCATTGTAAAAACGGCAATATTTTTCTTTAATTCAGTATCTGCAAAATATCTATACCTCCACCAATATAATGTTAAACTAGATTTTAAAACATCACACACACACACAAAAACAAGATGAATGGTGGCATTGTTTCTAATGCTGAAATCTTCATAGGAACGGCCCAAATCTGAGTTAATTAGAGGTCAGAGTTCTACGTTCTTAAACGAGAAGAAACACGAAGCGTACGGGAAGAGCCTCTTTGCTGATTAAATTAAGGTTCCTGAAAGCAGAGCTTTGACAAATCTTGAAAAGAATCAGCTCTGCTTTCTTACGGACATTAAGTAACTAATGGAGGGTTGATAGCAGTTATTTATAGGAAAGGAAATGTTTGTAACGAAATTTCTCTTACGTTCCGCGTAGTGAGATATATATTTGAGGAGACGGAATGAAATATTTCATTCTGTGTGAGGTATAATAACATTTTGTATTTGTATATTTCGATGCATAAAATCTGCTTCAGTAAATGTTTATAGACAGACGATTTAATTTAACTGTGCGTGTGATGGTATTAGAAAGCGGATTTAATGCGATGTTTGATAGTCTGACATCAGACTATTTGATAGTCTGATGCACATTGTTCATCTCCAGTTCGTAAGATGATCGTATTGCCATTCGGTGATTTCTAATACCCATTTCCCAGGAACAGAAATGCGTATAGATAATTAATATTACATCTTTAATGCGTCCAGAGCGGTACCAAGCTTTTTGGTAGGGTTATATTATAACTGGATGTCTTCCTTTGAAATTCACAGATCGTCCAAGAAACTATTGGGTATGTACTGGATATGTTTCATTTTCAGTCATATTTTTAATTTTAATTAGGGCGTCATTTGCATATTAGCGGCTACAATGGTTTGCAATGTTAATGTAGGACTGGTCGATTGCACGTGAAATTCCCTACACTGTAAAACATTCTACAACCTTTACTCAGTTTTTTTCAGCTACCTCGTTGATGATTTCGGCAAACTATAAAAGAAAACAGTAATTACTAGCGTTCAGGAAATTTCCAGCTTTATTTCTGAAATATTCAGCTAATTATTATAAGCCGAAGTTTTATATATATATATATATATATATATATATATATATATAATCATAACTATCGGGAAACTTACTCCCCATTACGGACAGCTGATCTCCCTGAAACTTAAGCAGTAACATGCTTGTTATTGTTTTACAGTGTATAAACTCTAACTGGGGTGAACTTTAATATCTGGTATCTCTATACAGAGGCCGAAAACACAGAATTGGGCATGGTCATAACCTGCAGTGTACAGCATTATAAATATATTCCAAATATTATTTAAATATGTTTAGTAGTTATTGAGAAACAATGTTACAAACTTTGTGAAAATTGGAGTTAATGCTAATAATAATTTTGCCTAATGTCAATAATAATTTTACATAAAATTTTCCTTCTGCTTGAGTTCTATATTTTTAATTTTTGTCGGATATTCTTCGTCGAATCTTTGTCGAATATATATTGTTGGATTACGTCATTTTCGAAACAGTAATATTTTGTATAATAGGAATATTGATAATTTGAATTACGTACGCTATGTAATGGGTGTTAATAGTATCAAAATGGTTCGTAATTAACATAGACCAGTGTTTATCAACGTTTGTGAGACAGAGACTCGGTAAATTATTTTGTTATAAGACAAGAACCCAGTCCTAACAAATTAACTCTTAAATACCTTTCTAATTCTTATTTTAAGTTACACATTAAACTAACATAAGTATTAATAATTAATCATGGTGCAATCACAAAGCATATTAGTACATTTATGTTTAAACGGTGATACATGTTGACAATTATAAAATTACATTTAAATAAGTAATCAATTACCGGACGAATGAATTCGGGTAGCATATTGTAATTTCCTCAAATCAACATTATATTGATGTGTGCTGATTTTCACTTACATATCCCATTCTTATCATCAGAAATTTATAATATTATACAGTATAAAATGGATTATTGTTATTATTAAATTAATTTTACTGATGTTGGTTTGAAAAGGAAACGGTATTGAGAGAGAAAAATAATTATTCACTGTAATTCACCATAGACATCAGCTGAGTATATAACTTTTATTCATATTGGAATTTAAATGCGTCTTGGTCACTAACAATTGCTATACACGTGTTATGTAGGTGTTCTGGTTCTGAGCTTATTGACACATTCATGAATATTATTCTTCTTGGAATATTTCCACTATGAAATATTTATTTATAAAAAATGCTTAGAAAACTAAACCTATAAATTCCAAGAGAATCTCTCGCGGATTTGAGGTTGAAAAACACTGGCATATATAGACACATAGACTAGCTAAATCTATCCATTGGCGAGATTAAGGTGTTGCTAGATTGTAAAAATAAGCTTTTGAGATATTTTTGCGAAAATTTTCCATTAGAATGCATAATTTTGATGCAAATTTTTTTCTGATAATAATTTCGGTACAAGTAGAAATAAACACCACGGAATATGAATAAACGAGAAAGTTGAAAAACACACACACTCCAGATAATTTTTAATTTGCTACTTATACACACCAGTGCATATAGCGACTTCAGCATTTGAGGACGCGTCTCTGGAGAATACACGGTAAACTGCAAAAGCTTTCCTCCAATATTTGATGTTTTTCTTTCACAATTCGTTTTTCTTCTGGAATAAGTTACATCACTAAAATATTCAAGAAAATATTCCGAAGCTTTTTCAAAAGGATTGTTCTCTTCAACTTTTAAATGGTAAAGAAGAGGAGTTTGGGTTATGTAGGTCTTTTATCTTCATTAGTTTGACCCCTATTCGTTTTCTGTCTGATGTCTAAATGTTAGGAAGTGAAAGACTTTTTCACTTTATAAACGTTAACTTGAAAAAACGTCTTTTAGACAATGGAATTCTATTCGTCCAGAAAAATTATCTTGTTTCCGACTTGCTGGTGTAATATTTACACTAGGTAAACTGTCCTGAAATCTATACAAGTAGCTTAAATTTTTTATGTGTCGAACACACGGTTTGCCCTTCTGATTTAAACATTTCAATTTTGTTCAAGAACAATATCATGCGTCATAGCTATTTTTTACTAAAATTTGAAAGGCATATTTTTATTACCGGTTAAAATATGCTTTCCCACTTCATTTAAATCACTTGATTGTTTTGAGAATTATAGTGCTCTCTGTAGAAAAGTAAAATTTCTCATATCTTGATACCAGTTCATGATAAGTTCTGATAAACAATGGCATCCATCTAAGTTGGATAAAAAGTAAGTACGTAATGTATGCTTAAACTCAAAATGTATCTGCCTGAATTTTATGAAAATTAAGAATAACTCCAGCCAGCCTAGAGTCAACCTGGTGCTGGTTAAATTCTGTTTGCACGAGTTGTTTAAATCAGCTGTAAAAATAGCAGTTTATAAACAGTTTTCACTAATCCTCCACTATTATCAAATTAAACTTTCATGAAATAAATATTTATTAAAAAATAATTGTCATCGTGACGTCATCGATAAAAGCGTCAAATTTTAAATTACGATTCAACGCCAAGGCATAGTTAAGTGGACTTTCCACATGATTATTTAGTTGTGACAGAAGTAAAATGATGTATGTAGGGAAGTCATGTACTGCTCACAGTAAAATTTTAAAGAACTACAGATTTGCTAAACAAACACTCAGTGTCCTGGACAAATCCCATTTTCTTCTGTCTTCATCAGCACGAAACAGCAGTAATGTTGCAAACATGGACTTAGAAAGATGGAGATAAAACTCCTATGGACGAAACACTTGAAAATGCCACAATGCTTTGAGATTTATATGTAGGTGTCGCTAGTGTTAGTAAAGATGCCGCTATTGTTAATCACACTTAATCAATATAGTTTCATAGGTATAGGATATAGCACATAATATAGGAAGATAAAAATAGATTGAAAGGTAAAATAATTAGGAATATTTTTTATTGTTTCAATTCTACTTTGCATTGAGGTAATAATTTATTTTTTACAAAATGGACAGTTTGAATAAATATTTTAAACCTTTCGTCATAGAAATTCATACAACACAGAGCTATTTATTTTGTTCCAGTGCCACCTGAATTATTGGCTCAAACGATATTGTCTTTTGTTTAATATAAAGTTGTAACTTCTTACTTTTACTTCCATGTATGCAAAATTATGATATACAACACCGATGCTGTCCGAATACTTTTCCTGATATTACCCGTTTCTGATCCAATTATTATCTGTGGCATACGAAGTAGATTTATCGGGCGGGAGACAAATGTATTAACACACCAAACGATCATTACGTATCGCCAAATATGATGCACCGTTTTTCCCGAGTCCCAATTTAGTCACTGATACAATAGTGTGTACATTTATTTCTATTTTGTTAATATAAATATTTAAAATCAAGAGAATTATTTAAGAGAATTATCAAGAGAATTATACAATTATTCAATTAATCAAGAGAATTGTATTTAACATACATTTTTCAGAAATTTACTTTGTGATGGTTTATAATATATTTAGATTCAGAGTTATCGTTATCAGAACCTGTGAGGCTCAGTATGCTGTTCTGGTAATCTAGAAGTTAGAGGATTGTGTAAAGTCAACGGCAAAAGTTCCCAGCATTGACAGACAAAGTGGAGAATCTTTGTTTAAATTCTGTAACGACATGAGTTCTTTTGAATGACACCTGGATAAATTAATCCTGTATGTTAGATTTAGAGGACAAAATATGTTTCAAAATACATAGCATCGTTTTCTCCAACGATTCTACGATTTATCACAGATATTTTTATTGTACGAGTGTTGTGACAAATGGAATGCTATCCTGTGTAAAAGATAAAGGAACAGGGGAGTTGTATAAATATGAAATTATACCTCAATCTAAAATCTAAAGAGGAACCCACTTTAACCTTTGCTTACGGGTGGGACAGCGTCTATACCAAACGAAGAACCTCTAAAAAAGACAGGTATTTGACATACCCTATCCCAAACAGTTCGACCTCCCTTTTCAGGCATTGGCGCCCACCCATCCATGAGTGGATGCCAATGCCTGGAAAGGGGGGATAGGGTATGTCGAATACCTGTCTTTTTGAGAGGTTCTTCGTTTGAGATTGAGGCTGTCCCATCCGTAAGCAAACGGTTAAGAGTAAAAGAACAAACTATTGTCTCGTTAGGTTTTCTTTGCAGAGAAGTTGTCATTTTCAAGATGGCTGCGGCTTGAATCTGTCCTATTCTTCAGTAAATTTTTCCGGATTACAGGGTGATGGTGTATAATTTATATGCGAAACCAAAATTATGATGATTGCACCGCATATTGACTTTTCTGGTGTCGCCGTGGGTCGGATTCCGTTCTTTTATCAAACGCAACAGCGCCTAGAGTTCTATTTGGCGGGGGCAAATCGATCATATATGGGGAATGCTTGAGAAACTTTTAAGCTTTCTTCATGACCCTGCCCGGAATCTTTACTAGCTAAGAACATGCCTGCACTGTGAATGGGCACAGATACCCCAAACCGCCATTGATGATCATATTCTTGGCATGAACCAACGCCGTCGTGCTTGTATTTCCATCTGATGTCTTCACATTCCGTATATACAGACCTCCACCAATGAAAGGTTTTTGCCGCCCAAAATCCAGTGTTTTTGTTTATGTTTATTATTTAATTATTTATTGATAACTAGCAGCGATTACCCGACGTTGCTTAGGATTTACGATGCAAAACTCTGATAAAAATTAAATCGGAACATATAGGGCCGTGACTCATATACATTGTTTTTTCACTGTGAAAGAAGTAAATGCATTGCATTATGTAAGAAAGAAATGGATCTGATTGGCCACTCTTTGGCCAATCAGATCCATTGGATCATACATACATACTTTTCTTTTTTATATATATAGATAGATATATAGATATTTTTATATCCGTTTATTTATTATTCAAATTAATGAAATTTTTTGAGTAAGCCTGTGAAAAATAAACCATGGTGATAGAGTTTCCATTTAAATTCATATTTCAAATCTGCGATTTTCAAAACTGACGAATACGTTCAAGAAACTCCCACAAAACGCAGAGATAAAATTGCCTTTCATGTTTAAAACGATTTCCAACCTTTTTTGTTGGAAATCATGGAGATAGAGAGTAGAACTCATAGGAAAACGTTTCGTTTTCCATTAATATCTCGACAACCCCTGGTCTTAGAAACTCGAAACTTGGACAAAATTTATGGGGTGCTATTTCAAAGCCATCCAAAATTTCACTTAATTAGGTGCAGCTGTTCTTCCGTGAAGATAAGACAAACGAAAGTTTCGTTTTGTATTAATATCGCGACAATCCCTGGTGGTAGAAATTCAAAATATGGACTAAATTTTGAAGTGGGACTAGTTAAGTCTACCCACCAAATTTCATCAAATTCGGTTCAGCCGTTCTCCCGTGATGTTGGATCATACATACATACATACATACATACATACTTTCTTCTTTATATATATATAGATTTTCTTTTCATTTCCTCACGCTAGTGTCATTTGTTATACCCCATGATCTGTGAAAGTTTCGAATAATTCGGATAAATATTTTTATTCGCTTTTTTCACTTTTCTACTTAATTTTTGAACATGAGTGGACTATGTATATAAAAAATCTGATGTGGGCATCACGTGATTTTCCTTATATAATGCAATGACTTTACTACTTTTACAGTTAAAAAAAATCTGAAGTGGGCAGCACATAACTTTCCTTATATAATGTAATGAATTTACTACTTGTATAGTAAAAAATATATTATTTTTATAGTAGTTATTTGTATTCTTCCCAAGATATTGAATTTTCGTCAACGAGTCGTGATTTTCGATGTCGTCATCATCAATGAGTCGTCATTGATTTAGCGTTATTTTTATCTATTTGGCGAGTTTTTCGCTAATTTAGTAACATTTAAAAAATCAGCCAAGTTGTCGACATTCCACTAAATTCGTCGCCAAAATCTCGCCAAGCGTTATGGACGAAGAAATAAGTTATTCTTACAGCAGATAAATGACTATTGGCGTTCAAATACAAAAGTATTACTCAATGTATCTTTTTTCATGAATGGAACGTTCTAGATCCACGAGAATGATGTCACAAATTTATCGCATGATATTGCATATGAAAAGTGAACATGTTTCTCAATAAGAAATATTTTTTTTTATTTTATATGACTTTTTGATAATTTTTTTGAAAAATGCGCAATATCTCGAGAACGGTTCAGGCTAGTGTTCTAAAATTTATGTCAATCATTTTGTAATGAAAAACTGCATAAGAAATGTCTATTTGCGTAATTTTATTAGCGGTTTTGATATTTTGACGATTTTTTCAAAATTTCACTCGAAAATTCAGGAGGGGAGGTTGTGAACATTCGATTGCGTATAAAAACAAAAGGCTTTCTGTGTTTGCGGATTGTGATTTTTGTACCAAATTTCGCTCGAGTCGGTCCATTCTTCCTCAGTTATCGTCTCCACAGACTTACTGACACACACACACAGACATCACTTCAAAAATGTTTGATTCGTGATGAGGCATGCTTGAAACGTGGTCTCCCGTCGAAAACTCGAATTCGAATTTTCGACCCCGTCACCATACTTTCCTTATACATTATGTATATAAGGAAAGTTAAAATATAGGATATATTTTTGAGAATCCACCAATTTTTTATAGATTAAAATGTTCTATAAATTTAAGCTGTGTACCAAATGTCAGCTTTCTAGGACGTAGGAAAGTGTATTAAAAATTCCAACAAAGACGTATGAAATGACAGACAAACAGACAGACGACCATCGATCATGAAGAGTTGTATAAAATTTAAAAAAAAATGTTATCTACCATATTTATTTTAAAATCCGAAGCCTATGTTATATATAAAAGAAATGATTATTATACATTGGGTCCTGAAGTGAATTGCATGTATTGGAGGCTCGTTAGACTTGAAGAATCACATTCCCATGGGCTATAGCAGCAATTTACTTTATGATGTGGGCATTTATGGAATGTAGAATACGTTCTCTTGAAGAAAAATTCCAATCCGTGAATATCTTCATGACTAAGTTGGATTCTGCGGGGCCCCAATTGCGATTCTCCGGGAATAGCGTAGTTATCAAAACACGGATGAAGCCTAAGGATCAACCGCCTTGCCGTTTCACAATCTTCTTAAATTGTGAGGCAGTTAAGGTGGGGAGATGCGCTAGTGATCCGGCCTTGCTGATATTCTAAATCTAATTTAGATTTCTGATTGTTAGGGGACTTCCTCTCTGTCAATCTACTTAAATGGCGAATTGTCAAGTATTCAGGCACCTTGCTGCTTGCTTATTTAAATAAATTGCGGATTAGTTAAGCTGCCCTACTGTTTGAAATATTGTTAAAAACGCTAGGGGCCTGCATGTGTTCGAGACATGCTCATCGGGTCAGGGACTGTTCGGGAACTCTTTCGCATCTCTTTTTAGAAAGCAGCGTTGTTTTTCGTGTACTTTAGTTTCCCCCCTTTAGTTTCCATATTATTCTTTTATATTTTTACATATTATTTATTTTGTTATCATTTTATTATCATATATTTATTTATTATCAAATAAATATATGAAAAATAAAAAATAAAATAAAAAATAAATTTATTATCAAAATATTTATTATATTTTGATAAAAAAAAATATTTATTATAAAAAAAAAATAAAAAATAAATAAATAAAAAAAACTTTACAAAAAAGAAAAAATGTACTTTCTAAACTAAAAACTTTTTCCTTCATGTAAAAAACTTTACAAAAAAAAAAAAACCAAACTTTTCCTTCCTGTACTTTAGTTCCCCCTTTAATTTCCATATTATTCTTTTTTATTTTTTATTTATTTTTTTTCAATGGCCAGGCATTGACTCTTTCATCTTCGCCTGTACATCGGTCAGAACAGTGAACCTCTTAGCCGTCAATGACGTTGCCCCAGCGCACCAGTGGAGATGGGAACACATTCCGCCCAACAACACAAACGTCCATGTCTTACGTGGAACTTGAACCCACAACGTGGCGGCCGATCAATCGCTGGAAACGCTCGCCTTGACCGTTCGGCCACCACGTCGACTGAAATGAGCCAACAGTGCGCGGTGTTGGCAGGTGGTCACCCACCCAAGTACTAACCGCGCCCGATGCTGCTTAGCATCGGTGATCTAACGGGAACCGGTGTTTTCAGCACGGTACAGCCGTTGGCTCTTTTACATATTATTGAACGTATTTATTTATTCATTAAAATGTTAAACCTCCTTAAACACCTTCAATGAGTTATATTTTTCATCTTCAAACTATTTTTCTCACTGAGTCATCTATAGGTACCTACTCTGTAAACGTTGAGTAAAAAAAAAATCTGATGTGGGCAACACATGACTTTTCTTATATAATGCAATGAATTTGCTACTTTTACAGTAAAAAAATAGGTTTTTCTTATAGTAGATACTTATATTCTTTCTATTCAAGATATTGAATTTTCGACAAAAAGTCGTAATTTTTATCCATTTAGCGAGATTTTCGTTACTTTGGCAACATTTCAAAAAGTCGCTAAGTTTGAGACATTCCGCCAAATTCGTCGCCAAAATCTGGCCAAGCGTTATAGACGGAGAAATAAATTATTCTTACAGCAGATAAATGACTATTGGGGTTCAAATACAAAATTATTACTCAAAGTAAATTTTTCATGAATGGAACGCGCTAGATCCACGAGAATGATGATACCAAATTTATCGCATGGTATTACATATGAAAAGTGAACATGTTTCTCAATAGGAAATATTTTTTTTTTATTTTATATGACTTTTTGATAATTTTTTTGAAAAATGTGCAATATCTCGAGAACGGTTCATGTTTGCGTTCTAAAATTTATGTCAATTGTTTTCTAATGAAAAATTACATAAGAAATGTCTATTAGCGTAACTTTATTAGCGGTTTTGATTTTTTGACGGTTTTTTCAAAATTTCACTCGAAAATTTAGGGGAGTTCTGAACATTCGATTGCGTATAAAAACAAAAGGCTTCCAGTGTTTATAGTTTGTGATTTTTGTATCAAATTTCGTTCGAATCGGTCCATTCGTTCGTCAGTTATCGTCTCCACAGACTCACTGACAAACACACACACACACACACACACACACACACACATATATATCTATATATATACTTTCACACACACAGACACACACATACACAGACATCACTTCAAAAATGTTTGATTCGTGATCAGGGATGCTTGAAACGTGCTCTCCTGTCGAAAACTCGAATTCGAATTTTCGACCCCGTCACAATACTTTCCTTATACATTATGTATATAAGGAAAGTAAAAAAGTTATTCGATAGGGCAGCACCACTTTATTATAGATAGACCTAACGTGTACAGTTATTGACGTTTGAGTGCTGAAGGACTGTCCTAGGAAACGTGTGTATAAACCTTTCATTTATTATATAAAATAGATGACATTTTGCTTAATGAAAGGAATAATTATATCATGACGTTTTCATAAGCATTAGAGTGGTTTTCGTTTAAATACTTTTCAATAATTTAGAGTCACTTAGAAATTTACTTCCAAAGTGGTAATGACACTCTCAAATCAATTACATATATTTACTCAGTTGGAAGTTCGTATTTATTATTACATTAAACGCACACTTTGCGCCGATGAAGAGGACTAGCTATCTCATGCATAACTGAATATTCTTGGTTTTGAATGATGAATGTTAAATCAATAATTTTTATAATGATATGCTAAACTGCATTCGGTTTCAACATACACTAAAACTGAAATATAGAGATGAACCATGTCAAATTTTGTGGTGTATGAAGATACACTAAAAATATACACTTCAGCATACACTAATGTAAAAAATCTGATGTGGGCAGCACATGACTTTCCTTATATAATGCAATGAATTTACTACTTTTACAATTAAACAATAGGTTTTTCTTAATGTAGATATTTATATTCTTGCCGAGATATTAAATTTTCGTCAATTAGTCGTCATTTTCATTGATTTAGCGTAATTTTTATCCATTTGGCGAGATTTTCGCCAATTTGGCAACATTTAAAAAAGTCGACAAGTTGGAGACATTCCGCCAAATTCGGCACCAAAATCTCGCCAAGTGTTATGGACGGAGAAATACTATATATATGCATATATAGTATATATGTTATATATATATATATATATATATATATATATATATATATATATACATACAAGGCCCACTGAATAAGTCTCCGATCTAACTAAGAAGAACAATTTTTTTTTAGAAATTCGACTTTATTCATCAACCTACTCTCCTTCAAGAGTGATACATTCATTCCAAAGCTCCTCTAACTTTTCGATGCCTTTTTTGTAGAACGATTTGTTTTTGTTTTCGAAATGGGCCTCAGTTTCGGCAATCACTTCTTCATTTGAGCCACATTTCTTTCCCTGGAGCATCTTTTTGATGTCTGCAGAAAGCCAGTAGTCGCTGGGGGCCAGATTTGGAGAGTACGGTGGGTGAGGAAGCAATTTGAAGCGTAATTCATTTAATTTAACCATCGTTTTCATCGACTTGTGACACGGGGCATTGTCTTGGTGGAACAGCGTATTTTTCTTTTGCATGTGCGGCCGTTTTTTCTTGATTTCTACACTCAATCTATCCAATAATGCCATGTAATATTCGCTATTGATAGTTTTACCTTTCTCAAGATAGTCGATGAACAAAATACCATGCGCGTCCCAAAATACGGATGCCATAACCTTGCCAGCTGACTTTTGGGTTTGGGGTCGCTTTGGACGTCTTTCACCGGCTGCTGTCCACTCAGCTGACGATCTTTTTGATTCAGGTGTAGTAATGGATCCATGTTTCATCCATTGTCACATACCGACGAAAGAAATCATTCTTATCTCGCTTGAACAGCTCCAAATAGCGCTCTGAATCGTCGAAGCGTTGTTGTTTATGATCCGGTGCGAGAAAATGCGACACCCACTTCGAAAGCAACTTATGTATGCTCAAATTTTCGTGTAAAATTGTAAACACACTACCTTCTGATATTTTTAAGGTGTCAACTTCACTTTACGGTCTCTCAAAACTATTTTGTGGACTTTTTTTATGTTTTCCGGAACAACTGCCAATTTTGAGCTACCAGAGCGTTCAGCATTACCGGTGTTTGTACGACCGCGTTTAAATTCAGCATACCAGTCAATAATAGTTGATTTCCCTGGTACAGAGTCTCCATAACGCTTATCAAACCACTGTTTGGCTTCAACAGTATTTTTCCCCATCAAAAAACAATGTTCAATCAACACAAATTCTTTTTTATCCATTGTTTTGAAAATTAGAAAACTGGGAGGGGGGGGGGGGTCACTAAAACCACTGCAACCTATAAACTAATTGTCTGAATGTCATGAAATTTTGGCACGTCTCGTTGGAAGGCTGGTACTATCCAGAAATCATATGGGTCTGTCAACAGTGTAGCCATATATGTGTCAGACCGGTGTCAGACCTGACACCGTATGTGTCCTGTATGTGTCAGACCTGACAATGTATGTGTCATACGTGCAACCTGTATGTGTCAGACCTGACACTTATGGCAGTGTTGCGATATGTGTCAGATATATATATATATATATATATATATATATATAAATATAAATTATTAAATCCAAAGTTAGAAAGTATGTAGTAACTCATAATACACTATTCCAAAATTTTTTACAAATACAAAGAATTAAAAGAAATTAAGACTAAAAGAGGAAGTAATATAGCATAATGCAAGACATAAGGACAAAGACAATCAACAAATTTCAAAAATGAGGAATGCAAATAAGAAAACAAAAAAATCAAGCAAAAAAGCTTGCACATGGAAGAGATTTAGGCTTACGAGATTAGGCTTACGAAAAGTTCATTTCAAAAAAATTCTCGTCGGGTCCATATATCCTTTCGAAATGAACACAAAAATGCTTGTTTCTGAAACACAAGATAGATTTTATCTATAAACTTGTGTTATATGGACGACAAGCATATAGATTGGAACAATAAAGGAAAAATAAATACCTCAAAACACATCTCTTCAGCGCAACCATGACGAGCAAAATATGACTGGATCAATGTTGCCATATGCCAAAATGAAAAGATGTGATTTGCTGTTGCCAAAGAGAGTAATAAAAACTGTACTGCGCAAAGGCAATAAAATGCGATATTCAACTGTTAAAGCTGCGAGATAAAAAGATGAAAATATAATTGCAAGAGAATGAAAAAGTACGGCTAAAATAAGATAATAAGGGGAGAATATGAGAATTTTAGGCTAATCGAAACTTATTAACTATACTATTGACTAAATATGCAGGATATTGATACATTTTACTGGTAATTTTGAGGTTATTAATGTGCAAAGCATGATATTTTTTATCTGATAATCTATAAATTCTAAAAAGTTGATTAAGTATTATATTTCTAAACAATTGAATCGAGTTGCAGGAATTAAAAGGTAATAATTTATTAATATTAAATTTAAAAAAAATCTTTTTTATCATATAATTTAGTAACTATCCCATGAGCAGGTTCTATAATTAGATTTAAATCCAAATAATAAACATTATTACTAATAGAAGTTTCATTAGGTATTAATTCCAAATTATCCGGATAGAAATCTATATCTATGACATAGTTATCAGTAAATACAAGACAAATCAGATCATCTACATATCTATAAATTTTATAATCAGTTGAAGTAAAGAATTTTTCATAATGATATAGGTATATATTAGCTAACATACTGCTACTACAGCCACCTTGTGGAACACCTGAGACTTGTAAGTATAATTTATTACCTTGAAAGATATAATTATTGAAAAGAACAAATTGGAGAAGCTTAGGAAAATTGGTAAATTTTTTAAGATTAGAATGTTTAGTAATATAAGCATTATATAAAGCTAAAATGACATCATATAGATCAGTGATCTTAATATTATTAAATAGATCTTTAAAATCAAAAGTTTGAAATCCTATTATTTTACCAAGCGTTTTTAATTTATTTTTTAATTCCTTACTGTTATTTAGAATAATGTAGCTATCACCAGAATCTCGTAAATTGCTATTTAGTACATTTAAATAATTTAGTAATAATTTACTAGCAGTAGTAGAGTATGAATTATGACCACTAGTAACAGTTCTAAATTTAATAGGATTTTTATGAAATTTAGGTATAAGCACAATATATGGAAATGTCAAAAATTTATTATTAATATCTAAATCACTATACATATTGATAATTTTCAATTTGATACTATTAAGAGAGTGTGAATCAATTTTAAATAGACTATTATTTTTTAAATAATCTAGCAGATATTGAATATAGAATTTTTTACAAATAATAGCATAATTATTAGAGGCTTTATCTACATAAGTAATAACAAAAGATCTATGTAAATCATTAACAGAATGCTTTATATTATCCATATTATATATAGATCTAGATAAATTAATACTACAAATGGTATTTTTAATAGATCTTAAAATAGTAAATTTCCACATATTAAATGCCTCTAAAGGCTGAGCATATTTAGAAGCTAATCCATAAATAAATTTATCAAGGTCCAGATTGATTGACTTTAACACTTGTTTAGAATTATTACATGAAGGTAACCTGAATTTAGTGCCAAATGACATTATAGTTCTTAAAGATTTATCTTTTACAATGGCTAAGTCTCCAGTAACTATATGACCCAAGTGTGGATTTATAAATTCAGCATAATTATCAACACTACAAATACATTCACCATCTAAATTTGTTGAGGAATCTATGTCGAATGAAAGAGATTTTGAAATTGCATTGTAATTAAAAATGGTTCTTCCAATAGGCTTGTTATATTTAAAAGTTTTAGTAACATTCAAATCCTTTACAGGCAATAAATGATGAAATTGATTAAATAAATTCTTAAAGTTTATGGAATTATAAATAGGATGCTTAAAGGATATTACACAATAAGAATTAGAACAGTTATTATTATGAAATTGATTAAGTTTTATTTTTAAATATTTTGATCTAGTAATGAGCAAATCATAAAAAATATGATTAAAATGTTCATTAGTAAGATTTAACTTTAAGAAAATAGCATAAACTGTGTTTAATTGTTTTTTCTTAACTGCAAATACCCATGATTTAATAAATTTCCATTGATATGTGTTATTGAATTGTTGATGCATACTTTTAATCTCCGCTTTAATATCATATTGGGAGGAGCTTCCTTTACGAGTTTAAATATTTTGAGTTTAGCCAATTTACTATTATGTAAAAGAGGTTTAAAAAAAAGGTGATTAAAAATAGAATATTTATTATCCACAAAATTATTCTTAACAATATTACCATTGAGATATAACTGATTTAATCCATATGGAAACAGAGTACAATGTGATTTAATATAGAAGTTTTCAAAGAATAATCTATCAGCAGTATTTGTTTTAATGTCCAAAATATGTATAGTTATATTTTCAAAACCATGATGAGCAAAGTGTTTATATTCGATTTTATTAGAAGTAGGAAGAAAATTATTATTGTGGATATATTTTTTAACATGATCTCTATGTACATTCATACGTAGATGAATAGGATTACTGGTCTGTCCTATATAAGATATATTACATATATTACAAGATAATTTGTAGATGCAATTAAAAATTTTACAGAAAGTCTTATGACTATTTAGATTAGTAATTTGTGAGTTAGAAGCATATGGGCAGGTTTTACAATTTTTATTCTTACATTTATTGAAGTTATAATTTTTAGCTGGGCAATTATTATATCCAAAACAATCCATGGCACACTGTTGGTAAAATGATAACGGTCTAAACAATTCCCAACAAAATTGTAAATACCGGGCAATATTTATCAAATTATATAATAACAAGAATAAATATATTTGCCAGTCACTAAATCAAATAAGATGTGTAATTCATAATAGTTAAAGTAATATAAAGAGAATAGCATTAACACATATAAATAATATAAATAAAAATAAAATAATTGCTTATATATAAATATATACAACTAAGTCCATGTAAAACCTAATAAAATGTAATAAGTAGGATATTACAAGATAAAAAGAAATGATTAACAATATAAATATAATCAATTCTAAACTAGATTAATTAAAACACAAGGTATAATAAATTATATACTGTGTAAATCTGGAATTCACATAGAATCCTGTCCAAAAAAGTAATAAAAAGAGTGTACTATAAAGTACAGTTTATAAAAGGTATCTATAACACCAATACAAAAATCCAAAAGCAGTTACCCAGTCATAAAATCACAAAACCAATAAATTAGTAAGAAATAATAACGATAGATGGCAGCACTAGAATAAGATACTTCTAATATTTAATTACTGATAGCGAAGAAAATTTGCAGTAAGATTTAAAAACGATAGATGGCAGCACTAGATTAAGAAAATTCTAATATTAAATTACTAATAGCTAAAGAATAATTGCAATACAAATATTTACCAAATAATAATAATACAGAAAGGAAGACAATAATTAATAATACTTTAAGCAAAAAAATATAATAAGTAACCTATGCAAATAAAAGAAAAGAATAAAATAGGAGAATGAGCCACAATAAACTACAATTAACAATGGATGAAAGTAGAGAAAGTAATACATAATAAAAAATTAAAATGAATTAAAATAAATTCTATTACTAAATTTAGCGCAAATGCAGCATAAATTTGAATAGATAGCAAAGAGAATGTTTCTTTAATTCGAAGCATACAGAAGGAATTAGGAATAAGGATAGTTCATAAATGAAAAGTTAGATAAACTAAACAGCGTAGTATAAGAATGTGAATGACAATGCAATATACATTTAATTTATTGCGCAAATGCAGCTAATAAATAAAATGTTTTCAATATAAATATAAATTATTAAATCCAAAGTTAGAAAGTATGTAGTAACTCATAATACACTATTCCAAAAATTTTTACAAATACAAAGAATTAAAAGAAATTAAGACTAAAAGAGGAAGTAATATAGCATAATGCAAGACATAAGGACAAAGACAATCAACAAATTTCAAAAATAAGGAATGCAAATAAGAAAACAAAAAAATCAAGCAAAAAAGCTTGCACATGGAAGAGATTTAGGCTTACGAGATTAGGCTTACGAAAAGTTCATTTCAAAAAAATTCTCGTCGGGTCCATATATCCTTTCGAAATGAACACAAAAATGCTTGTTTCTGAAACACAAGATAGATTTTATCTATAAACTTGTGTTATATGGACGACAAGCATATAGATTGGAACAATAAAGGAAAAATAAATACATCAAACCACATCTCTTCAGCGCAACCATGACGAGCAAAATATGACTGGATCAATGTTGCCATATGCCAAAATGAAAAGATGTGATTTGCTGTTGCCAAAGAGAGTAATAAAAACTGTACTGCGCAAAGGCAATAAAATGCGATATTCAACTGTTAAAGCTGCGAGATAAAAAGATGAAAATATAATTGCAAGAGAATGAAAAAGTACGGCTAAAATAAGATAATAAGGGGAGAATATGAGAATTTTAGGCTAATCGAAACTTATTAACTATACTATTGACTAAATATGCAGGATATTGATACATTTTACTGGTAATTTTGAGGTTATTAATGTGCAAAGCATGATATTTTTTATCTGATAATCTATAAATTCTAAAAAGTTGATTAAGTATTATATTTCTAAACAATTGAATCGAGTTGCAGGAATTAAAAGGTAATAATTTATTAATATTAAATTTAAAAAAATCTTTTTTATGATATAATTTAGTAACTATCCCATGAGCAGGTTCTATAATTAGATTTAAATCCAAATAATAAACATTATTACTAATAGAAGTTTCATTAGGTATTAATTCCAAATTATCCGGATAGAAATCTATATCTATTACATAGTTATCAGTAAATACAAGACAAATCAGATCATCTACATATCTATAAATTTTATAATCAGTTGAAGTAAAGAATTTTTCATAATGATATAGGTATATATTAGCTAACATACTGCTACTACAGCCACCTTGTGGAACACCTGAGACTTGTAAGTATAATTTATTACCTTGAAAGATATAATTATTGAAAAGAACAAATTGGAGAAGCTTAGGAAAATTGGTAAATTTTTTAAGATTAGAATGTTTAGTAATATAAGCATTATATAAAGCTAAAATGACATCATATAGATCAGTGATCTTAATATTATTAAATAGATCTTTAAAATCAAAAGTTTGAAATCCTATTATTTTACCAAGCGTTTTTAATTTATTTTTTAATTCCTTACTGTTATTTAGAATAATGTAGCTATCACCAGAATCTCGTAAATTGCTATTTAGTACATTTAAATAATTTAGTAATAATTTACTAGCAGTAGTAGAGTATGAATTATGACCACTAGTAACAGTTCTAAATTTAATAGGATTTTTATGAAATTTAGGTATAAGCACAATATATGGAAATGTCAAAAATTTATTATTAATATCTAAATCACTATACATATTGATAATTTTCAATTTGATACTATTAAGAGAGTGTGAATCAATTTTAAATAGACTATTATTTTTTAAATAATCTAGCAGATATTGAATACAGAATTTTTTACAAATAATAGCATAATTATTAGAGGCTTTATCTACATAAGTAATAACAAAAGATCTATGTAAATCATTAACAGAATGCTTTATATTATCCATATTATATATAGATCTAGATAAATTAATACTACAAATGGTATTTTTAATAGATCTTAAAATAGTAAATTTCCACATATTAAATGCCTCTAAAGGCTGAGCATATTTAGAAGCTAATCCATAAATAAATTTATCAAGGTCCAGATTGATTGACTTTAACACTTGTTTAGAATTATTACATGAAGGTAACCTGAATTTAGTGCCAAATGACATTATAGTTCTTAAAGATTTATCTTTTACAATGGCTAAGTCTCCAGTAACTATATGACCCAAGTGTGGATTTATAAATTCAGCATAATTATCAACACTACAAATACATTCACCATCTAAATTTGTTGAGGAATCTATGTCGAATGAAAGAGATTTTGAAATTGCATTGTAATTAAAAATGGTTCTTCCAATAGGCTTGTTATATTTAAAAGTTTTAGTAACATTCAAATCCTTTACAGGCAATAAATGATGAAATTGATTAAATAAATTCTTAAAGTTTATGGAATTATAAATAGGATGCTTAAAAGATATTACACAATAAGAATTAGAACAGTTATTATTATGAAATTGATTAAGTTTTATTTTTAAATATTTTGATCTAGTAATGAGCAAATCATAAAAAATATGATTAAAATGTTCATTAGTAAGATTTAACTTTATGAAAATAGCATAAACTGTGTTTAATTGTTTTTTCTTAACTGCAAATACCCATGATTTAATAAATTTCCATTGATATGTGTTATTGAATTGTTGATGCATACTTTTAATCTCCGCTTTAATATCATATTGGGAGGAGCTCCTTTACCGCGTTTAAATCTTTTGAGTTTAGCCAATTTACTATTATGTAAAAGAGGTTTAAAAAAAAGGTGATTAAAAATAGAATATTTATTATCTACAAAATTATTCTTAACAATATTACCATTGAGATATAACTGATTTAATCCATATGGAAACAGAGTACAATGTGATTTAATATAGAAGTTTTCAAAGAATAATCTATCAGCAGTATTTGTTTTAATGTCCAAAATATGTATAGTTATATTTTCAAAACCATGATGAGCAAAGTGTTTATATTCGATTTTATTAGAAGTAGGAAGAAAATTATTATTGTGGATATATTTTTTAACATGATCTCTATGTACATTCATACGTAGATGAATAGGATTACTGGTCTGTCCTATATAAGATATATTACATATATTACAAGATAATTTGTAGATGCAATTAAAAATTTTTACAGAAAGTTTTATGACTATTTAGATTAGTAATTTGTGAGTTAGAAGCATATGGGCAGGTTTTACAATTTTTATTCTTACATTTATTGAAGTTATAATTTTTAGCTGGGCAATTATTATATCCAAAACAATCCATGGCACACTGTTGGTAAAATGATAACGGTCTAATTATTATAACATATATGAACCTACACCTTGAAGTTACAATTTCTGATACACTAGGGCGAGTTCAATCAGACGAGGAGACCAATCCAGATGATTTAGTCGTATACTGCTAGCACCAGAGTCGAGCGTCCTCTCCGGCTGGAGTCTGTTCTAGATGATATCGAAATTATGCGCAGTGTGAGGAAGTCAATTTCCCGATTGCAATCTCGAGGGTTGAAAAATATCATCTTTCATTGTCAATATCACTGTAATCATATATGTTAGCAAAAATTATGCTATATCTAATATATTGTCTCTAGATGCAGTTTCATAAAGTATTACTTTCCTTATATACATAATGTATAAGGAAAGTATTGTGGTGGAGTCGAAAATTCGAATTCGAGTTTTCAACGAGAGACCACGTTTCAAGCATCCCTGATGACGAATCAAACATTTTTGAAGTGATGTCTGTGTGTGTGCGTGCGTGTGTGTGAAAGTATGTGTGTGTGTGTGTGTGTGTGTCAGTGAGTCTGTGGAGACGATAACTGACGAAGGAATGGACCGATTCGAACGAAATTTGGTACAAAAATCACCACTCCATAAACACTGGAAGCATATTGTTTTTAATATCAATCGAATGTTCAGAACCCCCTAAATTTTCATGTGAAATTTTGAAAAAATTGTCAAAAATCAAAACCGCTTATAAAGTTACTCAAATAGACATTTCTTATGTAATGTTTCATTAGAAAACGATTGACATAAATTTTAAAACGCTAACATGAACCATTCTCGAGATATTGCACATTTTTCAAAAAATTATCAAAAAGTCATATAAAAAATATTTCCTATTGAGAAATATGTTCACTTTTTATATGTAATACCATGCGATAAATTTGCTGACATCATTCTCGTGGATCTAGATCGTTCCATTCATGAAAAAATATACTTTGAGTAATACTTTTCTATTTGAACGCCAATAGTCATTTATCTGCTGTAAGAATAACTTAGTTCTTCGTCCATAACGCTTGGCGAGATTGTGGCGACGAATTTGGTGGAATATCGCCAACCCGACGACTTTTTTAAATGCTGCTAAATTAACGAAAAACTCGTCAAATGGATAAAAATTACGCTAAATCAATAACGACTCATTGATGATGACGACATGGGAAATGACGACTCATTGACGACTCATTCAATATCTTGGAAAGAATAGAAATAACTACTATAAGAATAATATATTTTTTTACTGTAAATGTAGTAAATTCATTGCATTATATAAGGAAAGTCACGTGCTGCTCACATCGGATTTTCTCAGTCTCGGCGATACATTTAAAAAGTATCTTTCCCATAGTTTTTGCGAGCTGATAAATCTCATGCCATTAACTCACTTAAGCTAAATCCAGTGTAAAATATCATTTAGTAATTTATTCTTCCTAAATTGAGTTATTTCTCTTAGAAGCTAATAATTTTTCACATAATTTGACCCTTCGAAATGAATGGTCAACAAGAGTGGATTTCCTGTTTCCCATGCATGGCCAAGGTGTACTTCCTACGGCCAAATTTTTCAGAACCACAATCACGCAACCATTCCTCATTAATGTGAAATAAAAATAAGAAACTTTAAATTCAATCATATGTATACAAACTTTCTTAGCAAAAAAGAACTTCAATATATAGTTGAGAATAAGTTTTGTTTGGGAAAACTGACCTGTTTAGCTTGACTTTATTTTAAAATTATTTTTATGCGCAAGTGCAAATTATTGTTGTATTGTTTATCACAATTGGAAATTTGAATAAGTTTGATCGCAGTTTTATCGAACCAAATAAGATCAACAAGTGCGCAGAGCGCAAAATGCGTGGGTTCTACTTGTTGTTAATCTCATTGTATACACAGTATAATGTATAAGGAAAGTATTGTGAAGGCGATCGATAATTCGAATTCGAGTTTTCGACGGGAGAGTACGCTTCAAGCATCTCTAAGCGCTAATCAAACGTTTTTGAGGTGATGTCTGTGTGTGTGTGTGTGTCATATAACGGGCATACCTACTAGTATATAAGAAATGCTCTACTCTCCATTTGCCTGTATGTCTCGGTAATGTATATGCGAACTTGGCGAATACTTTAGCAAAATATCGACAACTTGGTTATATTTTGTCCCAGATCGACAAAAGCATCGTCAAAATTGCAAAAATGACGCTAATTAATGAAAAAGAATTCTAATTGATGAATTATTATTAAAATATTGTAATATATGGACTATACCGTTTATTGAGGATGCTATCAATAGAGATAATTTTTTATTTAGAGTTGCGAGAAATATAAGTTAATTGGGTACTTTGAAATAGTTTTACATGTTGCCACCCCGAAAATTGCCTAATGTACAATTCAAAGATAAAATCAGGATCTTACACATTATTTTTTTATCTTAAAAGTAGTAAATTCATTGCATTATATAGGGAAAGTAATGTGCTGCCCTCATCATATTTTTATAATTATGCGGGAGGAGAAACATCTCCAACTCTTTTAACATCTTATTGTCGGAGTAATCAATAACCAAATTTTCTTTACATTTGAAAGTATTTTCTGACGCAGTGTTGTTTTGCTGTTGTGATTATTGAAGGATTAAGAACAATAAGCGTTCTTGTACCGTGCTTTTAAATTTTCCCCGTTCTATTGCGGCAATTCATTTTAAGCTCAAGTGTAGCCTTATCTAAAATTAAATATTTATGCTTTGAATGTTTCCAGTGCCTTAATAATTCAGTACTCGGCCTTCTCTGTGTCAGCAACCAATCAGAAGATTTGGAAGTAGGTTTGCCGTCTATTCGCAATGCAGTGTCATAAATTAGTGGAATTTTTTTAATCTTGCAAATGAAATCTTAAAAATATTACAATGGACATAAATGGCATGTATGTTCATGAGAAACTCGAGTGGATATTCACATTCCAGATTGCTTTTTAGGTATTCTGCTTATCGATTTATGAATAAATACATTACGCAGATACCAGTAAGACCTGAATAGCAGCCGAACACCTCTAGTAATGTAATAAATGTCGGTATTTTGTAAATAGATATCTCTTTCAGATATGAAAATGCTTCTTTTTCTGTTCTTAATTAAGAAATATATTTTCAGAAATATCTATAGATTCCCATTTTTCTGTTTGATCTCATTTGCAATTACGTCGCCTATTTTCCATGCGGGCGGCGTCTAGGGCAAGATCATTATTCTATAATTTTTTCATTGATTTTTCTGGAATTTCGCTTCGAACATTCCCGAAACACGACGTGAGCGTGGCGAAAAAGAAATCTTCACTGGGGGAAAAGTGAAAAAAAATTCCAAATCGATTCGGATCAGAAATACTTTTCGAAACGAGATGAAAATATAGTTGTTTATTTTGTCCTCATGAGAATCGAATTTTATTTTCTATTCCAGATTTTTACATCGAAATCGTGTAAGGTGCTTGCTCTTTTTGTTGAAGTTCCGAAAGTTTAGATTTTATCAAACAGGGTTAAGTTTAAAAAAAATTATGCAATCATTAAAATTTAGAAAATATATAAAGATTAAATATATGAAAAGGAAAAGAAAATAGCCGTATGGAAAACAAAAACAGAAATTTAGAATAAAATTTAGAAAAGAAAAATAAGAAAAAATACAAACAAAAAGGGTTAAAAGAAAAAGAAAGATCCAAGAAAATAAGAACAGTTAACATAGCTTTTTTTTTCTTTCTTTTTTAAAGAAAACACGGAGGGAACACAAAAAGCTAATAAAAGTTAATAAGAATGAAATAAATGGATTCATTGATCAAAAATTATTGAGAGCAGAATCTACTCATAAGCTTAAGTCACTTTATTAGAAATTTCCATGACAACAGGAATACAGTTTTTAATTTTATCAACTGAAGAGGGATTTGAACGAACTTTGGAGAACCAAACTGGTTTATTAGAGGGGGAGGGTTTGTTGAGATGAAAATTTTCAGAAAAAAGATAATCGAAAATGTAATGCTCAACGTCACCGAATTTATTGCAAATGCACTTAGAGGTGGATTTAATTTTGAAAAGGTATAGGTAATCAAGAAAGGGACCATGATGTCGGAGGTCTGAAGACCCCAGACCGTGCGCCTCACATATTGGGTTTAGAGTAGCTGTCTGCACGGCCGGGAAAGGATACCTCCTGCATTCAGGAGGCACCCAAGGTCTACCATCCCACCAAACGAACTTTTATTTAGGTCTAAAAATATTACAATTTATAATAAATATTGTGATTAAACAGACAGTTTTACATTATATTTGAACTTGACAAGTACGTCCATTTTACAAAAATGGGAAAATGGTTATTGCGAATATAGATAAAAAGATCATTGAAAAATAATATTTAGAGTGAGGTATAATAACATAATAAAATATAGATTAAAATGAAAGAAAATAATAAAATTTCAAAAGTAAAATTTAGAAAATATATATAAAGAAAATATATGAAAAGAAAAAAAAAATTTGGCGTATGAAAACAAAAACAGAAATTTAGAATAAAATTTAGAAAAGAAAAATAAGAAAAAATACAAATAAAAAGTGTCAAAAGAAAAAGAAAGATAAAAAAAATAAGAACAGTTAACATAGCTTTTTTTTTTTTTTTTTTAAAGAAAAAAATAGAGGGAACACAATAAATTCATATAAGTTAATAATAATGAAATAAAGGGATTCATTGATGAAAATTAAATGAGAGCAGAATCTACTCATAAGCTTAGGTCACTTTATTAGAAATTTCCATGGAAACAAGAATACAGTTTTTAATTTTATCTACTGAAGAGGGATTTGAACGAACTTTGGAGAACCAAATTGGTTTATTAGAGAGGGAAGGTTTGCAGAGATGAAATTTTTTAGAAAGAGGACACTCGAAAATGTAATGGTCAACGTCACCGAATTTATTGCAAATACAGTTAGAGGGGGATTTAATTTTGAAAAAGTATAAGTAATCAAGAAAGGGGCCATGACCAGTAAGAAAGTAAATGAGATATTTATTAAAAATTTGTAAATTAGGATTCACGATAGGGAGGTAAAACAGGATTCTAGCCGGATCACCAGTCCTGGTGGAAATGTAATCATTAAGATAATTTTGCTAAAGATTAAGAATATGAGATTTACAAAATTTTGAGAGGAGCGAGTAAGGAAAGGGAATAGTAAAAGGGGAACCAGAGATAGCAGCAATTTTGGCATGGTAATCAGCAATTTCATTTCCAGATATGTTATTGTGAGTTTTTACCCAAGAAATATTGACAAGGTTTTTGGCAAGGAGAGCTTTGTATTTAATGGAGTTAAGATAATTAGATTTATTTTTTATTGAGTTAAGAGCTTGAATTGAGTTAAGAGCTTGAATTGAGTTAAGAGCTTGAGTTAAGAGAGGCTATCGGAAAAAATATTAACAGGGGTATTATTAGAGGAAGCCCAGTCAATTGCAAAGGAAATAGCAGTAAGTTCGGCTTGAAATACTATATTCCTGTTGTCAAGTTTATAGGAGAGAACCTTTTCCAGAACATCATGTTTAAAAATACAGACTGAAAAACCAGTTGTCGGAAGTCTGAAAGTGATCCTAGTACGATTCGTACGGATTCAGTGGATTCTGGAAGATTGAGCGTCGATTTCAAATTGAGAGGATAGCGACCACGCAGAATACTAACTCTGGGTAAAAGTAGTAATAGCTGGAGGTTAACCTGAGGTAACAATACTAGGAGGTGGTCAGCCAGATTGTCAGCGGCCAGCCAATCTGACATTAGAGGATGGAGAATGCAGAGTTCTCTTCTCAATAAAAGCTTGCAATTTCGTCCCAGAAGCTCAAGGGTAGAGCGTTGGCTGGCCAGTTTGAAGATCCAGAGTTCGATTTCCGGTTGGGACAGCAGGGTTCTTTACAAGATATGGAAATGTGATACCTGTTTAAAGGTTGTATCATCAGGGCATCTAACAAGGTCACACCTGCAATGCTTACCAAAGTACTTTGTAATATTTTTTTCGAATTCTAATGTGTAATATATCGTTGACGGAGAATATATATTTTAAACAGGCTCCACATTAGATTTCTGTTCGTGTAAGTGGTGTGCATTTTATCATGCCTGAAAATGACAGCATTACAACAATAACCAAATTATGTCAAATAAATGCCTTCGTTAACAGTTTTATTGTCGATTCTTGCTCATTATACAATATTCTACAATTTTGCAACTGGCTGTTTTTGTTTACCTCGTTTTATTGCCGAGTAAGTTATTCTAACTGTTTAAATTCACCACTATGGAGCGTTGAAATAACTTTTATTTGATCTTGCAAGGTCACCTTGCTAAAGTTAGAACTAAGCTTCCTACAAAGGTGTAAGCCGTTATTATGGTTTTATGATGTACATGCTCGTTGATTTTCTATTGTGCAGCGACTCGATATGGTGCATTGTGGTAAAATTTCGCAATAAAATGGGAGGATGCTTGGCTGTAAATTACTTCTAATTCGGTTGTAAATTACTTTCTCCGGCTGTAAAGAATTTCCGAAAAGGTATACGAATGTTTAGATTCCTAAATGAAAAGAAAGAAAAAAATCTGATGTGGGCAGCAAATGACTTTCCTTATATTATAATACAATGTATTTAATACTTTTACAATAAAAACAAAATAGGTTATTCTTATAGTAGATACTTATATTTTTTCCAATTTATGCTGTTTGAACTTTCGTCAAATAGTCGCTATTTTCATTGATTTAGCGTCATTTTTATCCATTTGGCGAGATTTTCTTTGATTTGGTAACATTTAAAAAAGTCGCCAAGTTGGCGACATTCCGCCAAAATCTTCGCCAAAATCTCGCCAAGCGTTATGGACAGAGAAATAATTTATTCTTATAGCATATAAATGACTATTGGGGTTCAAATACAAAAGTATTATTCAAAGTATTTTTTTTTATGAATGGCACGAGCTAGGTTTCCACGAGAATGATGTCACCAAATTTATCGCATAATATTGCATATGAGAAGTCAACATGTTTCTCAAAAGGAAATATTTTTTTTTTATTTTATACAATTTTTTGATAATTTGTTTTTTAAAAATGTGCAATATCTCGAGAACGGTTCAAGCTAGCGTTCTAAAATTTATGTTAATCGTTTTCTAATGAAAAATTACATAAGAAATATCTATTTGCGTAACTTTATTAGCGGTTTTGATTTTTTGATGATTTTTTCAAAATTTCTCTCGAAAATGTAGGGGGGTGTTCTGAACATTCGATTGCATTTTAAAACAATAGGCTTCAAGTATACACGGATTGTGAGTTTTGTACCGAATTTCATTCGAATCGGTCCGTTCGTTCGTCAGTTATCGTCTCCACACACGCACACACACACACACACACACACGCACACACACGCACGCACACACACACACACACGCACACACACGCACGCACACACACACAGACATCACCTCAAAAATATTTGATTCGTGATCAGGGATGCTTGAAACGTGCTCTCTTGTCGAAAACTCGAATTCGAATTTTCGACCCCGTCACAATACTTTCCTTACACATTATGTATATAAGGAAAGTAAAAATGGATAAACCGTAAATGGATAATTGAGCAACGTATTTACCACAAATAGAATTATAATGCATCAGACAGCTGTTTCGAGGATACGCTGGGTTTCTTCGTCAGTGCAAGACAATCAACAAACCTGAAGCCAAAAAAGCGAAATTGCTATGCTACGTTCTAAACAATTGTATACTGCATTATTATTTTATTTGTGCTTAATTATGTTGCTCGAGTTTTCCCTATAATTTACGCAAAGTGGTTTTTGCTTATTTATTGCAATATGCTAGAAATATCATGTGCTGCCCATATCAGATTGTTATGTAAATGGATATGAAGTGGAGAAATAAAATGAGTTCGTGTCTCATGTATATCATAGAAATATACTTTTACCGTTTCTCCCAGTTTTATTTCATTTGCAATTATATCGTCCTTTCGTCGTGCGGGCGTTTGCTCAACTTTAAAAATATTGTGCCTTGGATCTTATACAGCATTATTTCACTGCAAAAGAAATAATGTCGTTGCAATCTGAGGAAAATTTTATCAACGTATTGACGCACAAATAAAATAATAATGCAGCATGCAGCTGTTTCGAGGATACGGCGGATCCCCTTATTCAATGCAAGGCAATTAACAAACTCGAAGTAAAAAAAAAAACGAAATGGATATGTTGCGATCTAAACAGCTCTATGCTGCAGTATTATTTTATTTGTGTTGAAATATGTTGCTTGAGTTTTCCTCATCTTTTGCGCAAAGTGTTTTTGTTTTTTACTTATTCATTGTAATATGTTAGGGAAACTCGTGGTGTGTCAACATCAGATTGTTATGTGAATGTATTATTGGTAGTTGAGAAATAAAATGAGTTCGTTTATCAGTTTTACCATGGAAATATACCTCTACCCCTTCTCCCTGTTTGATCTCATTTGCAATTATATAGTCTTTTTTCCATGCGGGCGTTCGTTTTAGAAGGAACACGTGTACGTAATTTTCAGTATTGATTTTTCTAGGATTCTTCTGTAAAACATTCCCGAAAACAAACTTGAGCATGGCGTAAATGAAAACTTCACGAAGGATAACAACAACAAAATATATATATATTTCAAATCGATTTGGATCAGAAATATTTTTCCGAACGAGGCGGAAATATAGTTAGTTGTTCATTCTGTTCCAGTGGGAATCGAATTTTATTTTTACCCCCTCATTTTTTCATCAAAATCGTATCAAGTTTGTTTCAGGCAAAATTGGGTTTCTATTATATTAAATATTTTGAAGTTTTAACTCTGGAATTTTACCACATTAGTTTTTGTGGTCATTGCAAACTATTATATTTACTAATGTCCGTTTGTATGTCTATCTGTCTGTTTGTCTGCCTGTCTGTCCGTCTGTAATACTTTTTAGGCACTTCCCGAATAAATGGAGACTTGCAATGAGGTACACGGGTCGATCGTTTGATAAAAACCAATGGAATAATCGAATTTTTCGAACACCTTCAGTAGACGGGGTGCTATACACCAAAACGTTCGAAAAGTGATATGATAGAAAAGTATAATTTGCGATGAGATAGAGACTTCAAATTCATTGTAAGGGTAAACCTTTCAAAAGGAAGAACGTGTGCAATTTCAGATTTTCAATATTTGCTACTATAGGGGGTGGAACCGAATGTTAGACCGAAATGTTAGATTTGCCGAACAAATGAGAAACGTCTGCTTTAAAATTTGATAGAAGCTTGAAATTGGTATATATACTAATCATCACACCCAAAACACCCAAGACAAAAGAGTTTATCAAAAATGTTCGTTTAAAGGGGCGCTCCAGAGGGAAATGTTCGAAAGGTGAAATGACGAAAAACCATGTTTATAGATGCTATAGAGGCTTCAAATTTGGTGTACAGGTAGATTGTTTGAAAGGAAGGGCAAATACAATTTCAATTTTCCCGATATTTTCTACTTTGGGGGGTGTCTCAAATCCAAGTGTTCGATTTTGAAAATAAATGAGAAACGGCTCCTTTCAAACTGTAACAGAAGCTTGATATTTGGTACATGGCATAATCATCTGATAAAAAGCACAAGAATGGAGTTTTTTTTATTAAACTGTTCATTTAAGTAGTTGGTTACTTCACATGAAATGTTTGAAGAGTAAAATGACAGAAAAAATATGCTTCGCGATGGAATAGAAACTTCAAATTTGGTGTACAGGTACATAGTTCAAAAGAAAGAACGTGTGCAATAGAAAATTTCTAATATTAGTAATTTTTGGGAGTTTCGCACATTAAACCATTTGAAAAGTGAAATGATAGAAAAACATGCTTTGCGATGAGATAGAGACTTCAAATTTGGTATATGAATATATCGTTCGAAAGGGAAAAAGTGTGCATTTTCAGATTTCCAATGTTTCTACTTTAGGGGGTGTCACACACCAAAATGTTCGATTTGACTAATAAATGAAAAACGTCTACTTTTAAATTTGATAGAGGCTTGAAATTTAGTATATGGGATTTGATAAAAAATCGAAAATGAATGGAGTTTTTCATAAATGTTCATTTAAGAGGGTGCTCCACATAAAAACGTTCGAAAGGTGAAATTATAACATTACCTTGCATGCTTCACAATGAGATAGAGACTCCAAATTTGGTGTATGGGTAGATAGTTCGAAAGGAAGAAAGTGAGCAATTTCAGTTTTCCAATATGTTCTTCTTTAGTGGGTTCCGCACAGTAAAATTTTCGACTTTCCGAATAAATGTGAAACGCGAATTATTCAAAATTTACTTTATTCGGGGGGCGGGGGTGATTATTGTGGGACCGTTGATTTTCAACGGGTATTTGGATAGTAGCTTTTAAATATATAGCACAAGAAAAAAAAATGATGTGGGCAGCCCTTGACTCTTTCTGTAAGATGCAATGAGTTCATATGTTTCACAGTAAACAAATGGTGTAAAAGGACCATATATAATGTTTCTAACTTTGAATTGCTTATTTACTTAAGGCGCTTTTCTGGATGGCAATGTATAAAACTATTTCGAAGTACTAAAATAACTTATATTTCACGCAAATCAAACTTGACTGTTAGTATTATGGATGGCATCAAAACATATTAAACGATTTAAATCGTTACAAAATATTAAATTTTCATCAACTTTGTGCTCAAATTCTTTAACTAGGTTATATTTGTGTCCTTTTAGGAACATATGCAAAATGTTCCCAAGTTGACGGTGTTTCGCCAAATTTACCTATTTAAGATACTGATTTTTACCTATTAAAGATTAATTCACCTATTAAAGATTAAGCTATACAGAGGGTACTTAGTACTTATTTTAATTTCCTGTACCTTTTTCGATAAATTTATCTGAAAATGTTCCATATCTCAAGAACGGCTCATGCTAGCGTACTGAAATGTGTCATTAGTTTTCTGTTGATAAATTGCATACGAAATGCTTTTTTATATAATATTTTTTTAGTTTCTGTATTTTATTGATACTTTAAAATAATCATTCGGAAACTGGTATAGTCTTCCAAACATTTGATCGTATTTAAAATATTTACTGTTCCAGTATTCGCTGATTAAAATTTTAAATTAATTTCGAAACGCTTCATTTGTGAGATATTGCTTCTACAAACTCACACACACACACACACACGAACATACGCACACCCTAAGACAAGCGCACACTAGTATACATACACACGCACACAGACATTTTTAAAAACGTTCGAAAGCGTTCGATTAAAGTTCAAGCATACTTGAAACGTGCTCCAAAATCTCCAATTAGAATTTTTGATCCTCGTCACGACACTTTCCCTATATATTATACTCTATATGTGGGGAAGAAACAAAATCTGATGCGGACAGCAAATGACTTTCATTACAAACTTAAAGTTATTTTCTCTTTCATCCAGTCCTAACTCATTAAATTGATTTTAATTGCACAAGTAAAGCGGGTAATTATTTGAAAGTACACTGAATTTACGGGTTTAATTCAATATCCGTTTTCATTTGGAAACTGTCAGTTGGAGATTGATTAGTCTTAGAGTTATGAGGTTGGGCTTATTTACTTTGTTGTCAAAATTTACATGAAGAACAAGTATTTAAGAAGCCTTATTTAAGGAGATATTAAGAAGCCATTTTGCAATATATATATATATATATATATATATATATATATATATATATATATATATATATATACATATATATATATATATATATATATATATATATATATATATAATAAAGAAATGCAATCCCAAAAAGTATGAAATGATTAAATGCATTCATTTTATAGCACAATAAAAGTATGTTATGATTAAAAATAGTTATGAAGTGGTCGACAGATTGAAAACTTATTCTGAAGGATTTTATTTTAGAACGTTTGATTTTAAAGACCTATTTAACAATATCAACTTACAAGATCTCTTTGAGATTTTAATGGAAATTTATTTTACATCAGATTTACAAAAACATGTGGAAACCGGCAAGTATAAAAGCCCACTTAAGATTGTCATATTTGAGAATATTCTATATAATTTAATCGCATTTTATAGACAAATCAAAGGCATCCCAATGGGAGGGGGATGTTCCTCGTTACTTGCGGATTTTTACTTACATCATTATGAGAAAGGCACGCATTTAATTAGTGAAATACCATTCTTTAGATTCCTTGATGACGTCATGATTGGAGTGGATAATCAATGTACTATATTTGATTTTACATTCTACCCGCCGTGTCTTGAACTAATCGAATCGGAGTCAGCGAAAGTAGGAACAATTGATTTCCTTGAAATCACTATTTATTATAATTTGGAACAGAAATTATGTTATAAATTATTTGACAAGAGACATCTATATGATTGCAAGATCAATTATTTTACCCACTGGAATACCAACTTGAGTTTAAACGTACAACGCAATTTAATCGTAAATCACTTGAACAGATACAGATTATTAAACTCATCTATTACAGAATTTAATAAATGCATGATGCATTTAATCAACGGAACTCGGGAACAATGATATCCCTTCCGCTTTGTACAGCCCTATTATGATGTTTTTTGCAGAAATTATAGTGATAAAAATTATGTTAATTTATCCGACATCATACAATACAACTCAACTCTTACCTAAGATTATCTGATTGATGCACATCCAGATGGCTCTATAAGTTAGACGCGACTTTTTTATGTATGCTTTCCTATTCGAAGTTTATACGCTTTATGCAACTCTTCCCTGATTCTCGTCTTGCTGGTTAGTAAAATTTCCAATTTTTGTTATTTTGATCATTTTTATGTTGTCTGGGATTCGGCCATTTTTTCCCCACGGGCATGATCGATTGTTGTGTCGGGCGTGCAGAGTCTCTGGGAGCGTTTTCATGAAGTCAAAGCTAGCTTCTAACCAGGAAATAGGGGTCGCAATCCCCTTTGACCTTTCTGCAACCCTGTAAACACAATCATTCCACCTTAATCATTTTAAATTTTATATATATATATATATATATACATATATATATATATATATATATATATATATATATATATATATATATATATATATATATATATATTATATTATATTTTTCCCTAGTCGTACAGAAATCTAGTCAGCACTGGGGTAACCCACATGTGACTTAGTTGCCATTTTGAAATTTGGTCAATTTTTTTATCAGTTTGAGTGGATACATACATTGCAGAGACATACAGTCACACACACACAGACGTTACGCTAAAAATAGTTTTTCGGGTTCTAGAATGCTCATAAAGTGTGGAAAGGTCGAAATTTCGAGTTGTCCACTTCGACACGATTCCCATACTTTCCCTATACATTACCATAAAGAAGGGAAAATAAAAAACATGATAATTAATGTTTTCAATTTATTTATTTAGGAGGGTGTTCTGTAGACAAACATGCTTAAATTATGAGATAAATCCATGACGTATTTTCAGAAGAAATGAAAAGTCGACATCTTACATAGATAGCAATAGACCGTTATATAAAAGCAGTGAATAAAACAGCAGGAAATATTAATTTTCTTTTGGACGATTATTTTTTTTAAGAGAGATGCATTTTTTTTAAAGAGTGATGCATTCAAACCTGCAATTTGGAGAGAACGTAATGGTAAACTTTCTAAAACGATTCAAAGCATGAAAAAAATATATCATTCAACAAAATGAAATGCGATATAAAATATGTAAAATATATTCACCTTAAAAGGTGTGCTACAAAGTAAACTGCTCCAATTCCGAAATAAATTCAAGCTACTCCCACTTTAATTACGCGTTATTCGAAATATTTTACATACCTATTTCGAATACTGTACAATTTAAAAAAAGGTAATTGGTAGCAGATTGTATAGGTAGACACGGTCTACCCAGATTCCCTTCACACTTCGCCACTTTTCATAACGTTCACATACTTCCATAAAAATTTGTGTAAAGACAAGAAGTTATATAAAATAAAGATAAGGCCTTAGTTTGCTTTTAAAGGTTTATTTTTTAGGGTTTCAGCAAACCAAAACGCTTGAGATATTAAGCAAATGTTAAATGCCGACTTTCAAGCGACATCGAGACTTGAAATTGACACGATATATATAGACAATCTGAAAATTTTCGACTTTCAACTATTACTTTCCATGCAATACATGGTAATGTATCGGGAAAGCATTCGAATCATATCGAAATTCACAACTCGAGTTTTCGACGGATCTACACCTTCTGGGACCTCTACAATACGATAAAACTATTTTTAGAGTGTCGTCTGTGTGTATCTGCATGTGTGTCTGTCTGTGCAATGTATGTATCGACTCTAACTTAAGAACTAATGGACCAAATTTCATAAAATGTTAGAGATAATTCACTTGTGTCTGACCCAGGTGATGATTACATTTTGGTACGATTCGGGATAAAAGAACTCGCCTTTGTTTGGCAAATGATCCGCAAAAATCTCATGTACTCAATGTAGATAAAAAATAATTGACCAAATTTCACAAAAACGTAGTAGATAAGTCAGATGTGGGATACTCTGGTGCTGATTAGAATTTGGTACGATTCAGAAAAGAAGAACCTGCCTTTTTTTACGAAATGGCTCTCAAAATCGCCAAAACCTAAATTAAAAGACTAAGTAAGCTCAAATATATCGATTAAAGGCTTTTTTATACGTAATATTTGACAAGGAAAATAATAAGACAAACTCAATTACTCTAGGATTAACCGTTCTCGAGATATTTGAGTTTTTTTGCATTTAATTATGCGGTTTTTGAAAAAATGTTCAGTTACCGAATGAAAACGAAAATAGAATTAATAGTGCAAATTCAGTGTTGTGTTTTGTGCAATTAAACTTAATTTAATGAATTACTAAATAAATAAAGAATAAAAGCATTTGAGTCTGTTGGGAAAGTTATGTGCTGCCCACATCAGATTTTTTAAACTTCAGTTCTGCTCAGAACCAAACTTTCAAAGGCGCAAAAATATTAAACATCTGTTTCTAAAATTGACTATTGGAGCGGGTTCTGGTAAATAATTTCAAAGTTATATATATATTAATTTTCGAATGTTTTGAGTATATGCCATAAATCCCTTTAAAATGCACTTTATACGTTTAGAATTCACACTTTAATTGTGTAGACAAATGAACACACATACATACATAGTCGCTTATGCGATTTTATGGTGTAAGTAGTGTTTTTCAACTGTGTATACTTTTAGAAGTGCTGGAGTTAAACAATGATCAAATTATTGACGGTAGGCATAAATAAAATTTGATGAATAGATGAATATTTAAAATTTGTTATTCGGATGGGTTATTCAAAATAATAATAATCAAGAAAATAAAATACTTAAAGTGTCATTATAGGTGAAACAAATGCAGTTAAATTACGAAATACATACGGATTAATTATGAAATAAATTCAAAATGGGCATTACGAAGTGAATAAGAAATTAATTTTATTAAAGACCAAATAGTAATTATATAGATTTTTACAGTAACAGACTGTTTAAGTTAACGTTTTTACTGTTTATATAAACGGTAATAAACCGTTTATATAAAGAGTAATAAATCGTTTATATAAACAGTAATAAACTGTTTATATAAACAAAAAAAAATGTATTAGTTTTGGGCTGCCAATGACTAAAACTTTCGAAATATAAAGTGTAGCAGATCACCCCCCTGTCAATATCTTATTGACTTACAATTCTCCAGTTTAGAAATGCATAAACAAAACACGTAGGACATCGCGTTTTTGAAATTTTTTAATTTTTATACTGCTACATAAAAATACATCCAAAGTAATGAATTCATATTTATTTTATTCCAAAGAATTTGTACTTTTGTTTTTAAATTGCAGAAATATTTTAACTACATTCAAATTATATTAATGCATTAGATAAATTAATTTCTACTTTTTAATCTCTACCACCGGTGGTAAATTTTCTATTTTTTTATAATTTTTATCTTATTGATTTTTAACAATATACTCAAAACAAAAGTTCAGATTGACAAAATATAGCACTTTGTGGGAAAGAAGAAAAAATCGAATTTCTAAATCGATTTCGGAAAAAGTTGAAAACATAGTTGTTTATTTTGGTCTTATGGGAATCAAATGCTATTTTCACTTTTGGACTTTTTTAAATCGTCTGGCATGCTTGTTATTTTCAAAAAAGCACTCAAATATTGATCCCATGAATGTAGGATTGATTTTAGAACGATATTTATATTATTTATAAACATTTGCCATTGCGAAATGGCCAAGGTTATACTTTTGTGCAAACTTATCCTTCAATAAGTAAACATATATCCATCAATAAGTCACGGAAATAAAACTTTTGAATCAACCAGTTTTGAAGAAAAAAGCAGCCATCTTTTTCATGATAAGCAATAAGTTCAACCTCCCTTATTCAGGCAAATTTGTCATCTGCGGTAGAATGGCACACATGGCTGAATGTAAGAGAAGAATGTCCATCGTAGTGAGGAGAAATTAACTGGAAGTTTTTATCGAGACATTGTGATTTCTTTAAGGAATGCTTATATAATGCTACGATTTTGTACGTAAGACCAAAATTCTATATCTTAAATTCGTAAATTTTGATTTCCGATTTATAAATCCCACCACTCCACGAGCCAGCTGTCTGAGAAGAGACGGTTTAGATTAGCAGTTCCTCCGTGAAGGCTTACTTTCTGGGATATTTTCTCTTTTGTTCTCAATTTGATAGTGTATCTAGATACATTTCCGAACCTCTCTTTTTACTCTCAAAAATAAGGATTTTTAAAAATTTTAGAGATCTATAAATTTTTTTGAGTTTTTAGGAATATCCCTGATTTGGTCGATAAGTTAGAAAAAAAACTGAGGATTTGTAGGGGTTTAGGAATTGCGGCTACATTCATACATACATACATACATATACCTACATATATACATACATACATATATACATATATACATATATACTTGCTTACACGATAGGCTTTAGTATGGATTGTATATGTAATAGTATGGTAATATTCGACTTCAGATTGTTACATTTTGAGCATCGTTGAATGCAAATTAAACATTTTTTCCTTACTTATATGTACGTCTCTTGGTCTCTAAACACGATAACACTCTAAAATTAACTGCAGTGGGGCTCAACTCGACTTTGTCATCTCAAAATCCATTTGCAAGTAATTTGTGGGTTTTCTTAATTTTTTTTCAAATTTTACAAGATATTTTTTTAAAAATTTGTATTATTGGTTCAAGTGATTACAATCATAGCGTGCTATCTTTTAATTTAAAGGGCTTGAGGAATCTTTTGATTTATACCATACTTGACAATGTACCCTTTGGGGAGTAACTTCCCCTCAGAGGGGTCTAGTGAAGGACACAAAATTTGTTTCGCGGCTATTTGTCACAACAATAATTTAAATCATTAAGTATCGTGATCATTGAGAAATAAATACTTAGTTTTCTGCATGATGATGTGAACTTTTGTCCTATTCTGCCATGTTAATAACATATAAAATTTCGAATAAATTTCGAATTTTATGTTCGAAAGTTCGAAAAATTCTATTTAGTTCTAGATTTTTCGATAACAAAGTTTTGTGAGAATTCATTATTTCTGTGGAAACTATCGTATATGCAAGAAATCGACCACAGACATGCAGACATATAGACAGATAGACGGACATTACTCCAAAAACAGATAAAATGTATTCAGGACGTCTTAAAACATATTTTGGCATCAAAATCTCGAATTCGAAAATTTTCGTGAAAGCCACACTTTCTCTATACAATATTACATTGTGTAAGATAGTAAAAATTAAGCAAATTGCATAAAAATTGATACAGATATAAAATTTAAGAACTTCGATGGCCTATTATAGGTAATAGATTATAGGAAAACCCTCAATTTTTTCAAATAAAAGTTTTTCATAATGAGAAATAGTATAAAAACATAATTGCAAGATTACAAAAAAAAAGGAAATGTTTTATATGTAACTTTGCATTTGAAAGTTAATTGCAGTACTCAGAGTACGGTAACAGGCGCCTTATTGCAAATATTTCACGTTTTTTTTTATCTAAATCGGAGGAAAAACATAAAATATGCCTATTTATTATGATATACAATAACCGAATTCTTTGTTTTTTAAGTTTATTTTTGCCAAAATTAATGGACACCATTATTTAAAGCGTTTTTAGTTATTCTGAAAATATTGAAGGCTTCGGGAATATTTTCTTGCAAAAAGAATAGAAACCTCGTTCGAAGATACGAAATGCAAAAACTTCATTAGTTACAGCATAAACAGTAGGGACGGCCGAAAAATCAAGTTTCGGAGATCCTTTTAGTGGTGGTGAGGAAAATTTGTGCGTCAACGCTAATAGGAAGTGCTCAAAACTTAAGTTTCTTTCAATTAGTTTGTTCTAGAAAAAGGCACAAAGTTAAAACAAAAATCCATCCAACTTTGGTAAATTAAAAAATATATATGTGTAATCAAATATATTGCAGTTACGCGGACTGCTATTTTCCATGTTGTTATTTTTTTCCATATTGCTATTTTCCATATTCATATACTCTTTTGTAAAAAAAAACAAACGAAGCACCATGAAGAAACAGACTGTTTTTATTGAAATTAAATATGCATACAGCTCATACACAGGTACTGAAATGATTTCAAAACTAAGACCGCAGAATTCATCAATGGTTAGCAATAGCACATTGAATATTTGAATTTTCAAATCAGCAATTGGTGAAACACTTTGGCGGCAATGCATGCTTGTATACGTCTAGGTAAGGAGTGATAAAGTTTTTTAATGTAATCATGCGATACATTTTGCCAGGCATTCTTCAATTGTTGCTCCAGATCTGCTGCATTTCTGGGTGCCCGAATTTGGTTGCCTAGCATGTCCCATACATGCTCGATTGGCGAAAGGTCTGTTGACCTTGCTGGCCAAGGAACAGTATCAACAGCAAAGAGACAGTCCACAGATGTGCGAGCCGTATGTGGTGTGGCATTATCGTGTTGTAAAATGGCTCCAGAATGACGTGCCATGAAGGGTAATGCAAAAGGCCGCAAGATTTCATCAACAAATCGGTCAGTTGTTAAAGTTGTACGCTAGATGACTAGGGCGGCCTGCTGTCGTAAAAGATAGCACCCCACACCATCACACCAGGGGTAATGACTGTGTAAAACAAAGGCTTATTAGGACCGCTGGCCCTGGCGCCTCCACACACGTACCTGATGGTCATCTGCTGAAAGACTGAAGAGTGATTCATCGCTGAACACTATGTGATGTCAGTCTGCTGGCCGACATGATGACTACGACACCATTCCAAGCGATTCTGTCGGTGTTGTGGGGTTATAAACAGACGTATTAAAGTCCACCGTGATCGTAACCCTACTTCAGCCAAGCGCTGTGAGATGGTGGAAAGTACCACGGGCGGTATGGGAGAGGCTGTAGCACCTTGGATGGCAGGCAATGATGCCGTTGGAACAGTTGGGGCCTGTCGCACAATCATCCGCTCTTGCTTTGCATTCGTGCACTTTGGTCTTCCAGAGCCTTCATTCCGCCGATGAGTTTCTTCCAGCAACCATTGCTGCCAGCACTTTTTCACAGCAGTGTCCGTCTAGTGCAGGTGACGACCTATTGCTCTGTATGACCAGCCAGATTCACGTATCCCGACTATACGACCGCGTTCGAACTCGTATAATTGATTATAAGGTCTTTGGCAACGTCGTAACGGCAGTATTGGTTGTGTATCCACGGAACTGCAACGCCAATAACGAGCAACGATAAACCGTCCACATTTTTAACCTGTTTTATAGGATGGTAGTTGCTCAGTAGAAACGCACGCTATGATCGAAGTTAACACTCATTAGCTTTGCAAATTTAATCATTTGCATACTTGGTATGAAGGAATTAGCATGCGAATTTTTTTTTTTTTTTTTTTTTGCTAAAGAGTGTATTACAGTTAGGCCACTGAATAAGGTCAATGTATTCTAGAGCTTGCATTTTTTAATTTTTCATACTATGTAATATAGTATAGAGAATGTGTTGTTTTCGCGAAAATTTTCGAATTCGAGACTTTGATGCCAATATATCTTTTAAGACATCTTGAACACGTTTTAACTATTTTTGAGGAGATGTCCCTTCGTCCATCTCTGGTCGTTTTTTTGTGCACAAGGTAGCGGCCATAAAACTATCAATGTATTTTCATGAAAATTTATATCCGATTTTGTTAACAAACAATCTAGAACTAGATAGAATTTTTTTTAATTCGAGCGAAAACTTCTAAATTTTATATTTTTATAACATGGCAGCATAAGACAACATTTGAGATAATCATGGATAAAAGGGTTTATGTATGGATCAATGACCATGAGACTTAATAACTTCAATCGCTGTTGTGAATGATAGTTGCAATACCATGTTTTTTTGTTCGTGACGTCATTAGCCACTCGGGGCTCAAGTTACCCCGGGGGATACATTGCTAAGTATGATATCAATCGAAAGATTGTTTTCCATCCTTTTAAAGTGAAGGTAACACGCTATAATTGCAAGCATTTACAGATTTTTCAAAATTTTTCATGTAAAATGTTTAGAAGAAATAAATATTGCTAAAATGGATTCTGGTATGAAAAAGTCGAGTTGTGCCACGGTCTAGTTAATTTTATTGGCATTGTCCAACATTTTCTCTTGTCTTATAGATTATCATCAACTGATAGATTCGGTGCTTCGGCGCTTTCTTTTACACATGTCGCTTTTTACCTGCTTAAATTGTTACGATGGTTAAATTGTTAAACGAATGCTTTCAGAAAATAAAAAGAAAGCATTGTTTGCTTTACGGGATCTACCATTTCTTTATATCCGTATAGTAAATATCTTATTGACTGATCGGATTCTCACAAATTTCGTGCTCCAACTTCGGGTAGCAGTATAACTAATAGCAGTTTTCTCCTAAGTTCTGAAATGGTATAGAAAATGGCTTTGGAAATGTTATAGATATATAGAGCAGTAATATCCTGTTCGCAGTAGCTAGACACCGAGGAGAAAGCTCATCCCAGTTGCTCAGTATTTTACCAGTCAGGACTTGGATATGGTTTTCTATAAATAGAGCTTAGATGATAATGCATATGGATACAGCATTGGATTCAATAAGGATTTCCACTTCCCGCTCTAGAGATGCAATTTCCAAATAAAAAATTCGCATTTTCCTTGCAACATCTATGTCTCAGGATTGATTATTTAGAGATCAGATGATAATTGATGTGGATTCAACATTAAATTCTTGTGGAAGTGGGAACCTCACTAAGGATTTCCACTTCCCGTTCTAGAGATGCCAGTTCCCAATTAAAAATATACATTTTCCCTGCAATAGCTAATTTTTCAGGCTAGTCTGTCGATAGAGCTTAGTATGCTACATAATGACTGATATGGATTCAACATCGAATTTCAGGAGGGTTCGGAGGTTCAATAAGGGTGCACTTCCGGTTCGGGAAATGACAGTTCCGTTGTTTTCGGAATTTCACATGACTACGCTAAATAATTGCGCAAAATAGAATAATATTTCCGTCGAAAAATAAGTATACATTCCACTTGACATCACATGAAAATTTCTTGTTTATTATTGTTTCTTCCATAGATATTTTAAAGAGCAAAAGTGAATTGAATCCGGCTCATGTAATCGCATACATTAAGAAACAGTTAAAATATTGCTCTGAATCGAATGTCTTTATAATTGCAAAATACATAAATACATTACTTACTAAAAAAATTTACCAGCTATTAGTTACGAATGTTTTTGCGTGTGAGATTCCATCCCAAGCGGTGTCGATCGTATTTTATAACTTTTATGTCATACAGCTGTCAAAGAAAGAGAAAAGGAAAGAAGAAAAACACGAAAATCGATTTTTAGTCAAAATAAGATTTTTAGTGGTAGAGAAACCCATTTTTCTCCTTTTTCGTAACTTTTCCTCTTATTTCCGCGGCTTTCCGCGTCCTCTAAAATGTAAGAAATAGAATCTCGGAAAGGAAATTGAAGTGCACCCTCTTCTGAAATGTTTTAAAATACAATCTCCGAAAGGGGGTTTGTGAAATGTCATTATTTGATCTATACTGTTTGTCTTAGTTTTAAATGTGTAACGTGTTAAACTGCTGTAACGTGTTATACTGCTGTCATGAAAAACTGGAACTTGCCGTGATCCTAATTTTTCACTACAAAGGTATAGAGCAAGTAAAAAAAAAAAAAAATAAATAAATAAATAAAAAAAGAAAAAAAAAAAGCAAAATGTTGTTTAATTGGACAGAGTCAAGCCAGCTTACTTGCTTAGTTCCGACGTAGGAGAGAGCACCTATTTTTGATACTCTCATTTCTAGCGGCAATAGTTTGACTGCGTCTGGCCGGCGGTCTAAACCTGTGTTGCGTTTTCATGCCGGGGTTTAGCGTCACCTCCGAAAGCAGTATCCAATTAGTAATCCAATGTTATAAGGTATGTAATCGAAGGTATGCAGGTCAAAATGTTTATTAAATCATGAACTAACAATTAAGACATTCAAAAATACGATAAAAAAAAAACGTTATGCATCCACGAGCGCGAGCCCACGCACTGCACTGCACATACGATACTTCTTTGTGTGGTCTACTCTATTAGGGGAGCACTTTCCAGAAAAGTTGAGACGAAGGAATTTGAAGGCCAGACTTGGGCCTACAGCTCCTATGTTTCGAGGTGCAGAGGGGGGCAGTAGTTCGGCCTCTTCTATCGGGGGTGACGGGTTTAGTCTGTCGGGGGAGTACTGTGGCGCCACCGTTATTGCGGGACTACAGTTTCTGCCAGACCCGCCACTGCTGTAATGCGCATATCTGTCGCAAGATGCTGCAATCGCCACTACTTCAGTCTCATTAGTTTCGCGAGTCTTGTTAGTCTCTCAAGGTTGTAAACTCAACTCTAGTACGCATGCTGCTAACCAGATGACTGACGTTATGGCATTCTTAAGCCAAGCAATGTAATGCATATCTACTTTCTTGTTATATTAAAGTTTCTTGTTATTAAATGGTTGAGTTTTAAACCCGTAGCATTTTCTTGTACGTTATATTACGAGTGAGCCCATCATGCAACAACACGCAACCAAACCATACGTATGGCCACTCACTGAAAGAGGCACCCACCGTATATTCAACAGAAATGATAAAAACACTAAGAAACACTAAAAATGATAAAATATTGAAGAGTTGTATATACATTTTTTTTACTGGTAGCATTTGTGGCCTCGTACATGCAATTTAACGAGTTATCAATATATTAATTTTAATACCAAAATCATAAAAGATAAAACTCCAGAAATTTTCGTAATATGTTGTTTTGAGTGCTGTCAACAGTCATTTTGCTACCTTCTGAATCACGCTCAATTTCAGCTCGGGAGCACTACCCGCCAGTATTACTTTGCGGACCTCTGGTCTAATGCCCTCCTGCAGTAGTGAAAGTAAATTATTGCTATTTAAATACTATTAAAATCTTGGTACAACTATTCTCGCCATATTTTTGGATATTTAACTTGTAACTATGATAGTCTGCAAGTCGTCTGTAACTATATAAACTGTTTCCAGGCTTGCCGTATTTCTTTGATACATACGAAAATGGAATGACAATGATTATTTCGAGGATGCCATTGAAACAATTTTCACATAATTTTTATATCTCTGCTTCTATCAAGATGTACAAAAGTTGCACGTTCTCATAAGCGGCAGTTAATTTCATTTCAATTTAAAGCGTTTGTTTGACAACTCCAATTATAGCAGTAATATGAATTAAAATGTAAGTACAGAATATTGATAAAACAAATATTATATTTTGGTCTACTAAGAAAACAGGAACATTTCCCTAGTTTATCCTCAATCTAATTATTTTGTGCAAAACATTGCAGATTCACTATATCAATACATTTTAAAAGATTCTTATTTATTTAACTACATAGATCAGTCCCACTGCTGTCTGACCCTCTCCAACCCCAAAAGCTCTGCGGATCCGTCCCCTATTCGTAGCTGCTCAGTAATTGCCTGAGCTCTTCTCTGAGCTCCTTATAGTGTATATATATATATATATATATATATATATATATATATATATATATATATATATATATATATATATATATATATATATATATATATAAGGGCGGGAGTTGGAAATACAAAATACTTTGTTACGGATAAATTTAAATTTTTAAATGTTTGTTTTCACTCTCTTAAATAAAAGTTAACTGGAATAATGGTTATCGTTTGATCTCTTATGTAACATATTTATAGCATGAGTTAAGATGTAATTTAATTTTACTATTTTTAAAAGATGTTGTTGCGGCTTCTAACGTTTATTATTATTTTTACTTTTATCAACCATAGAACGATTACATTTTATACTATCTGAACAATCAGATTGAATGTGAGCGATCACTATTTCAAGCTCTCTGAAAACAAAATCCCTTTTCTATTGTAACCATTACACCGGATATAGGGTTTCACTACTCTATTTGATTCTTAAACAAAGCATGTCTAACCTATTCTTAAATAAAGCATGCCTAAACAATTCTTATGGCATGTTTAAACTAACAAGGAATGCCTAAATTAATTTTAAACAAAACATGTCTAAACTATTCTTAAACAAAGCATGACTAAACTATTCTTTAAGCATGTCTGGACTATTTTTAAATAAAGCATGTCTAAATTATTCTTAAGTAAAGCATGCCTAAACTATTCTTAAACAAAGCATGTTTAAACTAACAAAGAATGTCTAAACTTATTTTGAACAAAGCATATCTAAACTATTCTTACATAAATCATGCCTAAACTATTCTTAAATAAAGCATGTCTAAACTATTCTTAAACAAAGCGTGTTTAAACTATTCTTAAACAAAGCATGTCTAAACTAACAAATAATGTTTAAAAATTTTTAAACAAAGCATGTCTAAACTATTTTTAAACAAAGCATGTCTAAACTATTCTTAAACAAAGCATGTCTAAACTATTCTTAAAACATGTCTAAACTATTCGTAAACAAAGCATGCCTAAACTATTCCTAAAGAAAGCATGTCTCAAACTATTCTTAAACAATGCATGGCTAAACTATTCTTTAATCATGTCTGGACTATTCTTAAATAAAGCATGTGTAAACTATTCTTAAATAAAGCACGTCTAAACTATTTTTAAACAAAGCACGTTTAAACTAACAAAGAATGACTAAACTAATTTTAAACAAAGCATATCTAAACTATTCTTACATAAATCATGCCTAAACTTTTCTTAAATAAAGCATGTCTAAACTATTCTTAAACAAAGCGTGTTTAAACTATTCTTTAACAAAGCATATCTAAACTAACAAATAATGTTTAAACTTTTTTTAAAGAAAGCATGTCTAAACTATTTTTAAACAAAGCATGCCTAAACTATTCATAAACAAATCATGTCTAAACTATTCTTAAAGCATGTCTAAACTATTCTTAAAGCATGTCTAAACTATTCTTAAACAAATCGTGTCTAATATATAAAACGATGACATTTTATTTAATCACCGCTAAATATGCATTAAGTATAAAACGCTGGAATTTATGGACTGTATAACACAAATAAGTGCAACAACTATGTAATTACGAGAAAATTAGAAAATAATTACCACACAATAAGAAATTCAAACTAAATATTATTTTGAAGCATAATAAATTCGTAACCATAATTTATTATTTCTCAAAATTAATGAAATACCAACATGGTAAAAATACATTTGGCTGCAACATATGTTAACAATCAAAGGCTTTTTTCTAGGACACTGCAATGAGATAACAGAATAAAAAGAAATGATTAATGTTCATACACAAAGCACTGACAGTATCTGAGTAAATAAAGTCATAAACTTGTTTAGATGACTAATGATATCAAAGAAAGTAAAATATAAAAATCCTTGGCAAAATGTAATTTTTTCCCTGTTATGAAAAATTATAATCTAAGTTAAAAAAATTTCAGGAATAATCTTTCTTTTGATAAAAATTTTGTCGTTGGTTAATTATTTGTTAGTTGTTATACGGCTGCATTAGATTGCATTAATAAATATACATCTATGAGTGATGAATTGTTTCAATTGTAGTCTATGGTGACGATAAATATATCTCATGCAATCATGGAAACCGTTAACTTGAGGTTCCAAGAATCAAACTAAAGTTTCAATAAAGGATTCATGACTATTGCTAGCTTTTTTTTATACAAAAAATTAAAGTTAAGAAAAGTAAAAAACAAAATGACAAAATCAATTCAGTGCATTACCAAAAGAATGATTTAACTCCTTTATTTAAATAAGAATAACTACCTCTTTATCCACAAAGTCTTTGTGTGTGTTTTATTTAAATATAAATTAACAAAATATCTAATGTGGCAGCATATAACTTTCCTTATACAATGCAATTAATTTACTACTTTTACAGTAAAAAAAAAAAATCTGATGTGGGCAACACATGACTTTCCTTATATAATGTAATGAATTTACTACTTTTACAGTAAAAAAATAGGATTTTCTTGTAGTAGATACTAATATTCTTTCCAAGATATTGAATTTTCGACAATTAGTCGTCATTTTCATTGATTTAGCGTCATTTTTATCCATTTGGCGAGATTTTCGTTAATTTGGCAACATTTCAAAAAGTCGCCAAGTTGGCGACACCCCACCAAATTCGTTGCCAAAATCTCGCCAAGCGTTATGCACTAAGAAATAAGTTTTTCTTAAAGCAGATAAATGACTATTGGCGTTCAAATACAAAAGTATTATTCAAAGTATCTTTTTTCAAGAATGAAACGAGCTAGATCCACGAGAAGGATGTCACTCAATTTATCGCATGGTATTACATATGAAAAGTAAACATGTTTCTCTATAGGAAATATTTTTATTTTTATTTTATATGACTTTTTGATAATTTTTTTAAAAAATGTACAATATCTCGAGAACGGTTCACGTTAGCGTTCTAAAATTTATGTCAATCGTTTTCTAATGAAAAATTACATAAGAAATGTCTATTTGCGTAACTTTATTAGTGGTTTTAATTTTTTGACGATTTTTTCAAAATTTCATTCGAAAATTTAGGGGGGTTCTGAACATTCGATTGCGTATAAAAACAATAGGCTTCCAGTGTTTACGGATTGTGATTTTTGTACCAAATTTTGTTCGAATTGGTCCATTCGTTCGTCAGTTATCGTCTCCACAGACTCACTGACACACACACACACATATACACATACTTTCACACACACACACACACACACACACACACACACACACACACACAGACATCACTTCAAAAATGTTTGATTCGTGATCAGGGATGCTTGAAACGTGCTCTCCCGTCGAAAACTCGAATTCGAATTTTCGACCCCGTCACAATACTTTCCTTATACATTATGTATATAAGGAAAGTAATAGGTTATTCTTATAGTAGACACATATATTTTTTCCAAGATATGGAATTTTCGTCAATTAGTTGTCATTTTCATCGATTTAGCTTCATTTTTATTCATTTGGCAAGCTTTTCGTGAAATTGACAACATTAAAAAAGTCGCCAAGTTAGCGACATTCGGCCAAATTCGTTGCCAAAATCTCTCCAAACGTTATAGATGGAGAAATAAGTTATTCCTATAGCAGATAAATGACTATTGACGTTCACATAAAAAAGTATTACTCAAAGAATATTTTCTCATGAATGGAACGAGCTAGAGCCCCAAAAATGACGTTACCAAATTTATCGCATGATATTACATATAAAACTCAATAGTTAATAATGTTTTTTAATTTATGGGATTTTTTGATAAATATATTTAAAAAATGTTCAATCTCTCAAGAACGGTTCACGCTAGCGTTCTAAAGTTTATGTCAATCATTTTCTTAGGAAAAATTTACATAATAAATGCTTATTTACGTAACTTCATTAAAGGTTTTGATTTTTTGATGTCTTTTTCAAAATTTCACTCGAAAATTTAGGGGGATTCTGAACATTCGATTTCGTATAGTTATTTCGTATAGTTTCGTATAGTCGATTTCGTATTCATAGATTTCCAGTGTTCACGCATCGTAATTTTTGTACCAAATTTCATTCGAATAGCTTCACTTGTTTGTGAGATATCGTCTCCATAGACTCACTGACACACACACACACACACACACACACACACACACACACACACACACACACACACACATACACACACACACACACACACACGCACGCACTTTCACACACACACGCACTTTCACACACACACGCACTTTCACACACACACACACACACACATAGACATCACTTCAAAAATGTTCGATTCGTGATCAGGGATGCTTGAAACGTGCTCTTTCGCCGAAAACTCGAATTCGAATTGTCCGTGAGTTAAAAATTGATGATGATCATCGGAGAGAAGTTTTAAAATAAAAGTCGCACCAAATAGACACCAAACTGGAGGCTGCAGTCTCAAATATGACCCTCCATAACAGGTACTCATTTTGCTTTCAGAAGGAATTCACGTTTGTTAAGAATCAGTTTATTGTAAATTACACTTCACCATCACACTTGCTTCCAATTGAAGATGAATACAAAATGTAAAATTATTAATTAAAGATGTCAGTGAAAAGTATTTTTTTGTTTAAAAAAATAATTAAATATAAAGAAAAAGTGTATTCTATAAGTAGTCGATAATAATTGATGTTTATCTCTTTTAACTTATGTCTTGTTATAGGTAGACGACGCATTGCAGAAATAGGTAGGTTATTTGTCGGACGCATGGTACTATACACGCGATTTGTCGGGGGCGCGGTAGCCCATTGGTTAGCGCACTGGAGTTGCACTCGGTAGGCCCGGGTTCGATTCCAGCCGCTGCCAAAACTGCCGCCGTGTTCATGCGGAGTACGATCACGTTAAACATGTGGGTCCGAAAGTCCTTCCGAGAAGTTGGTGGTAGGGGAAGGAGGGTACGGTCCCTGTGGATGCCTCCCCCACTGGGTTCCGGTCCAAATTGGGTGGCACTTCCCGGCCGTCCAAACAGTTACCTTAAACCTTTCTGGTAGGTCGGACGGTCTGGGTCTCAACAACAACACGATTTGTCGGGCGTATGGTATTACACACACCATAAAATTAACAAATAAAATAAATATTAAACTAAGAACTTGTGAAATTGAAATCCAGATTTTTAACCCCACACAGTTTAGTACTTATGTACAGCAAAACGAGTATTAACTTATATTCAAGGAAACAAAATGGTTTAAAAGCAGTTAGCATTGAAAGCAGGTAAATATATTAAAACCAGAATCATAGTAATATAATTGTACAGTTTTCATCCTAAAATTTAATATATAGAAACATGCACATAAAAATTGCCAACCACACCAGGCGTAACTCAATAGTGAAAGATAACAAGAGAGATTTTAAAAGTCAAGTGCTTCATCAAGTAGAGTCTTAATAATGATTTTTACTCCCTGCTTTGCCTCAGTACAACTGCGAAGTTTAATTACAGCGACTTGTTGAAAGTTTATAGGAAAGTATTTGAGCTTAACATGTATCTTTCAAAAGACTGAAATAGTAAATGCAGTGGGATATGGAATTTTTGTTTCATTCACAACGGCAGGTATGAGTAATAAGCAAAGCTTCCTTTGTCGTCGTTCCACTTGTATTCTACCTCACTGGTTATACTACATAACCTAATTCATCCATACTTTTAAGTCGTTTGCAATAGTTAACAAAGAACTTTACCAATGAGTTTTACTACACTCACGGCAAAGCTAATTTGAATATGATGTGTACTAATCACTCAATTGTGTCTTTATTCGCCCATTATGCGTACATTTAACTAATTATATAACTTAGCAGAGGATTATAGTTTATCCTATACCTTTTTGTTGCTAAGTTAGGTTTACGGCAAATATGGGGCATTTAAAATTTTGGTTAGAAGTAATAAAACAGACGAGATTTTTAGAGTAACGTGAATACATATTTGGGGTTGCTTTTAACACTTTCTAACAAAATGTCCAATTACCAAATAAAAACAAAAATTGAATTAAAAATGCAAATTTAGTGTTATTTGGTTCAATTAAACTCAATCTAATAAATTATTAAAGAAATAATGAATATATGAATTTGAGTCTGCAGGGAAAGTCATGTGCTGCCCATATCAGATTTTTTGAAACTGTAAAAGGATTCAACGTCATTCTGATTGATATTAAATGTTCTCGTAACAATGCAGCATAGAAAAATAATTCGACCATGGCTTCTTTACGATGGATTCGAAATGGTTTTGCTTGGATAACCTCTTACAAAATAAAACTTCAATGCAATTCAATAAATGTACTCATTGTTTTCAATCTTCCATATATTTATATGAAACTGATGAGACATTTGTTATAATATGGGCATGTGGTAACTAAAGTAAGATACTTAACTCAAACAGCTTAATTTTACTAGTGTATATCAAGAGTCTATACAAGTTTAGACGCACGTAGTAGATTTTATAGAGTGTTATAATCACAATATATTTTAAGAACTAAGAACCCGATACAAAATACAATTATACAACTTTGTAGAATTTTGACATGGATACAAATTACTTTACAAAAATCTCTTACTATTGATAGCTAGCGCTTTCGGTTTTCCAGGTACAATCATTACAATCTTACTAAATGAAAAAAATATCAGTCTTCTTCATCTTGAAAAGACGATTTTTCAAAAAGTATAACAGCGTTGCAAAGATAAAAAATATTGCTCTACAAACAGAATTTTCTACTAAGTAATTGTGTAGCTCACTATTAATATCCGACTTTTACTATTTAGAAAATATTTCGAGTGAAAGTATGTAAAGTGAAGGGAAAACTCTCTATGATAAAACCATTTTAATATTTTTGAAAAACAAATATAAATTATAAAATATTAAAATTATTTTTTTATATTTATGAATAGTACTCTGTTTCTGACGAAATAATTGCAAATTGTTTAAATGTGTATTTTATAGGTTCGGAGTCTAAGTGTCCAAATTGTTTACATTTTTAGTATACTTCTTCGCTAGATACTTCTTCACTGTAAAACATTTTGAAACCTTTGCTCATATTTTTTAGCAACTTTGTTGATAATTTCGGCAAACTATCAGAACAGTCGCAGTTACAAGTGTTCATGGAAATTCCAGCTTCATTTCTGATATATTCAGCTAATTATAGTCTTCCGAAGCGTTATTTTTGTATATATATATATATATTCTACGATAGCTTAACTGTAATTGGTGCCTCAAATTTTCGTCTGCTAATATAAAAGACTTCGAATTTAAATATTCAACCCATAATTTTGTTCTAGCGCATATCGTCTGCTCCGTCTCAAAAATTTCAGTGTAACCCTCGTTTATATATATGCATATATATATATATATATATATATATATATATATATATATATATATTTATATATATATATATATATATATATATATATATATATATATATATATATATATATATATATATATATATATATATATATATATATATATATATATATATATATATATATGCATATGCTAGAATATGTTTTTCAGTATGCGTCGATGTTATTCGCTTTAAAGAGGGGGGATTCGATTCAAGAGTTCAAAGGAAATGTTATATATGAAACAAGTACGAGTATATCTTAATTTGAGTAAGTACTTAGCTCAGTTTTTCTTATCCTTTGCGCAATGTTTATACAGTTCGATTTCACGATTATGATGCAATAGGACTAGAGAAATAAAAGAATACATGAGACAGCTGAGTGGAGCTTCTCACTTCATATACTTATAAATTCAGTTAATTCAGAATCACTCGCTTCCATGTCAAGTTAATGCTAATAAATCACCCGAAACTCGTACAACATCCTACAACTCGAATAAACTTCGTTTAATATTTTCTGTTCGTCTCTCTTTCCGCCAGTTATTTTCGAAAGTCGTCATCATCGATCAAAATATGAACTGCAATTCCAATGACAACTTTATATTTTTATGCATTTAGAGACGGTCACAGATGTTGACCCGCGTATGAATGTCAATTTGTGCCCATGTGATCTGGGTTAAGTTTTTTTTTTTCTATTTGGCATTGTGTTCAAAGCATTTTATTTTTTATTTTCATTACTCTTTTTTTTCTGTTTTGATTGGGAAGGAAGTTTGCATTATTGCGGTATGGTATTTTGCAATTTTTTTTGTTTTTATCAAATTAATTTCTAGATAGATTACGATATATCGGATTCCATTTTTTGAATATCTTGAACATGACTTCTGATATGTATTATTTTATTTTATTTTACTAATGCGTAAAAATGATTATTTTCCAGAAACGTTTCGGAAATCGAGATATTGATGGTTTAAGCAGGGGAGACCGGGGATAAATGCTACAAGGGAAAATTAAAACTGTCGGCCTTATCGTCTTATAAAATTTACGAAAAAAATTACAATAAATGTCATAAACATCGTCTTATGAGCAGCTCTTATGAGTAAACATATTGTTACGAACACGCAATGTTCGGTTTGGCGCTTCCTCTTTCGTTTGTATCCAAGGCCAGACGAAGAAAATTCAGTGCATGACGTCAGCATGACGTGAGGATGACGTGCAATGGGATTTCCAGGATTTCCCAGTTAGAGTAAGGGTTGCCATGTTTGGCGACTTTTGGAATGTTCCAGAAACTTCTCGATAGAAAGATTATTGAGATATAGAGATTTCCAGAAGTTTCTTTGGAGAGACTATAAAAGGGACTCACCCCTCCGTTACAGAGGAGTTGACGAATGGATGTGCAAAAGCTACATTGGACTGTGTCATTGGATTTTTGTCAATGTTTTAAGAATAGTAGCGGCTGTTTTATGAAATTACTTCCGTCAATATTCTGTCAATAATATCGCTTTTTCTGTGAAATTAGTGGAGCATTTAAGTGTTGTTTTTCAGTGTACTATTCCTCTTTACTCTGTGCTTGTGAATAAACGTTAGTTATCCAGAAACTTGGGCTCCTTCTTGTATTCTGCGTATACATCCACGATTCTAGAGGATGCTTTTCGTAACAATATTGAATGTTTCACTTTTGATTCGTGGCCGCTTGTCATTGAAACGTTATTTTGATGCAGATGAGTAAATTTTTATCATGGTTTTCTTAATGCACGATTTAATGTTGAAGTCACGATTTAAAGTTGAAGACACCGATATATAATCTACTTTTATTTTATTTTTACGTGTTTACTGTGATATTCATTACATATTTAACCGTATTGACAAGACATACATCGATTTTAAAACGTCAAAAGGAGATCCCTAAGGAGGCAACCCAAAAAACGGGGATGATTGTAACATGTTACAATTGTCCATGAATAAAATTACTTTGTTTTATTCTTATGAAATTGTACATTAAAAATATTTCGAGTGTGAGTTTCAACTCAAATTTTTCATTTATTCGTACTTCATAGTGTTTAGATCCACTTGTATCCACTTGTTTAGATCCACTGCTTTCAACGTGCAATTTTCTTTTCCGATTTCATACAATTAAATTACCAATCTTATTAGAAAATTATAAATTTATTTAGATATTCTATCACATACACATTAGATATTCTATCACACTGAAACAACGCAATGGCAATATATTTGAGTTTAAATGCTCATCGAAATTTGATTATTTCTACAACTAAGCCTACTTTTCACCTATGTAAAATGTAAACAGCAAAATATGTAGAATGAGCTGTATTAGAATTGCTGTATTTCTTTAACACAAAATAATTTAGTCCATGGAGTCTGCATGACTGATATGAATGAAATAATATTAATTGATTTTATAAGGAGAAGGACGATTTTTTTCGATGAAGTTTTAAGCATAGAGTTTAATTACTTGTAGCTCCATGGTCTTAATTTTTAAATAAAATAAATTATTATAGTATTGTGATGAATGAAATGAATGGGAGAAAGTTATGAATGAAATGCTGCTTTTATAGAGAGATCCAAGCGTGTTATTTTTTCTATGACGTCATTTGAATTAATTTCAGTTGTTTTCGATGACGTTTTCAAATATAATAAATTATCGTAGTATTGTGATAGTTTTAAAAATATTACCGTGGCATGTATTGCATTTTAGAGATATTTAAACCAGGCAATTTATATTTCAATGCCGTCATTTGATTGAACTTCATTTTTTTCAATGAAGATTTACGTTTTCAAATATAATAAATTAATGTAGTATTGTGATAAGTTTTAAAATATTACCGAGGAATATATCATATGTCTTTTATGCTTAAATCATTACATACAGCATTCAAATAGTTTTCGGAATATTTAAGCCGGAATTCCAAATAATTTTAGAAATACTTCTATCTGACTGTGTATGCTTATCTCTCTATATTAAAAAAAAATAGCTGATGGGACGCCACCGCCGCTGTTTGTCAAATTTTTCGTTTCTTGAGTTTCGCTGCTTTGTAGCGCAAAAACTGTGACATACGAAAATACAAAATTTGGTACGCTAGTAAAGAAATATTTGGGGAACACGCTGAAATAAACAGTTTTATGATACGTATTTTAGTTTAAGAAACATTTAATGTCAAAGTCAAAGACAAAATATTTGAGCTGCGAGTTCGCGTCCTGGATAGACTAACATTAGCAAGATCGCGAATTTTTGCAGGCAGGTACCTACATAGCTGAATTTTTGCAGGACGGAGTCTCTTCTTTTTATTTCGGTGTAGTTTACGAGATGTTTTATGGTTTTTTGCACTTCTGAAGTGAAAAATGTTCTTTGTATAGGCACGTCCATCGATTTTCTCTGTTTCGTACCGCGAAAACTGTAGCATACAGAAGCATAAAGTGTGGTACATTTGTAGAGAAATAATGGGGCAACATGGAAAAATAATCAATTTGCCGATCTAAACTTTAGTTGAGCTTGAAATAGCTCGCGAAGCGAGCTCTGATATCGTCAGAGAGAAAGAAGGACCCTCTCAACTCACAAAACGAGTTACTGGGGTTAGAAAAATATAGTGAGCAGGGAGCAGAACCCCTAGTCATTTATATGACACGATAACTGAAAAATGAATAAAAATTAAATTTTATGTGTGAATACGAACTATTATATGAATCGTGCTAAATCCTACAAGTAGAATGTTTCGTAGTTTGCTGGATTAGAACAAATGTTTAATTAAATATATTTGCTTTACTGCGAACCGATAATTTTCAGAACAATAATATTTAACAACAACATGTTGGACAAAACGATAGATTAAACGGCAGAATGGATATCTGTGGTAGTAGTAAACGAAAGCTAAAAAAAGTGATACATAAATTATTACTTTTTACACAAAGTGTATGTACACTCATTGCCATAAAATTTTGCGCACTAAGAAAGAGTTGTTAGAATCGAACGAAATTTTATATAATGTGAGTGTAACGTTGATATAAGTGATAAAAAACCAAAGCAAAAGAATCATTTATTACATGAAAAACTACACATGAATGGAGGTTCTAGTACCCTGTTAGGCCACCTCAGGCGATACGGGAAGGGCACTGAGGCCTACAGGTCCCGTATGGTGTTCTATGTCATCTCATTCCACAGTTGTTGAAAGCCTGTCTCTAGTTCGACTCAAATCGTAGGATGTCCAACTTGAAGTCCCAAGGGATCCCAGACATGATCGATAGATGACATATCTGCGGATCGGGCAGGCCAGGATATGGGAGGCATTCCTGTGACACCCTTGCTGTGTGTGGTCGAGTATTGTCCTGTTGAAAAGTGAATCCTGTGAGCCCTACCATGAGTAGCAACACATGTGGTTGAAGGATGTCACGAACGTACAACTGGGCTGTCATGGGTCCGTGGATCAATGTTGGAGGTGACCGGGTGTCGTTTGCGATGGCACCCCATACCATCACACATCACACTAGCTGTGGGAGCAGTGTGCCGCTGTAAAGCAAAGACAGGCTTGAGGAGTTTACCATGGGGCCTCCACACACATACACGGTTGTCATCACTGTCCAAATCTAATCTCGATTCGTTGCTGAAGGCGATCTGTTTCCATTCGGTAGCGGTCCAATCCCATTGGGCGGTACACGACTCCAAACGGATACGACGGTGAGTGGGTATCATTGGCAACACACGTAATGGATGCCGCGATACCAAATGTCCTTCATCCATGCGCCTCGCATTGGTACGAACAGATTCAAGGCCCCGTAGTGAAGATGCTGCCTGTGTTCGGATGGTGGACAATAATGCAGTTGGCGCTGTGCGTGCGTGTCGGGTAATGTGACGGACTTCTCGTCTATTGGTCTGTCGAGAGCGTCCTGAGCCTGGTCTCCATGTATGCGACCTCTCTGTCATTCACTGGTCCCAACACCTTCTCACAGTCAGAACGGTCTAGGTGGCGAGCTACTGGCCGAGCTGACCACCCGGCGTCCATCATCCCGATGATTCGTCCCCTCTCAAATTCTGACGGCTGATCATATCGTCTTCGATGGCGGCGTAACGGCATCTCTGATGAAAAACCGTCCCTCTGCAACAGATTAAGTACAGGTAAAATCATTTGCGTACCTTCTTTCTGCGGCAGGGAGAGCGAAGTTCAACGTCCTCTGGTAGCAATGCGCAATCACGCTGTATTTCTAATCATATGCATATCTGCCTGACACTATCTTCATGTCAAGTCTCGTTACGATCCTATAATTACTTCTTGGTGGGCCAATTTTTAGGTAAATAAGTTGTTGAGACCCAGACCGTCCGACCTACCAGAAAGGTGTAAGGTAACTGTATGGACGGCCGGGAAGTGCCACCCAATTTAGACCGGAACCCAGTGGGGGAGGCATCCACAGGGACCGTATCCTCCTTTCCCTACCACCAACCTCTCGGAAGGACTTACGGACCCACATGTTTAACGTGATCGTACTCCGCATGAACACGGCGGCATTTGTGGCAGCGTGCAAATCTTAGCGCGCAAACCACGGGGATACCGCACCCGAGATGGCCAACAGCACGCGGTGTTCCGAGGTGGTCACCCACCAAGTACTAACCGCGCCCGATGCTGCTTGACTTCGGTGATCTAACGAGAACCGGTGTTTTCAGCACGGTACGGCCGTTGGCCTCTAGGTAAATAAGTGTAACACTTCACTCAATAAGTCTCCGGTCTGACACATATATGGCAACACTCTTGACAGACCCATATGATTTCTGGATTGTACCAACCTTCAAACGACACGTGTCAAAATTTCATGACATTCTGACAATTAGCTTATAGGTTACAGTGGTTTTACTGACCCCAGTTTTGTAGTTTTCAAAACAATGGATAAAAAAAATTTCGTGTGTTGATTAAACATTGTTTTTTGAAGGGGAAAAATACTCTTGAAGCCAGACAGTGGCTTGATAAGTGTTATGGAGACTCTGCACCAGGGAAATCAACTATTATTGACTGGTATGCTGAATTTAAACGCGGTCGTACAAACACGGATGATGCTGAACGCTCTGGTCGTCCCAAATCGGCAGTTGTTCTGGAAAACATAAAAAAAGTCCACAAAATAGTTTTGAAAGACCGCAAAGTGAAGTTGTGTGAGATAGCTGACACCTTAAAGATATCAGAAGGTAGTGTGTTTACAATCTTACGTGAAAATTTGAGTATGTGTAAGTTGCTTTCGAAGTAGGTGCAGCGTTTGCTCACACCGGACCAAAATCAACAACGCGTCGACTATTCAGAGCGCTGTTTGGAGCTGTTCAAGCAAGATAAGAAGGATTTCTTGCGTCGATATGTGACAATGGATGAAACATGGATACATTACTACACACCTGAATCAAAAAGATCGATTTCGATTCAAAAATTTGGCTCAAATGAAGAAGTGATTGCCGAAACTGAGGCCTATTTTGAGAGCAAAGACAATTCGTTCTACAAAAAAAAGGGGCATAGAAAATTTAGAGGAGCGTTGGAATGAATGTATCACACTTGAAGGAGAGTATGTTGATGAATAAAGTCGAATTTCTAAAAAAATAAAATGTTTTTCTTAATTAGACCGGAGACTTATTGAGTGATGTAGTATATGGAAAGCATCGTGACGGGACCATAATTTTGACGCTCAGATTTTGATTATTTACACATTTTGAGAATTTTACTATCGATAACCTAGTCGTCTGGGACTGATTCGGACGATCTAAGCTGCATTCTAAAACTGTATAATTAGTAAATAGATAAATAAAAATAAGAGAATATTAAAACCTTTCCCTAGGTACTTTGTGATTATTATCATTATATAAGACACACGTTAACAACACATGCCCTACTCGAAATATGCGAAAGGTGTGATGTTTCTGATCAATCTGTAACGAGTAACAGAGTAACTCAATATTTTTTCATGGTTATTAGCTGATAGGAAATTATTATTTTTTGATTCTACACAAAGAACCTGTCAACCAAGTATCCAATAGGAAGCGTGATGGGGAGACTGACAGTTCCTGCCATTGTTTCGGATAGTTTTGTCATGAACAACAATAGTTTTTATTTTCTCATATTATAGTATAGAGTCCGTATAAAGTCAGTTTTTCCTAGAATAATGGAATTAGATATTTTGACGGATATTGGCGTTTAATAAATATCACAAAAAATAATTCACGTAGATAAGAATTCTGCATAGACAATCATTCTACTCACATTTTTATGGAAATTTTAAATTTGGAGTAGTTTGTGTTTTAATCGACAATTTACAGAAAATTCTACTTAGTTCAAGATTAATACAGAATATATTGAAACTTAATAGTTCGTTTAGAAGCGTACGTTCTTGAAATATTAAATCCACACGTACATACACGAACATATTTCCGTAAGTGTTCTAAATGTCTTCCCAGGTCATAAAATGAACTTTAACGGCAAAAACTGGAATTATAAAATCGTTGAGAAAACAATACTTTTTATGTACGTTACTATAAGAAAAGCAAGATTTATGTCAATATAATTCATATGTTTTCTGGTTTTTATAAAAGTATCTTGATAGAACCAATATGTATTTTCAATTTGCACGAATACCCGCCATGGCCGAGATTTCAGACTCGAATGTATGATTAAAATTATACCGGAAGATACAGCGAATGTTTTAAATCGAAAAACGTTTTAACGATTCTTCCTTTTCGAACTAAAATTAAATATGCTGTCCGGACAAGATAGGTCCTAACAAGCCCCTAAACACACCTTTGCCTGTTGTCGTGTATTTGCTACTCTAGCTGAGTAGACACTATACTCTTTTGCACTCTGTAAGGGCGAGCACTGATCTGAATAAGCTCATTTTGCTCTTAAAGGACACAATACACCCTATAATAAATGCTCGGAGCATATACAACCTAGATTAATTGGTTTAGAGTATTAATAATAATTTTTGGATTTAGCATAATTATATGCTAATATGATTAAATTAGTGAAATACTTAGAATTTGAGGATGATATTTAATAAAGTATAGGGCAAAAAGAACTGTAGCCTATATAATTTATTTAATTAGGGGAATAGGGGCTGCTAAACTTGCTGAAAATCAATACTACTTTCTTAAAAATAAATAAAAATACTTGGTATCACAAAAAAGAAAAATTACCTTTGGGGAGGGAAGTAAAATAAGAGCTGAACTGTATTAAAACTAGCGCTTAAATAAATGAAAGTGTAAGTAAGCTTCGTAATTCGTAGACTTCTATAGTATATATTTCCATAAGAACAGCCACACATGCATTGTCTTGCGATGAAAAGCAGTGCTATTTATGGTCAATATTACGACAAATCAAATTTTGAAAACCCATTTAAAAGTCCTAAAAAAATCAGAAATAGAGTAAAAAAAAATTATATTTATAAGAATGGAAATATATTAATACATAATTAGGCAGAAAATTAGAATCATACGAAATTTCAATTTGCAGATGCAAGGAAATAATGGCTGAAAAACATGTTTTTTGATGTATTTTCAAATATTAATTTATAAATGAATATGTTTTTTATGGATTCCACTCAAAGTTAGTGCAGTGTTCTTCGGTTTTGTTAAGAAAAGGAAATATTCCATGATAATATATTTGATCACTAAGCCGTTGATTTGCACGAAAATCGTTGAAAATTTTACCTTAATACATAAGATCAGCAAAAATTTATTCGAGTTAAAACAAAAATAAAAACCGCATTGAGATAAGTCAAAACCTAACCTGCAGTATCACTGAACCGTATTTCGTACTTGCATGTTGCTTAAATTTTCCGGAAATCCTCCAACAGACAAAAATACAGAAATATATCTTTTATTACTATAGATATATAGGCCTAAGGATTAAGTGCAAAGTTATTAAATTTTAAACTGTTTCTGAAAAAAAAAATCATATGAAACAAAATCACTGTAAAAATGGAAGTATCATGTTATTATGAACGCAGACATAATTCTATCATACTTGAATATTAAACTTTGATATAATATTTTGATTAACTATCCACGCGAGAAAAGGTATTTAAGCAATTAAGGGCAGCAGATTTTTATATTCTCATAACATTCTTCGTAGCAGAGGTTCTGATCATACTATTTGTTTTGGTTTCTGTGTTGTTTAATCTTATGCTGTAAGTTATTGGAAATGGTTCATGACAACTCTGACCATCAGCTGGATGAACCATTAATCATTGTTTTCTTATGTTTTTTGCTTTATTTGTCCTAGAACAGTTCGCATTATTTTCTTTATTTTATCGTCTATATTATGTTACGTAGTCACTTCTCTTCATTATTACTACTCATATTTATGTATAAAAATGCATTTTGTTTTTTGAGAAGTTTTTACTTTGTAAATTTAACAGATATTTTAGTGCATTCTATACATTTTTAGAAATTTTGGGGTGATATCCGTATATCTTGTGCATGTGTGTTTAGAGGTATCTGTATATCTGTGAGATATGGACACGGTAAATCGAGAAGGAAAGACCGTGGTAAAAAACTGTGATTAGAACCACAAATCTCAGCATGGTGTATCCCCTCTCTATCCAATGAGCTATTGGAAGAATACATTGCAAAAATTCAATTGAGATTCATTTATTGTAAAGGAAAAGATAGGAAATGTTAGTTTCTTTTAGTAATATAAATTTTGAGTCAAGAGATGTTTCAACAAATTATATTTTAGATTCGAAAACGCAGAATTATACCTATAGAGAAATTTTAGCTAGCTGAACAATCCACTATCTGTCTTTAATCCAGGGTAAGCGTGGACAGTCCTTGAGCATATTATATGAGAAACATTCAAAATGCTACATTAGATATCTTAATGTCAGACACACATACCTCATTAAAAATATTAGATTCGAAAACCCAGTATTCTACCTATAGAGAACTTTTAGATAGTTGAACAATCCACTACCTGCTTCTGATCCCGGATAAGGGTGAAGAGCCCTGATATATACGATCAGAAAGATTCATAATACCTCATAGATATTTTAATACCAGACACACATACCTCATTAAAAATAGTAGATTCTAAAACTCAGCATTCTACCTATAGATAACTTTTAGTTAGCTGAACGATCCACTACCTGCTTTTGACCCCGGGTAAAGTAATAAAATAAAGGGGATCGTTATCTCTGGGTGAGGAACCCTGGGATTACGATCAGAAAGATCCATAATACTTCATTAGATGTCTTAATGCCAGACACATACATTATTAAAACAATAGTTGTTTCATATGTAGGTGTGCTCAAAACGTGCAGATCCATTAAAACCCTATATATCGGCTTTTTGACCTTATCATCACTTTTATTGTACATTATTATGTATTGCAGAAAAGGTAAAGACGAAAAACTGTAGACTTATAATATGGTTGTGACTCTTTTTCAATTGATCCAATTATCTGAAATTTCGAGGATCCGAACTGCCTTTGGTTACGACTGGTTCACGTAACTGACACCGCTTTGTAATATTTAATATTTGAATTCGACTTAAAGACTTACGTTTCAGATTCTTTATGATGTTTAAAAATTTATATGATCTGCATTATAATTGACATTTTTATCTTTCTACTGTTATCTGTTATTCACATAAGCAGTTAACAACAGCGAGAAAAATATTGTTAAGGGAGAGTGAAAGATAGAGCTACTCAAAAATTAACTACTTGCTAAAAATAACGCAAGAAAAAAAAGCTGAAAAAAATTGAAAAAAAAATTGATGTACCTGAAAATTATTAAGAGTATTATCTTTTAAGAATGAATAGCATTTCAATGTTTTAACGTGATTTATTATATTCTTTGGATCTCCACAAATTAATTTCCCAACTTATCATCTTAAATATCGGTGTTATATTTTAAGTATTGCACTGTATTTTTACCCTGAAACATTTTGTAAAGATTCCGATTAGTAAATAACTTCATGTAAAGAAAGAAAATCCGTTTTATCTAAGCAAGGAGATAATGAAAAATGGGAAAATGTTTTGAATAAGAAAGCCTTACAAAATGTAAAACTGATAAAGAAATGAACAATGATAGATAAATGCAAAACGTAAATTAAAAAATAAAATAAAGGAACACAGAATTAAAAGACTTATAAATGTGTTAAGGTGGAACAATATATGCTATTTTAAGATATCCTTTAGAAATTCTGGATATTTAATACATTATCGGGAAACTTGTATTTATGCCTATAAAAGACAGGAAAACTAATGGTGATATTACACAGGACAATTTTTATTGTCGAAGTTTGGCCATTCCACCTGTCAATCATACTTTAGGCCCCTCCCCTCTAAAGCCGCCGATTTCATTCCAAGAGGAATTTAGTGTTTTTTCATATAATTTGGATCGTTTCTGGAAGTGGGAGTTGATTATAATTTACTAGCCCTAACATTTACATATGTACTTTGAGTTATACTCTTGTCAATCCTAATATGTGTCAGCCAGGTTGGGGTTCTTTGAGATTTAACAAAATATGTCAAGTGTTTTTCTAAACAAAAAATCTGATGTGGGCAGCACATGACTTTCCTTATATAATGCAATGAATTTACTACTTTTACAGTAAAAAGAATAGATTATTTTTTAAAGTAGTTATTTATATTCTTTCCAAGATATTGAATTTTCGTTCATGAGAAGTCATTTTCCATGTCGTCATCATCAACGAATCGTCATTGATTTAGCGTCATTTTTATCCATTTGGCGAGTTTTCGATAATTTAGTAACATTTAAAAAAGTCGCCAAGTTGGCGACACTCCACAAAATTCGTTGCCAAAATCTCGTCAAGAGTTATGGACGAAGAAATAAGTTATTCTTTTTGTTTGTTTGTTTGTTCATATGACCCCTGTTTCTGCAGAGCACGAATACAGGTGCAGTGACGCCAGAAGAAGGACAGAGAGAATGACACACAAGACATAAGTACAAAGTTTATTAATACATGCAAACATCACTGACTAAGGTCTGAAGGGTGCAGCTTCTCATTTAACGAGGACCCAGAAGACGGAAGACTGACTTCATCCTCAGGAAAACAACCATGCCTTACTCGGGATTCGAACCCAAGCCCACTAGACAGCAGCCGGAGACGCTATCCACTTCACCACCTGGGCGGCATAAGTTATTCTTACAGCAGATAAATGACTATTGGCGTTGAAATACAAAAGTATTACTCAAAGTATCTTTTTTCATGAATGGAACGAGCTAGATCCACGAGAATGATGTCACCAAATTTATCTCATGGTATTACATATGAAAAGTGAACATGTTTCTTAATAGGAAATATTTTTATTTTATTTTATATGACTTTGATAATTTTTTTGAAAAATGTACAATATCTCGAGAACGGTTCATGTTAGCGCTCTAAAATTTATGTCAATTGTTTTCTAATGAAAATTTACATAAAAAATGCCAATTTGCGTAATTTTGGTAGAGGTTTTGATTTTTTGACGATTTTTTCAAAATTTCACTCGAAAATTTAGGAGGGTTCTGAACATTCGATTTCGTATAAAAACAATTGACTTCCAGTGTTTATGTATTGTGATTTTTGTACCGAATTTCGTTCGAATCGGTCCATTCGTTCGTCAGTTATCGTCTCCACAGACTCACTGACACACACACACACGTACTTCCACACAGACATAGAGACATCACTTCAAAAATGTTCGAATCGTGATCAAGGATACTTGAAACGTACTGTCCCGTCGAAAATTCGAATTCGAATTTTCGACCCCGTTACAATACTTTCCTTATACATTATTGTATATAAGGAAAGTAAAAAGGTTGAGAATCACTTTTCTAGATAAAATTCACAGGAATTTTAAAAGACATAACTTTTACTGTAACTCCAGAATTTCGAGTTTAGTGGAAAATTTTGAGTTACATCATTATTTATTTGACCATGAAAAGTATTATATTTTATTTTATAAATTTGAAATATCCATTTCTTCCTATTGAGTCATACGACTATCTGGTTTATTACAATTTACATACATAATACATTTCATGCTATATATATCCAGTATTGAATATGCTATAACGGTTGCGCCTGAATGTATAATAGGACAAAATATTGTGAAAATATTTTTGAGCAATTAGTGTTTTAAAAATGCGAGATACAGAAATTTTTTTATAGATTTTCACGTAATATTGCACAAACAATTTCAGAGTTGTATGTGTACTAATTCTTGAGCTATAACTCCCACATTTCACAGCTATACATACATACACACTCACATTGAAATATAGAGACATGCACACATACGGAAAAACACACAACGAGACAGACAACATATTTCAAATGTATTCAACGTGCTAATAAACGTTTTTTTTTCGTTAAAACCCTGATTTTTCATTTTTCATTAAAACTTGCTTTTTTACATGTCAAAATAAGTCAATAAGTATATGGTATGCATCTCATAATTGTTTTTGACTTTGCTGCTGTCAAGAAGTTATTTCTCTAAAACTTCATGTTGACTTTTTTAAAAAGCTACTATTTTTTTCATTAATTTATGCTTTTTGTAAATTATGTCATGTTTTTATTTAAAACAGAGCTGTAAGCAATTACTTAAGAGCGTATATGATATTTATCAGGAAATAAACTAAAATATCGTAATTGGATTTATTACGTTCCTTATATACATAATATAATGTATAAGAAAAGTATTATGGCGGGGTCGAAAATTCGAATTCGAGTTTTCGACGTGACAGCACATTTCAAGCATCCCTGATCACGAATCGAACATTTATGAGGTGTGTGTGTGTGTGCGTGTGTGTGTGGGTCAGTGGAGGCGATATCACACGAATGAATGGAGCGATTCGAATGGAATTAGGTATAGAAATTACAATGCGTGAATACGGAAAGCCTATTATTTTTAAACACAATCGGATGCTCCGAACCCCTAAATTTGTAGCGAAATTTCGAAAAAAATCTTTAAAAAATCAAAACCTTTAACAAAGTTACGCAAATAGACATTTCTTATGTAATTGTTCCTTAGAAAACGATTGACATAAACTTTAAAACGATGAATCGTTCTCGAGATATCGCACATTTTTCAAATAAATTTATCAAAAATGAAATAAATTGAAAAAATAAACTGTTGAGAAACATTATACCCTCTGCATATGTAATGTCATGCGATAAATTTGGTGACATCATACTCGTGGATCTAGCTCTTCCCATTCATGAGAAAAAATACTTTAAGTAATACTTTTGTATTTGAACGCCAATAGTCATTTATCTGCTATAAGAATTATTTATTTCTCCGTCCCCAACATATGGCGAGATTTTGGAGACGAATTTGGCGGAATATCGCCAAATTGGCGACTTTTTTAAATGTTGTCAAATTAACGAAAATCTCGTCAAATGGATAAAAATGACGCTAAATCAATGAAAATGACGACTAATTGACGAAAAATCAATATCTGGGACAGAATATAAATATCTACTATAAGAATAAATAACCTATTTTTTTTTAGTGTATGAGTAGTAAATTCATTGCATTATTTAAGGAAAGCCATCTGCCGTCCACATCAGATTATTTTATTATACGATTACTATACGATTACTATACGATTATTATATGATGCTATTATACGATTATTATACGATTACATGCACACGGTATGGATCTTTTATAACTGTATTCTCTAGAATGTGTTTAAATAAAAAAATCTTATGTGGGCAACACAAGACTTTCCTTATATAATGCAATGAATTTACTACTTTTACAGTTAAAAAATGTTATTCTTATAGTAGATACTTATATTCGTTCCAAGATATTGAATTTTCGTTAATTAGTCGTCATCTTCATTAATTTAGCGTCATTTTTATCCATTTGGCGAGATTTTTGTTAATTTGGCAACAATTAAAAATTTCGCCAAGTTGGCTACATTCCGCCAAATTCGTCGCCAAAATATCGCTAAGCGTTATGGACGGAGAAATGAGTTATTCTTACAGCAGATAAATGACTATTGGCATTCAAATACAAAAAAATTGTTCAAAGTATCTTTTCTCATGAATGGAACGAGCTAGTTCCACGAAAATGATGTCACCAAATTTATCGCATGGTATTACATGTGAAAAGTGAACTCTCAATGGGAATTTTTGATAATTTTCTTGAAAAATGGGCAATATCTCGAGAACGGTTCATGTTAGCGTTTTAAAATTTATGTCAATCGTTTTCTAATAAAAAATTACATAAATATCTATTTGCGCAACTTTATTAGTGGTTTTGATTTTTTGACGATTTTTTCAAAATTTCCCTCCAAAATGTATGGGGGTTCTGAACATTCGATTGCGTATGAAAACAATAGGCTTCCAGTGTTTATGGATTGTGATTTGTGTACCAAATTTCGTTCGAATCGGTCCATTCGTTCGTCAGTTATCGTCTCCACAGACTCACTGACGCACACACACACACACACACACACCCAGACATCACTTCAAAAATGTTTGATTCGTGATCAGGGATGCTTAAAACATGCTCTCCCGTCGAAAACTCGAATTCGAATTTTCGACCCCGTCACAATACTTTCCTTATACATTATGCATATAAGGAAAGTAAAAACTAATGTTATTGGTTTTTCAATTTCTTCAACAGAAAACCAATGATTAACTATTAATCGATATAGGAATGTGATAGAATATAGAAGCAATAAACTTATATTGCTCTGCAACTAAAGGAGGCACAAATACCTGAACAGCTAATAAAATCGATGTATTTTTTTCTTCCTCTAAAAACACGATGTTTCGAAAATATTTTGATCCCATTTCATAAAGAAATATGTTGAAATGGCTAAAATATAACGATTATACTGACAGAGGTTCAAGCTCTCCTGACTACTTTCTTAAAATATTAAACGTGTATTTCTGGAAATAAATTTTTGAAAAGTAGTTGTCACAATATCTTGACCAATTTTCGATCGATTTATTTGGAATTCGGCATGATTCTTTTGGCCAGTACCATGTAGTTAGCTACCTTCCGGAAATTTCATCTAAAAGAAAATAAACGACATTTTGCAATTTTTGTCCGATTCCTTTCACGAGCGAACTCGGCCTGTAAAGTATTAATTTAAACAATATATCCAAATTAAAGAATTCGTTTGTTTTAGAAGTTGTATTTGCAAAAACAAGAAAACAAGACCACGCAATAATTATTCGAGAACATTTATTAACGAAATTGATCTTTATAACGTTAATTTGTACAATATATTCAAATTTTGGAATATTTTGGGACCTGTAAGAGTGTGTTATGATCGAACAATGCATGTCCGTTAAGATAACGCGGTGCAGCACACGTAATTTCTGTCCAAGAAGCAAAGAATTCGACCTGTAAAATATTTATCTTCATCTAATATCCACATTGTAGAAAAAGTATATTAAGTTTCACAGGAGTTATCTTGAAATATACTATATCAGTAAAATGGGCGTAGCACGCTTACTTTTTTCTGATTCCTATCAACAACGAACTCGTCTTGTAATACGTCAATTTGTAACATATATCTAAATTTGCAAAAATAGGTCAAGTTTTAGAACATACCTACACAAACAAACACACAAATATCGTTTTCAAACAAAGCATGGAAATACACATACAAACAACGTTTTCAGACAAAGCCATACAAATGGCACACAGACAACGTTTTCAAACAGACGTTTTCACACAAAGCATGCAAATGGTTACCTTACACCGTTCTGGTAGGTCGGACGGTCTGAGTTTCAAACAAACAAACACAAAGCATGCAAATAGACATGCAAACAACGTTTTCAGATAAAGCCATACAAACGGCATACAAACAACGTTTCCATGCAGACATACAAATAACGTTTTCATACAAAGCATGCAAATAGATATACAAACAACGTTTTCAAACAAAGCATGCAAGCAGATATACAAACAACGTTTTCAGACAAAGCCATGCAAACGATATACAAATAACGTTTTCAAACAGACATACAAATAACGTGTTCACACAAAGCATGCAAATAGACATACAAACAATGTTTTCAAACAAAGCATGCAAGCAGACATATAAACAACGTTTTCGGATAAAGCCATACAAATGGCATATAAACAACGTTTTCAAACAGACATACAAACAACGTTCTACGTTTTGACACAAAGCATGCAAATAGATATACAAACAACGTTTTCAAACAAAGCATGCAAGCAGATATACAAACAACGTTTTCAGACAAAGCCATACAAACGATACACAAATAACGCTTTCAAACAGACATACAAACAACGTTTTCACACAAAGCATGCACCGGGCCAACGGCCGTACCGTGCTGAAAACACCGGTTCTCGTTAGATCACCGAAGTCAAGCAGCATCGGGCGCGTTTAGTACTTGGTGGGTGACCACCTCGGAACACCGCGTGCTGTTGGCCATCTCGGGTGCGGTATCCCCGTGGTTTGCGCGCTAGATTTGCACGCTACCACAAATGCCGCCGTGTTCATGCGGAGTACGATCACGTTAAACATGTGGGTCCGTAAGTCCTTCCGAGAGGTTGGTGGTAGGGGAAGGAGGGTACGGTCCCTGTGGATGCCTCCCCCACTGGGTTCCGGTCTAAATTGGGTGGCACTTCCCGGCCGTCCATACAGTTACCTTACACCTTTCTGGTAGGTCGGACGGTCTGGGTCTCAACAACAACACAAAGCATGCACCGGCCACACAAATAGCTACCATAAGTTCTAGGGTTGGTCGCGTGGTCTGGGTTTTCCACACAAAGTATGCAAATAGACATACAGACAACGTTTTCAAACAAAGCATGTAAGCAGATACACAAACAACGTTTTCAGACAAAGCCATAGAAACGGTATTCAAACAACGTTTTCAAACGAAGTGCACAAACAGACATGCAAACAACGTTTTTACACAAAGCATGCAATTAGACATACAAAAAAGTTTTCATATAAATCATGCAAAGAGACATACGAACAACTTTTTCAAACAAAATATGCAAACAGACATGCAAGCAAGCACCAGGAAACAGTAAAACTCGTCAACCAACAAATCTCGTCGAACTTAAAAGTTTGAAATAGTCACTTCGCTCCCTCGCTTCAATAAATTCAGAATTTAATCTAGCATGTTTAAAATTACAAAACATTACACCCTGAAACAAATGCATTGCACGTCAATGCAATTCAAATCACAATTTCGTCATAACCGCAACTGGCTTGAGAATTAAATTCTCTTTACCGGCTTTTCTGACTGAAGTCACATTACACACATTAAGTAGCAATTTTGCTCCCAGAACTTATTGCGGTCCTGTAATCCTTCTAAGAGAGCACCGCCGTCGTAGAATACTTCTCAGACGAGGCACTCTAAGTTCGTAAACGACTTTCGTCGTTGCTGAAAGTGCTCTTTCCAAATCTCTGTTCAATTTGCTTGTTTATAATAACTATTTTGCTTGCATTTAGGCGACATAAAATACCGAACATTAAAGACGAAATTATTTTAAGCACTTTTTAAGAAGTATATAAAAATATCGACTTTGCTTATTTTCATTTAAGCTTTTGTAGATGTAATATTTTGAGGTAACTTGTTAATAGTAAGATTGTTCAAATATGTAATTTTTTTCTAATTACTGGCATTTATATTTGGTCATAATTATTGGAATGGTATAAATAAGTATTAACATCCCATTTTAAATGCATATATATATACAGTTAAAACTACAAATAATTTGATCTTTGATGACAAAGCAATTGGAGGTGGGGGATATAGGGATATTTTACCATACTCACCAAACGTCCAGCAACGAAATCGACCTTTAAAATATTTATCTTCTTCTGATATCTAAATTGTAAAAACAAAAGAAACGTCTATTAAGCTTTGCAGAAGTTATCACGAAGCATAATATACAGTAAAATGCGCGTAGCACGCGTAATTTTTATCAGATTCCGCTCAACAAGGAACTCATCCTGTGAAACTTAAATTTGAACAATATATCAAATTTACGAAAATAGGTCAAGTTTTAGAACATGCCTATACAAACAGGCATACAAACAACGTTTTCACCCAAAGCATGCAAACAGACATACAAAGTTTTTCCACAAACAGCAAACAGACATACAAACAACGCTTCAAACAAAGCATGCAAATAGACATACAAACACCGTTTTCACACAAAGCTTACAGACATACAAACAGCATTTTCACACAAAGCATGCAAAGAGACATACAAGCAACACTTTCATACAAAGCATACAAACAGACATACAAAAAACACCTTCAAACAAAACATACAAACAACATACAAACACCATATAACCAACGTTTCCAAACAATCAGACATACAAACAACGTATTCACACCAATCATGCAAACAGAAATACAAGCAATGCTTTCAAATAAAGCATGTAAACGGACATACAAACAAGGTTTTTGAACAATGCATACAAACAGACATACAGACAATGTTTTCAAACAAAGCATGCAAGCAGACATACAAACATTGTTTTAAATCAAAGTATGCAAACAGATATACAAACATTTTTTCGCAATAAAGAAGGAAACAGGCGTTTAAACAAACACGCGAAACAGTATTTCTCGTCAACCAACAAATCTCGTTGGACTTAAAAGTTTGAAATAGTCACTTCGCTTCTTCGCTTCAATAAATTCAAAATTTAAACTAGTATGTTTAAAATCACAAAACATTAGACACTGAAACAAATGCATTGCAAGTCAATGCAATTCAAATTACAATCTCGTCTCAACCGCAACTGACTTGAGAATTAAATTCACCTTTACCGGCTTTTCTGACTGAAGGCACATTACATACATTAAGTAGTAATTTTGCTCCACAGAACTTATTTTGGTTCTGTAATCCCTCTAAAAATTGCCTTCGTAGAACACTTCTCAGATGAGGATACGCTCTAAGTTCGTAAACGACTTTCGTCATTGCTGAAAGTGCGCTTTCTAAATCTCTGCTAAATTTTCTTGTTTTTAATAACTACTTTGCTTGTACTTAGGGGAGATAAAATGCCGAATATTAAATACGAAATTATTTTAAGTACTTTTTAAGAAGTATATGAAAATATCGACTTTGTTTATTTCCATTTAATTTAAGCTGTTGTAGATGTAATATTTTGAGGCAATGCTTGTAAATAATAGTAAGGTTAAGAAAAGCTTGAGCAACATATGAAAACATAAATTACACTATAATGCAGCATACAGTTGTTTCGAGGATGCTCTGGATACCCTTCGTCAGTGCAAAAGAACCAACAAACCCGAAGTTTAAAAGAGGGAAGGGGCTCTGGGTTTGTTGGTTTTTTTGCACTGATAAGGGTATCCAGCTTATCCTCGAAAGAGCTGTATGCTGCATTATTGCTTTATTTGGGTTTTTATACTTTGCTCAAGTTTTTCTTATCCTTCGCATAAGAAGTACTGTATTTATTAATAGGAGGTTGTTTAAACGTGTAATTTTTTTCTAATTACTGGCATTTATTTTTTTTTCATAATTATTGGGATGATATACGTAAGTATTAGGATCTAATATTAAATACATGGATGTACAGTTAAGACGACAAATAATGTGAAATCATAGAATCTTATCAAGGAATATACCCTCGGATAACAAACAATTTAACACTACTTTTATGAAAATTAGTTCTGACATTCCAGTAATTTAGGACACATATAATTACAATATACATGGGATGAGGAAGGTAATTTTGAAGTATGTTAAAAATATATATATGAGGTAAAGACTGCTGCACAAAGGGAGTGGTTACAAATTTCTAACAAAGAAACTGGAGCATACAGGTATACTTTACCATGCTCACCAAATACACGGAAATTTAAATTTATAGCAATATCTCGAAACACCTTTTACAATGTGGGGGTGATTTCAATATTCTGCCTAAGCAATATTGTTTCAAAATGATAGCACATGTGTAGCCATGTTTCAAATGATAGCACATGTGTAGCTTTGCCATCTATATTAAATTTTTAATTTTTTACTATACATTCTGTAATAATGCAGATTAAGACAATCTCTTGAAGTGTGCCAAATAAGTAATGATTTAAACACCTTGTGAATATTTAATTATATGGGCAGTATGTGTAAATAAAATACTGTGACCAAACAAATTATGATAAAGCTGTTACAGATGAGTTCGAGGCAGTGCACTTTAAATGCTCAGGACGATTGATCAGAAATTTTGACAATAAGAAAATGGTAGTTATACATGACTGCAATTATGAGCAGTGTAATAACACTGCCCCTCAATCAGTAAAATACCAGAGGTAAGATAACTGTGAGATCACGTGATGCAAGAAGAAACACTTTGAGTTTATCAGCTCGGGCAGGAACGGTTCAAGTTAATCTGAACTAATCAAGGACTGATATGTAGTAGAATATCGAGTTTACTTTCGGGGCAAGAGACAAGCCTGTAAGATTCTGATATCAAGAGAATATTTCTCTCTGACAGGCACAATTTTGACGAGCCGACAGTTAAATTAAAAATCTAGTTTCGAGATGTACCCCCTTTAAATGGTTAACGCTCGCTCCATACTTTGTAGATTAGTGGGTGAATCTAGCGTGTTACACATTTTCGTTATGTTCACATCAGTTCTTTGTTACGCATTGAGTGGGTCTAGCGTGTTTCATATTTTTTCTATATTGTGTATAATTGTAATGTGTTATTGTGATGTTCTATTATTGTATTAGTTATTAAATGCTGAAATCGTTTTTGTCGAAATCTAATGTGGAACACATTGCAGTTTTACTCAGAGTCACTGATGGTAACCACTTATATATACCACTGATATACCACTGTTATACCACTGATATACACTGCTATACTGATGATAACCACTGATACACCAAAATACCACTGATGTTTAGTGACGATTTCAGTGTTAATTTTGCATCTCAAGAAGTACTGATTGAATTTTCAAACACAAAATTGAAATTGAAAATGAATGATGATCCAGCAGTATCAACTATGAAATCTAGGACTACGATTGACGCAGTATTTTCAATATACTATTTTGAACATTTACAATCGATGTGAACAAACTGTTCTGTTTAAACAGTTACAATCCATGAATTGTGTATTTTTTTAAAATAAATCAATTATTAACCCCATTGTTAATGAACCCAAAACCAAGAATTTCATTCTTAGATTATGTACAAATGTATTCTTTATAGACAATAGTTTTTATTTACGTTTTGTTTGAAATAATTTTATTAATAACTTTAATAAGTATGTTGCGATATGAATGCTTTTTATTTTTATATCATATTATTCGAATCATATTTTATTAATTATACATTATATTGTGTGTTGTGTGCATTATAGTATAGGGTGTCCAAAATTATCTTTACATGCCCCAAACCAATGATTTCTCAACAACTACTGAATACAACTGAATGCATTATTTGGGTGATACATAGCATCGTAACACATAAATAAATACAGTCTGAAAAATTGAGTATGAGTGAATACGATACAAAACTAATTATAAAAATTGAAAAGTGAAATAATGTGTGACAAGGAGAGTTTAGAAAGGAGATTTTAGATCAAGGATATTTTAGATCCGCAATGAGATCTTCAGGCTACCCTATAAGCACCCAGATATTCTAACCAACCCGTGGCGAGGGATCAGAGGTTAACTTTACTAACAACATAGGCCACAGTTTTGTATCATGAGCAAACATTTGTAGACTGATTTATGGGATGCAAACGTAAAATATTCTTCCTGGTCCAAATAAAGGCAGAATATAATCTTGGATGCTGCAAGATGGTAAAATATCCTACACTAGCCCCATTGTTTAGAAGGCACTGCATAATACCTATGTTAATAATATTGAAACTGTTAAACAATTGTTTAAGATATTTATATTATAATAAATTTGACCCCAACTGTAATAGTTTTTTAGACACATTTCCTGCGCATTTTATTTAATAATGAAAGCTTGCAGTATCGCAGAAAATTTAAATATTTACTTCTTTTTTAATTTGTTAAGTAACAACATTGATTTTACTTAAATTTTAAATGAAATCAATTTTCGTATTCTTCTGTATATCACGGAATCTGAAAATTTATTTAAAAAAAAAGAGTTTTGAACTTATATAGACCAAAACGGTGCAACAAATACAGATTCTATAAACTTTACAACATCCTAGCAATCTACTTAAATGTTTTTATTCGTCTTCTAGCAAATTTTAAATTATATATCTTTAATAATTTTTCTGTCTTATTTTTATGTGCTATGTCTTTCTTACATTAACTCGTCATTTTCTTATTCCCCTGCTTTAAAATATATTTATATTTTTTGTTGTATGTATTGTGTTTATATGCTTGTGCTTTTTTGTCCATATGTTATTCTTGTTATAATCCGTATGTTATCTTCTTGTTAGCTTTTGCAATTTCATCAAACTCTTATTGGAACTTTGTCCCGTAAATTGTATAAATAAATAAATTAATATATAAAGATGAAGAAACATTTATTTACTTTAAACAGATTTCTAACGGTCTTATTTGCATAACGCCTATTTTCGGCTTTACGGCAATTCCACATAGAAGTAATATTTTTACCCCAAAATAAATATTCAGATTATTACTATTTTCAGAGAATTTTAAATTTTTAGACGTCCATGTGTATTAGAAAAAACTTTAGATTTCATATAACAATATCCAGGAATAAAAATGCACTACAAATATAATTGATATCGTAAGAAATTGATACTGTTGCATTAGTTACAGAGACATGTTACGTCAGTTACAAAATATATTGTAATTTTTAAAATTATAGTTGACAAATAAAATATAAATAGGTGTGAATTTAGTCTATTAGTTATTTAATATTGTTGATAAGCAAAAAATACTATTCTAGCTTTAACATTTTGATAGTATTTGACTTTTTACTGAATAAGTAATTATATCTTGTCCAATTGCGTTACGTCAGTTACACAATTTTAAAATAAAATTCTAGAGGTATATTCATAGCAAGAATTTTTTTTAAAGTTTCTATATGATAGTCATAATAAATATTTTAAAGCATAATGTTTTACTTTGCAATTTTTAGTAAATGTTTCCTGGTATAAAGTAGCCATAAATCATGTATTGATTGTTGTGTCAGTTACAGTGGAACTAACCTTTAAAGTTCTTCTTTTGTCGTCTGATTTTGTTTCAACCTTTTTTTGTTCCAATTGTATCTCATCCTTCGGTTAGCAGATACTGATTTGTGACTTGAAGATGAAGTCTTCTGCTGAAACAATTAGTGTTAAATAATTTTTCCAACCCTGATTTTATTAAGTACGTACTTGTCAAATATGCATATCTCATTTTAATCAGTATGAATGGATACAAGTAGTCTGTGCTAAACATGGAGCAGTTTACAACTTAAAAATTCTAGAAAAATTTATGTAGATAAAAACAGCCCTAAACATAATTTAAGGAAATACATTCTTTCTGAAAACCCAACGCAAAAGCCAGCTTATTATAAAATGTAATATTGCGATAATGATTCATGAAGTATTTTTTAAAAGATTCGCTGCAATATTAAAATGCTTGGATAAAATTATAATTTAGTTATTGTAGTTAAGTGCCCTTTCGTATTCCAAACTGCCGGAACAACGGTATATAATCAATTTAGGCATTTTAAACAAAGTTACAACCTATAATTTAGTTAATCTACTGGTGATATATTAACGTAATTTTTTTATAATCTGATTATATATTTTCATCATAAAATTGTCCCCCATTTTTCTGCTTCACATCTTTGTTGTCGCAAAATTCCTTACAACTTTTAATTTGTGTGATAAATATCAAAATGACACATCTAGCAAAAAATGAGGGTAAAAAGGCATATATTATTAAAAGCCACATTTGCATTGTGATCAGTTTATTTAAAAATTTAACCTGTATAAATATATACGAGAATTTAACCTCAATGGCCACATTGTTTTAAACAAGAAAGATCAATCACGCATAAGCATTGATTATGAAACACTTTCCAACTGAAATGCAATTTTATTTAAAAATTTCTAAAATGTGATACATTCAGTGGTGATATCTTTTACATTATCACAGTACTACAGTAATTTATTATACTTAAATGTTTAAAACTGTATTGAAATATAAATCACCTGATTCTCTATGCAAAATCAATGAATATTTCATTCATATAACTTGTATTCCAGACTCCAGAGCTAAATAATTTTGTGTGAAAAAAATTCAGCAATTGTTATGTAACTCACCTTACAATCGCTTGAGATATTTGCAGTCTGCATAAATTAAAATTAGGCTTCGTTGAAAAAATAATAAAAGTTTAGGGATCATTTAAAATCATAACTATTGTAATTGCGTAGGCACGGAATTTAGTTACACAGATAATACACAGATAATATATATATGTGTGTGTGTGTGTATTCAAAGTATTGAAATAGTACCGAAGATCGGAACTCGAATTTTCGAAGGATCTACACGTTTAGGGACTTCTAGAACACGGAAAAACTATTTTTAGGAAGACGTCTGTGTGTGTAAGGGTATATCTGTGTATGTTTCTGTGTGCCTGTGAGGATATTACACTCTAATTGAAAAACTAATGGACCGAATTTCATAAAATTTGGTATGTTTTTTGTAGGAAACCCTGATGTTCATTAGATTATAGTGCGATTCGTAATAAAAGAATCTGTCTTCTTTGCAAAATGGCCGGCAGAAATTGCCTTTATCCACTCTAGCTAAACACTAATGGAACAAATTTAACAAAATTTGGTGTATAATATTTCAATAACCTACAAGTGATTTATATACCAAATTTAACAAAATTTGGTATATAAATCATTTGTAGATTATTCTAGTACGATTCGGGAAAAAGGAACGGGCTATTTTTGCGAAATGGCCCGCAAAAATCGTTAAATATAAAAAAAGACTACGTGTGCTCAATTATATCAAAATTCCTATTTTATACGAGATTTTTGACAACAAAAAGAATAAGACTAACCCCATTACTCTAGGACTAGCCGTTCTTGAGATATTCTAGTTTTTTCGCGTTTTCGCTACGCCAACTTTGACAATAAGTGCAGCTATCAAATGAGAACCAAATTTAAGTTTAACGTGTAAATTCAATGTCATTTAAAATACTTATGGATGTTATTTTATGCAGATAAACTCAAATTGTTATTGAAGAAATAAAGAGAACGTGAATATGAGTCTGCAGGGAAAGACATGTGCTGCCCACATCAGAATTTTTAACAATATTGCAACAATGATTTATAGAAGTGAACGGGGATTATTTGCAGGCCATTTCGAAAAAAAATTAGGATCTATATTTAAAGATCCACCAAATTTTTGTAGAATAAAATGTTCAATAAATTTAAGTTGTGTACCAAATTTTAACTCTCTAGAACGTACGAAAGTGCCTTAAAAATGTCATCAAATAAGTATATTATGAAGAGTTATATAAAATTTAAAAAAAAATTTGAAAAATTGTTATCTTCCAAATTCATTTTAAAATGCGAAGCCTCTCTCATATACAAAGTAATTAAACTCTTGGAAAGATATTTATTATATAATATATTTCTCTTTTCTTTCTGGAGGATATCCCAAAAGTAAGAATTTAATGGAATTTGTTTTTCTCCCTATATTAAATAACTTTTAATTAAAAAACTACCTAACATATTTTAGTGAAAATTTTTTTATATATTTTATGGGATAATGTGAATATTTTATAAAAATTTCGAAACAATTTGTGAATTTTAAATTTGTTTGAAAAATTAGTTCCCATAGGGTTCAATGTATTTCATTTTTTCAACCCGGGATCAATAAAAATCTAATTGGGTGATATTATTTATTTATATTCCCATAGGTCCCACAGACCGTCTGAACAACATACTACAATTTCATTTTGATAAAGTCATTTTTACGGCAGTTATCGTGTTAACGGGCAGACAGACAGACAGACAGACAGACAGATAGACAGGCAGACAGAATGAACAAAGTCATAAACTCTTTTCAACTATGTTGTAAAGTGTTTAAAACGGGTTAATCAAAGATCCTCAAGAGTTTCTGTTTTGATAACAGAAAAAAATATCCCATTTGGAAAAATTCATTTTTTATTTATTTTATTTATTTATGCATTTTTTTACAGTTTTGATGGTTTAATAGATTGGAGTTTATTTCTTTCAACACAAACCGCAAACGATGAAGTTATCGATAGTGAAGCATATGAATGTAATGCTTCCAGTCTGTCTACCAAGCGAGTGTGCGGTTGAAGTAAGCGATGAGAGCATACTTAGTACCACTCAAATATCAATGAGCATGGTTGCATTTTTGCTACATAATTTCGTTTCACCCCCGTTACATTTCTTTCATGATTTACTCCATAGCCCCGTCCTCAGGGGTGTCACATAAAGAAGAAATAAACAAACATAACGTAAATGACTGTACAATTAAAAGAATAAAAGAAAATGACTATTTTGGAAATATTTAGATTTCCGAAACAATCGCAGTATTTTACAATTTTATTTGTGCGTTAATTTACGAATGCTGAAATATGTGAGACAACTTAAATAGATGCATTGCGTGTAAAAATATAAATGTCATATTTGGTATATTTTACAAGCTGTTGATATACCAGGCTGTTAATGACAATGAAGCATGTCCTAGCGGCGCCAGTTTAAAGTAAATCACGATTTGTAATGTAAAATAAAATATATTTATGAGTCTCAATAAGCATGAATTCTGCCGTGGTCACAAAAGCCACAATTCTAGAAAAGGCTAAGAGTAGAAGATGACTGAAGACATGTCTGAGGATTGTCGTATAGGACGTGTGGCGAAAAATACCATCCACTGATCAGAGATTGAGAAAGTGTATGGCAAAGAGGCAAATGATTGGTTCTTGCCTAAAGAAATAGTGTTGGAGTTTAGGCGCCCACCAACTAACGATGTAAACACGTTTCTGAAGATGGAAAGAAAATTAAAATGTGCTAATAAGAGGAAAAATTATCCTGAATATGAAAGTGACTCAGTTGGTGAAATGTGTGTGATTGAGTAAGGTGCTGTATCACTCGTGGTTAAAGACAAACAGTGTGTACAGTGCCGATAAAGATTGTTTGGGGCCCTAGGTACAGCATTATTTTCCCCACCTCACTCAGTTTCCACAGGAGAAATATAAAAATGTAGTATTTTTCTCTATTAGTATTATTACACAGACAAATAATAACGTGTGATTTAGAGTATAAGTTATAAAAGTACACAATCTAAAAAAAAAAAAAAAAATTACTTAATTCTATGCTTTCAAATTAAATATCTCAAATAACATTATATTTTACCGATTTTTCATAAACTAAAAATTGGAATGGAATATTTTCCCCTGCTTTCCTAGAAAGATAGCGCGTATAAAAGTTGCATTTAAATATTTGAAATAAAATGCTACGACTGATTTAGTAAATTAATTCAGTAAAGCTTTTAAATCAGAAATCCAGGATTTCAGGGAAAATCTGAGTTAAAGATTTTATGATACAGTTATGGGGAAATTTTGGGGTTCCCTAAAGTCTAGGAGTCCATGGTCCAGGGCTTTTATGGCCAAGGTCGTAATCTGGGCTTGAGTGTGTGCCACTAAGTCTGGAATGTTAGCATTATTAATAAACGGTCATAAACTACTTTGGTATGTAGAAGGTACTATGCCAATATTTTACAATAGACCAGCTTTGATTAATTACATTATAAAAGAAGTTAACTAAAACCTAATAATGATATTTGATTCATCACAGTTTACGCCACACCCTTTCCTTTCCCAATTGGTGTATTATATCAATATTATTATTATTTTTAAGACGAGCTTAAAGATTCAATAATAAGAAATAAATAAAAATTTTATAATCATTACCTCCTGACTTTTTTTTAGATATTCTGAAATGAACATTTTTTCTCTTATTTAGTTCAAGATTTAAAGGTGATACAGGCATGCCCTGTAACGATGCGTTTAAAATTTAGGTACTGCAAAATTTTAAACAACGGGCACCCTTATTTGTTATATTGCCATAGATATGAAGCACAAAGGATGGAATTGCGATCCAAACTGAAGGAGCCAACTTTTATATGATTTAAAGCTTTATTGGATTACATTAATTAATGGTAAGGTCAAAATACACCGCATAAAGTTATTAAAACACACTAAGTTATCTTTGTAATAATCATATCTTATACCAATTGGAGATAAAACGAAGCATTTCTCATGAAACGCTTCTTATCTATAGCTTTGTTAATTTTGTAATGAGCATTGGATTATAGCAGATAAACCACCGTAACCATAAATGGAATCATTTAATTTCTAGTTCACGTTACTAGTCTGAACTATAACCTGATAACATCCAATTGAGTTAAAAGAATCATTAGAAATGAAATCTTATTTTTTGTTGAATGCCTTAGTGTGTTAATCATGATTGCACTTCTGTTGTTAGCTCTTGAAGTTTTCCGTTTATAATATTATTCAGAATGGTTGTTAGACAGAAAGTAATTCAATAATGAGTATACTATATAATTATTACAAGAAATTCTGTGAACAGATTTTATAGGGATATTGTGTGACTAGAAATGGTTGAATAGTGCGGATAATAATTTGTAAAGATAATAAGAACTGCAATATTTTAAACGGAATTTCTTCTGTGATTCTCAGCGTATACTAATTAATTAATGTATTATTTTTTTCAAATTTTTCCACAATTATTCATTGGTGCTAAAAAATTTCCACCATTGTTTTAACAAATTTTTAAAGCATCTATTTCCTGTAGAGCGGAAGACTGATATGGATTCAGCACCAAATTTCTGAGGAAGTAGGAGGATTCACAAGATATCTTCTTGGGTTTTTTTTGGGGGGGGGGGGGGGGGGAGGGTGATAAACATTTCCTGGAAACATTTATTTTTCATTATTGGTTATAGATAACGTTTAGATTGTAATTGATATTGATTTAGTATAAAATTCTAAACGGAGCATGAGGTTTACTAAATATGTCTATATCTAGATTTTTCTTCTGGATCCCGTTTCACATATTTTTCATTGAAATATCTATTTCTCAGAAGCGGATATGGGTAGAGCTTAGATGATGACTTATATGGAATCAGCATCAAGTTTCTTAGGAGGTATTTGAATGTACTATATATTTCAACTTCCTGTACTTTTCCACTTCTGATTCAAACATTTTCTTTAACACTCCTATTTTTTCAGCATCAACTACAAATATAGCTTATATAATGACTGATATGGATTCGACATCAAGTTCTTTAGGAGATATGTGGTTTCATTACATATTTCAATTTCCTGATCTTTTCCACTTCTGATTCAAAAATCTTCCTTGACACACTTATTTATTTCAGCATCGACTACAGGTATAACTTAGACGATGATTGATATGGATTCAGCATCAAGTTCCTTAGGGAGTATGTGAATTCACTATATATTTTAACTTCCTGTTCTTTACCACGTCCGATACAAAAAATTTTCCTTGACACACCTATTTGTTTTAGTACAGACTACGAATTGAGCTTATATGATGATTGAAATAGATTCAGTATCGAGTTCCTTATTAGGTATGTGGGTTCATTACATATTTCAATTTCTTGATATTTTCACCTTTTGATTCAAAAATTTTCTTTGACACACCTATTTCTTTCAGCATCGACTACAGCTAGAGCTTAGATGATGATAAATATATAGATTCAGCATCAAGTTCCTCAGGAAGTGTGTGGATTCATTCAACTTCTTGATCTTCTCCACTTCTGAATCAAAAATTTTCTTTGAAACACCAATTGTTTCAGTATCGACTACAGATAGAGCTTAGATTTCAGCATAGAATTTCCATGGATGTATTTCAGCATAGAATTTCCTTGAAAGTTGGAGACTTACAATTGATTTCGACTTCCGACTCTAGAGATGCCCCTTCCGTTTTTTCCGAAAACCTGGACTGTGCGAAATGTGTTCTAAAGAGTTGAAAATGCTTAATAGTTGTGTTGAAAATGAAAAGTTCACACCACTTGCTACCATATGAAGTATATTCCATGAATTTCTTGTTAAATAAAAAAAATTAAATAGAACGTATACAATTTATGTAAGGGAATATGTTACTTTTTTTATAATTTTTAATGCGTTTTGAGCTAATTTTAGAACAGGATAAGCTTATTAACACTTTTTCCGAAAGACATCAGTTCATATTAAAGATTTGAAATGACATGTATAGAAATAAATGCGAAAATCCGTTTTATATTTAAAGCAATGGAAATAATATTAACCAGTTTTGCACAAAAAAATTAAAAGTTTGAAAAACGTTTCAGTTCTCGTACATTTCACAGAATGCGGGTTATTCTGCAAAAAATATATTCTATATTGAAAAAGGCTAAATGGAAAACTGTTTTTTTTCCCAAGAAAGTGGAATATATTTGTAGAGATTATTTTAATTTTTTGGTAAAATAAATAATATCCCTCATGAACAAAATAATTTCAAGGCATTCATTTTTATTTTATTTTTCATTCCATATTTCATTTACCTTAAATTGGACTGTAATATTATAAATCATATTTGTGATTTCTATATCTGATATATTCTGCTTGCAATATAGTTTTTTTTCCTGTAGCGAATACAAAATATCGTATATAAGACATTTCTTTACATTTTACATTGAATTTGATCTCAAACCAAAACTGAATAAGAACCAGAAACCTAAAACACGGCTTCGGTTTGAGATGTTCTGTAATAATAACCATTTATTTCAGTTGCGCTTCGCTAATGGTCACTTATACACTTAATCAACACATTTAATCACACTTACCACACTCAATCAACACACTTAATCACACTTATCACACTCAATCAACACACTTAGTGGGCACTGAATCACGTAAATGTGACACTTACACACCTACTTAAAGTTCGGAATATCATAATCGATTTCAAATTTAAGCTTAAAAATGGAATAAAGTATATTTTAGAATTCTGTTAGCATGTTCAGCTGGAAAATAGTTTGAATAAACATTAATGTCTCGATCGTCCAAATAATGTATTTGTTTATTTTTCCGATTAGCAACGAAAGGATATAAAATCGTGTTATTATTAACATTTTGCGACATAATTGAAAAGTGTTCATGACTTTATTCATTCTATCTGTCTGTCTTTTCGCGCGATAACAGCCTTAAAAATAACTTTATCAAAATGAAATTTTAGTATGTTGTTCAGACGATCTATGGACATATGGGAATGTAAATGAATAATATCACCCAATTAGTTTTGTATTGAACCCGGATTGAAAAAATGAAATACAGTGAACCCTATGGGCCCTAATTTTTTAAACATTTTTTATTAGAATGCGAATTTAAAATTCACAAATTCCTTCGAAGGTTTCAGAAAATATTCAAGTTATCTCGTAAAATATATGAAAAATATTTCAGCAAAATATGCTTGGCAGTTTTTTAAATAAAAATTAAAATAATAATTACATCCATATTATATGAAGAGATGACGTAATCCACTTCAAAATAAAATATGGCATCCATCTTGTGTCAAAATCGTGATTTTTAAAGTTATTTTTAATTTATATTTAGTGTTGCATCCGTCCCAAAACAGCTTTATTTTAAAGTATGCAGATTGTAAACGCATCAAGCTGTAAGATGAGTTGTATAAGAATCGATAATTTTTTTAACGCAAAATTATTTAGATCTGGAATATGACTGACTGATTTTACATAGAGAAGCAAACGATTTTGTATTGTCTTTTCAAATTAAGTTTTAAGCATGAAGTTAGAAAGTACTTTTACCTCCATGTTTTTAAGTTTTAAAGTAAAATTAATTATTGTAATATTGTGATAATTTTAAAAATATCGCCGCTGAATGAAAGGAATTAAATAAAAGTGTATAAATGAAATATTCACTGCTTTTATATAGAGAGCCAGGCGATTTATATTTTGATGACGCCATTTGAATAAAGTTCATATTTTTTTCGATGAAGTTTTAAGTTTTCAAATATAGTAAATTATTGTAGTATTGTGATAATTTTGAAAATATCACCGCTGAATGTATCTCATTTTAGAGATGTTTAAATAAAATTGCATTCCAGGTGGGAAGTGTTTCATAATCAATGCTTTATACATGAATGCTCTTTCTTGTTTTTTCTAATTCGTAAAAATCTTGAAAATCAAGTCAACGTGATAAAACTATTTAATTAATGCGAAACGACTCTTAATAAGTAGAAAAATATTATTTTACGTTACGATTTGATCCCGGTATCAAATTCCGTCACTGTCAAGATGACGATTTCGCTTTTTGGCTACACTGGTGTCCTTGGACGAGCACGGATCATCATTAGCTCTACTATTTCAAATTATCCAACTTTAAGTCAATTGTATGTTATGAAGTATAACATATTATTTGCAGTTAATGCAAATACGTTTCATGCCCCGAGTTAGTCCCAGGAATGAAAGGGGGACGGAAGTAGCAATTCCTGAATCTAAGTAATGCGTATAGTAAATATTGCTATAACGATGCCTCATCACAGACAAGATGGGACAGTTTGGCGCCATGGTTTGAATGGTTCGTGGCAGTGGTTGTAAATGCTCATAAAAGAGATGTCGTAGAAAATGTAAATTGTAAAACTACAAATCTCTAGAAATTTATAGCTCCTGTCAAGTGTTGCCCACCTTGGCGCCCGGTCCGGGACCTCCCGACTGTGGGAATCCTTCCGCTCATCAGTTTATATTGGGACGCATAAGAAATTAGCGTCACTACGAAACCCAATAAATTGGATGGAATTAGAACTTTCCTTTCCTCACACATAAGTGAAATATCGAATGGGAGGATGGGGTGAGGTGTACCCCAAAATTGCTCTCTAAAATGTGAAGAGACTCAATTTTCAATAAAGGTTAAGTTCAGATTTAATTTTTCTTTGAGTGGGAGAAGGTCTCCAAGGGCGTGCACTTGTTTTGGAAGCCCATTCCGGCATGCATTTTGATGCATTTTTAGGCACCGTGTCCGCGGCTCCTATTAGCTGCGGCTTATGCATACAGCACGGAACTAATGTCTCTGTTCTCTTCTGCGAGCACGTACACTCAGACGTAGCTCTTAGTCAGGTGCAAATATTCAACAATTTAAGTCATGGCGGCTCGTAGCCAAACCGAGTGTCACATTCTTCACGCGGTGGCGATCATCGAAGATGCGAGGTCGCCACTTTTGCTACGCAGTACCACACTGAATATAGACTGCGTAATGTGGGCTACCCCATTTAGACTCTTTAACTACATTTAAGCTCTTGCAACTGTGTGGACTGCAAGGACGGAATCGACCGCTCAGTTTATATCTCACCTCACCGATGAATATACATGGACAGAGTGTTTGCGGGGCGTCAATGTTGGGTCCCTATACTTTATACGACACGCGTCAGCTGAGTGCAGCAGCCGTTATCTGTGCGGTCGGTGTGAGATAACAACCATAAGTTTATTTACTACTCAACCGGCACCGTCCTGCGCTAATTCCGGGACTGCTAGAAATCGCAGGATTCACCGGAAATTCGGGCTCAGGAGAGTATAGCGGACAGTGATCCCCTAACTCCGTAATAATTCATGATGTAATTTCGAGTCGGCGTCATCTCTGAAATCCGTGTGCTCCCATAAACTGTATAATCGCGCATACTTATCCTTCTTCACTGTGTACTGGAATTTTCAATATTTGCAATTACAACCCATTTCATCTATGTGGAGGTATTGTTTCTTTGATTTTCAATTATGAAATAATGTATTATATGTATACTAATATAAATCAAAGTTTCAGAGTAAATTTAAGCTTTGAGAATTTTCCCTCACTGGGCAACTTGAATTTTAATTAACGAGAATATGAAGTAGCATTTTATTTTATAGTCCCGTACACCCTGAGGTTAAGTTTGGTAGTTTTAAGTATATTGTAATTGTGCTTATAGTATTATTATTATTATCAATGTTTAATAATTTATGAGTTAAATAAATGTGTTAGTGGCCACAAAATCGACTGGTTATTTTAGTGAAACGCAAATGTACTTTTGATCTGTTTAGATCTCGCTATACTATTTCAGGTTCAACTGGGGGGCACTATGAGTGAGCATTAGTAGTGTATTTATGTAAATTTTAGCTCACCACATTGTATATGTATTGTAAAATTGTGCTTTCTGTACTACTCATGAGATGACGACAGGGTGTATTTGAGCGGACGTTTTAAATTCCTTTGTACTTCATATCGGCCATGTGATTGGCAAAATAATTCACTCAGTATGCCTCATGACTACCTTAAAAATGTATTTTTCCTTGAATTTACAGCTCGCATGTCTCATCTGCAACCTGGCAACACATTTTTCTGGTAATGCGTAATTCATTCTGAGGGGGGGTTGGTTACTTCAGACAGGTCCTATGAGTCCGGCAACCAATCAAAAACTGGTCAGTCGGACGACCACAGGAGTAGGATTTCGTCATTCGTGATTCCACGCACCAGGAGAGTTGTTGCAAAAACACAGCAAGTTTTCCAGCCATTACAATTAAAAATTGTTTGTTAATTTTGAAATGGCAATATCCAGGTATAAACAATTTGAGCAGAGATTTTTTTTTCTTGCTGTGCACACCTACCGACCGCAGTGACTGCCAAAGAGGTTTAGTGTCGTCGGCGGAGTAGAACAACAGTCGCAGTTAACAAATTCGGTCTCTTCAGAGAGTTCGAGAACAGAATGCGCGCGTTTCCTACTCCAGTGACATCAAATGCGTAGTACCAAAATAAAAAAATGGAGTCAGTTATGTCCGGCATGTACCCCCTCTGGGTTACTTTGGTGAACGCTCATAAGGTCGCATTAAATGTTTTGTGCTGGAGGCGTCTTTAACCTTTCGTTATGATGCTAGTTTACCACTCTTAGGTTTCGGGATCAAACTCGACAGAGCCATTTCATGCAGGTACAAATTTTCGTAACAGTTTTATACATCACTCATGTCGCGGTTGAATGAGTGTACACTCTATTAAAATTCTGAAGGGCCAGCGTAAAAATCTTTCAAATAAAAAATAAAATTAATAAACTTTTTCCCAATAGCAGTATTTTGAGAAAATTAAATAACTACGCCATCACTTTCACATTGATTTTTTTCTTTAAAGTAATATATGTCTTTTGACACGTGTTACGAAATGGAAAAATATACGATAAGAAAGAAAATTAAACCATGATGCTTTCATATCTCTCTTCTGTAGAAACCACACACGCTCCATTTATTGCGTTTCTGCAAATATGCTACTGGATGCTTGAGAAATGAGATTATTCTTCACCGGTTTTTTCGAGCATGAGGAATATTTTCCATAAAAAAATGACAGCGTTTTAACGCACTGGCATTTTTTCATTAATCTACATGCATCAAATTTTTATTAAAAAAATACTCCCTGCATGTATATATATTTTTATTTAAAGAAAAGGGGAGATTATTTTTTCATTTATACACTATCGTTAAAGTAATTATGGAAATATATTTTCCTAGAATTTTTTTAAAAAATGAAATTGATAGAGAACTGCGTTATTAGATTTAGCAGCTGATTAAAGATACTTATATACAAGTGTACAAAGTTAATGAACATTTATGGCCTTATTATGCAGTGGATATTGAAAGGTATACGGTGTAGTGATATTTTGTGTTTAATTTAATATGTTGTGTAGAGTAAAAGAAAACCGGAAAATGCCCTTTTACCGTAGAGGAATGTTAGAGGAGACACGAGAAACAGCGTCTATCTTATCCAAAATTTTTTATAGAATGTCTGCTTTGCTGTAGAGAAACGTCAGGTGAGACAAGGGAAGTAGCGTCTCTCCTATCCGGTAAAAATCAGGAAATACCTTTTTTGCTGTAGAGAAACGTCAGAGGGGGAAAAAGGAAGCAGCGTCTATCCAAACCCAAAATTTTTAGGAAATGACTTTTCTTCTGTAGATAAACGTTAGAAGAGAAAAAGAAAGCAGCCTCTATCCAAACCGAAAAATTTCAGGAAATGATTTTTCTGCTGTAGAAAAATGTCAGGGGAGACTAGGAAAGCAGCGTCTATCTAAGTAATTTATGATCAAGTAACTTTTATTACAATTATCCGAAATAAATGTATAAACTATTTTCTGTGTAAATAAACAACGTATGTTTACTCCGTCTGGTGCAGAGTACAATGAATTCGCCAGTCGAGAATTCCGGGAGAGACGAATCTCTTTTCGTCTACACACATCAGAGGATATTCCATTGGAAATGGCACCAAAAGAAATTGCAAGCGCGATTTCTACTCGAGCTGCGGAAGCTCTTTGATAGACACGTCTAAGCTATAAGGAATGTATGTCTGTATTTCTTCATCATCTGTATTTCTTTCTTTAATTGGAATAAATAACAAAAATCTGATGTGGGCAACACATGACTTTCCTTATATAATGTAATGAATTTACTACTTTTGCAATAAAAAATATGCTTTTCTTATAGTAGATACTTATATTCTTTCCAAGATATTGAATTTTCGAAAATTAGTCGTCATTTTCATTGATTTAGGGTCATTTTTATCCATTTGGCGAGATTTTCGTTAATCTGGCAACATTTCAAAAAGTCGCCAAGTTGGCGACATTCCGCCAAAATCGTCGCCAAAATCTTGCCAAGCGTTATGGACGAAGAAATAAGTTATTCTTACAGCAGATAAATGACTATTGGCGATCAAATACAAAAGTATTACTCAAAGTATCTTTTACCATGAATGAAACGAGCTAGATCCACGAGAATGATGTCACCCAATTTATCGCATGATATTACATATGAAAAGTGAACATATTTCTCAGTAGGAAATATTTTTTTCATTTACATGATTTTTTGATAATTTTTTTCAAAAATGTGCAATATCTCGAGAACGGTTCATGTTGGAGTTCTAAAATTTATGTCAATCGTTTTCTAATGAAAAATTACATAAGAAATGTCTATTTGCGTAACTTTATTAGCGGTTTTGATTTTTTGATGATTTTTTCAAAATTTCACTCGAATATTTAGGGGGTTCTAAACATTCGATTTCGTATAAAAACAATAAGCTTCCTGTGTTTACGGATTGTAAATTTTGTACCAAATTCCGTTCGAATCGGTCTATTCGTTCGTCAGTTATTGTCTCCCCAGATTCACTGACACACACACACACACACTGACATCACTTCAAAAATGTGTGATTCGTGATCAGGGATGCTTGAAACGTGCTCTCCCGTCGAAAACTCGAATTCGAATTTTCGACCCCGTCACATTACTTTCCTTATACATTATGTATATAAGGAAAGTAATAAAGAAAATTTCACCAACAAACATGAAATTAATTGTATTTTTATTATTTTATTGGAATATTAATATTTCGAATTTAATTTTCGGCTCCTTCAATCGCCAGTGGAGTGTAATCGAGACGGTAAATTTACAATTTGCATGACCAAATGTAGCTCTCTTTTTGATATTTTTTAACAAAAACAAAACATTATATTATTTTAAACACAAATATTTTCTAGACCTGGGAGTTATTACCACACTCCTTCGGAGGCCGGAAGAAAAATTTCTGCAAAGCAGGGAATTTTTCCGCACAAAGACTAGGAGATTGATCGCGTTAAGCTCTCAAAGGCCAGCTCTCAGCTCTCAGATAATCAAGCTCTCAGATATTTTGAGAACATTTATTAAAGAAAATTTAAATTAAAGATCGTCAAGCTCTCAGATATTTTTAGAAAATTTATATGATGCGCATCTATACCAAAACCCAAAACAAAAAATCATGACTAGCATGAGCACAGAATTTTTACTAAAATTCGAAAGAAGCTTAAAAGTTGACTCATGAGGCAAAAAAATTCTCAACACAAGCATAAACCTGTACAAGACATTAAATTCAACAAGACTCAAAAGATGAATTTGCTTCTTTAATAAATTCACTGGCATACCTTAGCTGATGAGTACCACAGTGAAATTAAAAGCTATTTTACTCCAATCACAAGCTCAATTAACAAATATTTTTTTTTTTATATTCAAAAATTTACTATTAAAAAAATTCCATAATAGGTCAATTATTTAATTATTTATTTATCCATTGTATTTTGCCAGCAAAATACTGAAAACGATATTGGAATAATTACTAATTTAGAAAATAAGACCAATTTGAAAGCCAAGAGTGTTGATCGTGCACCCAGGCAAGAAATCAAGCCCATTTTAAATTTAAAAAAAAAATCTGAGGTGGGCAACACATGACTTTCCTTATATAATGTAATGAATTTACTACTTTTATAGTAAAAAAATAGGTTTTTCTTATAGTAGATACTAATATTCTTTCCAAGATATTGAATTTTCGACAATTAGTCGTCATTTTCATTGATTTAGAGTCATTTTTATCCATTTGGCGAGATTTTCGTTAATCTGGCAACATTTCAAAAAGTCGCCAAGTTGGCGACATTCCGCCAAAATCGTCGCCAAAACCTCGCCAAGCGCTATGCACTAAGAAATAAGTTATTCTTACAGCAGATAAATGAATATTGGTGTTCAAATACAAAAGTATTACTCAAAGTATCTTTTTTCATTAATGGAACGAGCTAGATTCACGAGAATGATGTCACCCAATTTATCGCATGGTATTGCATATGAAAAGTGAACATGTCTCTCAATAGAAAATATTTTTTTTTAATTTTATATGATTTTTTGATAATTTTTTTTGAAAAATGTACAATATCTCGAGAACGGTTCATGTTAGCATTCTAAAATTTATGCCAATCGTTTTCTAATGAAAAATTACATAAGAAATGTCAATTTCCGTAACTTTATTAGCAGTTTTGATTTTTTGACTATTTTTTCAAAATTTCAGTCGAAAATTTAGGGGGATTCTGAACATTCGATTGCGTATCAAAACAATAGGCTTTCAGTGTCTATAGATTGTGATTTTTGTACCAAATTTGGTTCGAATCGATCTATTCGTTCGTCAGTTATCGTCTCCACAGATTCACTGAAACACACACACACACACACACACATACTTTCACACACACACACAGTCATCACTTCAAAAATGTTTGATTCGTGATCAGAGATGCTTGAAACGTGCTCTCCTGTCGAAAACTCGAATTCGAATTTTCGATCCCGTCACAATACTTTCCTTATACATTATGTATATAAGGAAAGTAATATACGTTATGTATATAAGGAAAGTAATATACATTATGTATATAAGGAAAGTAAAAACTTAGTGGTTGTGGCCATTAAAAAATTTCATTCATAATTTCAATTAGAAGCAGTGATTAAAATAAAGCTATATGTAAAATTCTTGAACACATTTCTTTCTGGTAAAGAACTTAATTATCCTTAAAATATTTAAAATATTATCTATTACTGTTTATCATTAAAGTAGAAAGCAATACTAATGGGATCTTGAAAACTTAAAAATACTATCTCAAACTTTTGTTCCCACGAATTATTCACATTTAAAATCTTATATTGACACTATAACTGTATTCCAGACATACACGAACACTTATTGATTTTGCATCTTCGAGCATTTAATTCAAAGGCTACGCGTATAAATATATGGTTATTGTTAAGCGTTAAGAAACTGGCAAAATTTAAAATGTTATATACACACGAAAAAAAAATCTGATGTGGACAACACATGACTATCCTATATAATGCAATGAATTTACTACTTTTACAGTTAAAAACAATGTTATTCTTATAGTAGATACTTATATTCATTCCAAGATATTGAATTTTCTTCAATTAGTCGTCATTTTCATTGATTTAGCGTCATTTTTGTTGATTTAGCGTCATTTAGCGTCATTTGACGAGATTTTTGTTAATTTGCCAACAATTAAAAATGCCGCCAAATTGGCGACATTCCACCAAATTCGTCGCCAAAATCTCGCCAAGCGTTATGGACGGAGAAATAAGTTAATCTCACAGCAGATAAATGACTATTGGTGTTCAAGTACAAAATTATTACTCAAAGTATCTTTTTCCATGAATGGAACGAGCCAGATCCACGAGAATGATGTCACCCAATTTATCGAATGGTATTACATATGTAAAGTGAACATATTTCTCAATAGGAAATATTTTTTTTTATTTTATATAACTTTTTGATAATTTTTTTGAAAAATGTGCAATATCTCGAGAACGGTTCATGTTAGCGTTCTAAAATTTATGTCAATCGTTTTCTAATGAAAATTTACATACGAAATATCTATTTGCGTAACTTTATTAGCAGTTTTGATTTGACTTTATTAGCAGTTTTGACTATTTTTTCAAAATTTCACTCGAAAATTTAAGGAGGTTTTGAACATTCGATTGCGTATAAAAACAATAGGCTTCCAGTGTTTACGGATAGTGATTTTTGTACCAAATTTTGTGCGAATCGATCTATTCGTTCGTCAGTTATCGTCTCCACAGATTCACTGAAACACACACACACACACAGATACTTTCACATTCATTCTATGTCGCTCAACAACGAAATTAAACCAAATGTGTTTGTCAATTTTTATTATTATTTTTTTGATTTCGATAATTAATAAATGGATAGAAAAATGTATATTATAAGGAAAAGGTGTGATTTTTCTTTCAATTATATTAATTACGGACTGAGTACATCACTTCTACGTCGATACTCCTCCAGCGATTTACATAAAGACTCCAAATCAAGTGATTAGCATAAAAATCCTTTCACAGCTTCTTGATCTCCAGAGACTCTCTGCTTTGTATGTGACTCATGCGCAATGCCTCTGCACTGGCTCATAAAAGCAAGCCCCAGAACATTCTCAAGGCAGATGTATCCGTACATTCGCATCTCGGATGACTACGTTCACGTGCGTTTTGATGCAGCACTACGCTGTGTAATTACTTGTAAATATTTTACGTTATGTTCCTGTAAATAAACTTCTCTTTTATGGTTGTTTCTGTAATGATTCAGATATGACATCGCACATTCGCTATACTTTCATTTATTTTGGAAAATAGTTTTCAAACTTTTGCATTGTGTTTAGCCAATAAACTCATATAATGTGTTGAGCCAATAAATTCATATATTGTGTTAGCCAATAAACTAATTTAACCGATTGTTGAAACGCAATAAGTGTAAAACGGGTATATCTTCTAATAAAATTTTAGTGTTTTCATTTAGTATATACAAAAAGGATCAGGCTATTTTATTCTTGAGACTTGCAAATTCGTAGATCTGCTTTGCAGATCTACGAATTTGGCGGGATATCACTAATTTGGCGAAATTTTCTTAAACGTTGCTAAATTGAGGGGAATGTGGCCAAATTGATAAAAAGGACGTTTAATCAATGAAATTAATTTTGTTTTATTAGAAGAGATTAATGAAATGTTTCGGTAGCATTCGTCTGTCAATCCAACTGTCCTACTTAGTAACACATTTAGCGAATTTTTAAAATGTCTCCAAATTAATAAAAATGTTTATAAATCCATAAAAATATCTTCTTCTTCAACCCAGACCGTCCGACCTACCAGAAAGGTATAAGGCATATATTTGGATGGCCGGGAAGTACCAACTAATTTAGACCGGAACACAGTGGGGGAGGCATTCACAGGGACCGTACCCTCCTTCCCCTACCACCGACATCTCGGAAGGACTTAAGGACCCACATGTTTAACGTGATCGTACTCTGCGTGAACTAAGTGGCAGTTTTGGCAGTGGCAGGAATCGAACCCTGGCCGTCCGAGTGCAATTCCCGCGCGCTGTCGCCCCATAAAAATATCTTGAAATGTGTCAAAATTGTGCTAAATAAATGAAACGAATTGTGTTTTGTTAGCGGATAGTATTGTGCTGATGTTTCTTCAATTTGACGCCAAGTGGGACTGCCAGTTATAGAGCCACATTTTGCAATTTTTTTAAATTTCGCTAAATTGACGAAAATGTCGCCAAATTGATAAAATGAGGCTACATTTATCAAAATGACACTGAATCAAGGAAAATTCAATATTTTGCATAATTAAGTACGAGTTTCTAGATAATTTCTGTCATTCTGTGAGAATTCAAAAGCATTTTATCTAAATTTGTTTACAAGCTTCACCAGGATGCTTTATTGAAGATCTGCCTGTGAAGATAGTTTTGTATATTGAGCCCAGAGATTCTTATACATCATTTAGAAGAATTCAATTAAATACTTTTAGAGAATATTTTAAATAACAAAGTTATTTAAAATACTATAGGAATTTACACATAATTGTGAATGTTAAGTTTCTTTATATTATATTTTTCGTACGAAGAATGGACATACATCTAGTTATATAAAAAAAAAGCTTTTCACTCCGTCAGTCTGTAAGGCTTGGTGATAAATTTTTTAAACTCGGAGTCTAATTTAGCAAAATACCTCCAAGGTGAGGATATCCCCCCCCCCCACCCCAGATGGAAGGTGAAAAAAGCTCTAATTTAATTAAAATGACGCCAAACTGGTGGTTTAATTATTAAAATATTTCAATATATGAACTATATTGATTTTTGCAGCTGCTATCAATATCAAGAATTGTCAATTTAGATTTGCGTGAAATATGAATTAACTGGGTACTTCAAAATAGCACATGTTGTTCCATAACAAAATATCCACGAGAAGTATTCACGGATAGATCGTAAAAAACATATATTTTACGGATAAGTCAATCTGCTTCTCATAGCTACTATAAGTGAGCCGATCCGGTGGTCGAGCGGTCAGGGTCATGCGTTTCCGTCTGATCGCTGGATTGCCGGGTTGTGGGTTTGAATCCCGCCAGCGGGTATGGATGTTGTGTAGTCGAGGCATAGTCGGGCTTCTGCCCTTGGGGAGCCTCAATAACAATGAAGTTGCATATGTATTCTCCCCTTCGCCATGGGACCAGGGGTCTAATGGATGTGGTACTAAGTGCTCCTCACCACGGGGGATAGTGTCACACCAACAACACAACAATACTATAAGTGATAATTCTGCAGAATACGATTAACTCAACTCAGTTCACAAAATATCCAGTTGGCCAAGATTCCATTGCCATTTAACTGAACTGCTCAATGGCCTTGCAAAAAATTTTACTGAATACGCTGATTCAATAATTCAAACTGCCGAAAAAAGCAATGCAATCTAAGCGATGTTCACAAAACAATTCGATGCAATTCCAATTGGAAATATGAATGGAGCAATTTTAATTTGTATAACTATTTTTTCATTTTATATATTATTTTACTTTTGTCGATATATATTTGATAGATTGATTTTCACATTACTTTGTCATCCGATTCTCATTTTCATCACTGCAGCTCTGGGGCCACATAATTGGACTTTGCATGCTAAATTTTGCCCTTCCCCCAGGGCCACATTAAATAAACCAAATTTTGCCATTTCAGTAAATTAGTATATTTATGGATGCTAGAATAGTAATCATATCGCTTTACGCCATTTATTAAAAAATATATTTTTTGAAATTGTATCGGGTTAATATAATTATCTTCTGAATCTCTTTATATTCAATTTCAAAACTGTTTCCACATATGCGTTTAAATGAACAAAAGATGATTTCAAAATACGTTAAATTTATTTTTCTCTCAAGGAAAAGAATAAAATATTGGCATAAGTTCAAGCCACGGAGAGCTCGTTTCGTGTTTGGAACGAAGATAAGAAACAGAAGTATAATTAATTTTTGAGAGTCTGATTTTAAGTTATGATGTTGATACTTTATTCAAACTTTTATATTCATGCATATTGTATGTCATTTTTATGTTTCATTCAATAATACTATTTCACGTTCTTTGGAAACATAATGAAATAATATCATCTATATTTTTCAAATTTTGGAATCATATAAATGTGCTTAAGGTTTTGTACTATTTTTATTGTTTAGCTATTTGAAGAGTAAATTTATTTCAATTAGACTTATTTAACTTAAACAAAGAGCACTCAAACATCTCATGTTCTTTTATTACTGTTTTAGTAGTTTTAGCACTATTCAGTTATTTCTATCCGTTCTTCTATCCTCCGTTCTCTTACCGCTTTGTTTTTTAACGCCCATTCTTTATTTTCTGTTGTTCTTTCTTTTCTCCGTGGTTTTTATTATTCATTTGTAGTATCTGTTTCTTGCTTTACTGCCTCAGTTGGACTTCGTCTTTCATTTCTCTCAGCGGATATGGCAACTTTTCTTTACTTTCAGCCGTGTGTGCTATTCTACCGCAGTTGATGCGATTCAGGTTTGAACTTCCCCAAAGAGGATTGTGACCATGAAAGACACCCAGTATCAAAAATGGCGCAGGAAGTTGGCCAATCAAATTATCAAGTTCTTTGAGATCAATATGATCGTTAGACGGTAAGAATATGGTCATTAGGCGGTAAGTATATACCTGCATTATACAGCATTCTGTAATCAAAGTGTTTATACGAACAGCAACTGTTTGTAAATTAGTTGTGAGCTGTATAATGCAGGTAGAATTATCTTGGGAAATTAGCAGAAGAACTTCCCTAGATCCTCTGTTGTTGTGATAAAAATATTTATAAATACAAGTAAAATGTTTGATATTAAGGTTATTGCTATACTTTAAAAAGTTCCCTGAATACAGATACATATAGGATGGCAGTAATTTGACTTCAATCAGTAATTTGACTACAACTTGATCTGCAACTCACGGCAGTTCCACGAAACCAAGAAAGCCATTATGTATGTTTTTTAAATTATGCGCATCAAAACGGTCCACTCTGGACCCATTGGGTACATTGGTTGCTGTGTTTCCCTTCTTGTTTGTTCTGAAGAAGAGTTCTGTTCTACCTTCGAAAACGGTCGACTTGTATATATATATATTTGTATTTATGCTGTATTCACGAAGATTTTGCATTTTGGAATTATTTAACTAATCTATATATATAACCAAATGACAGTGATAGGAGGTGTTCCCAAATATTTTATTCACGCACTCAAAGCAGTTTCAACCATCCCTAGTCCATTTACGACCTTCTCAGGGAAGTTCAGCGCCAAATAGTCAAATAGTAACGACAGTCAGAAAACTTGCTACGTGTCTAAATTTTGCGAACTTCTATTGTTACCGTTGAAGTCAGTACGGCATCTAATACCCTCTTCCTGGAAATCGATATTCAAGTAAAATTTTGGCTTCGGCATTTTAATACAGATATTGATACGAAAATATGAGTGTTTCGCAATTATCAGTATTAATCAAGTTGTTAGATTTTAAACCTTAAAATCTAACAACTATTTTTGCTATACCTTGTGTAATATTACTATTCCCCACTATTCCATCTATTCCCCACTATTTTTTCCAAATATTTTAATATTCTTCATAACAGTGTAAGAATTACTGTCAAACATTTTATTCATTGTTGCGAGAGCCAATCTATTTTTTTATCATTTAAGCAACTTGTGTTTACTTGGAATTACATTAGAAATTAATTTGGATGTTTAAAAATGGAGAGCAAAAATACTTTTTATTTCTATTTCACATTATTCTATACATTAATGTTTATATTCAATTTGTTCTACCGTTTAGTCCATTTATTTCTAAACTATGTTTAAAATCCAATTGTTTCAGCGGAAAATTATTAATCCATTTAAGTTGTTGATCCGATCAAGTTTTATGATATATTTTTTAGTATTATTGCTATACCTTGTGTAATAAATCAATTTTATGCAATTATTGTGCTTCGCATATTGTATTGCTTTTATTTAGTTTTGCCGATTTCAGTCTTTAATTTATTTATTATGGCAAATAACGTTATCATTGTTATTTTAAAATATTCCATTTCATTGTTACTTTTTATGTGCCTTTTTTATATAGAGAGGTAAAAAAATACTCTTCTTTAAAGTTAAGTCACATTTCGTTCTTACTTTTTGTATATTCTTGTTTAATTCGAGATGTAAAGAAATCGTATTTGCATATTTATTTAAACCAAAGTGCACAGAGCATGTTATAAAACAACCCAATTAACTGATTTAAAGTAAAGTTACATTTAGCTGCTACTATTTGTATATTCATGTTTAATTAGAGAGGTAAAACAAGCGTCTTTAAAATTTAGTTATATCTTATGGTTACTCTTTGTATGTTTATTTTTAATTAAAGCCAGTAAAACCTAAAAACGTAGTTCATTATTTGTATGTAACTTAAATTATTAAAAATATATTTACTAAAATGTATGTAAAAGCAATAAAGGTAGTTTATAATTTGCATGTAACTAAAATGATTAAAAATGTATTTACTAAAATGTATGTAACTTAAATGTATGAAAGACAACGAAATACCAAATTTGGACATTCTAGCTGCTCCAGTTTTCAAGTTATTCTTTAAACACGAGTGTAGTTCTATGGCGGACCCAGAGCAGATTAACTCGATAAGGTGAAAAATCAAAAGAATTAAAATATACCATATAAGACAACGACATACCAAATTCTGTGTCATTGTGACTAATGGCTTCAAAGATTTGAATCACAATGACAAACAAAAACCAGATTAATTTAAATCCACTGCTGTATAAACAAACTTCATTCAAATATAGTTATACTTCATTTTGCACACACACATGGATGATATGTTTAGTTCATAGTTGTAGAGACCGCCAAGGAAAAGAGGTGCTTTCAAAGCTTGAAAACAATCTGGGCTTGATCATCTTCAAACACGAAGTCAGCTTCGGGGTGTTACTTATGTTGTTGGTCATCATATAGGTTCGTAAAATTATGCAACTTACCACGTTTTTTAGTACTAAAGAGTGGGTATAAGTAGTGAAACGGATCATGGTGTGCGTACAGGTACCTATCGTGGGGTTTGTACAGGTTGCACTGAATAATTAATATCCTCTCATTTACTTTGAGATATGTTTCTTAACAGAAAAACAAGTTTCTGAAAGTTTTCTTTATACATTAACTGAATAAAGCATTAAATATTTCTTGGAAACTGGAAACTCCACATATGCAGTAAAACTTTAGCATAATTTTCGTCATTTCATATCAACAATATGTTTCGTTCTATTTCAATTTCTTGATTTAAATTATAACGAAATTTTGAGTTTTAAAATATATTTTATTTGAAGCATTTTACTTTTTTAATGTGTGTTTTGTTTTTCTTGTTTGTGTTTTCATCCTCTGTGTTATTGTTCTTTTAATTTATTAATTTTACTGTAGTGTTATATTTGTATGTGAAACGCTTTAGAGCGTGGGGTAGACTAAATCTTGAAAGAAATATAACAAGGATTAAACGGAAGTATGTAACGGAAGTGACACTATATTGTTACAAATACGTAACAGAAAACAGTTGTTATAATTTGAAGGTCCGGATCATTTCATCTTTGCCGCAAATCTGGTGAGTCTGGAAACAAATTTGGCAAAATATAGCCAACTTGGCGACATTTGGCATATCTTGGAAATTTCTCGAGTAGATTAAGAGCTTAACAAATTACGGGCATTTACTAGAACTTTCCCAACAGGGTATAGAAACTCGTCATTGCATATTTGAGTATTTGACGTGATACAAGTAAAAGTATCTGCCAACATATGCAATTCAATGCTGAATCCAATGTATTATTTTTCTTCTGATTGTATATAATCTTTAAGTTGTATTATAAAACACCGCTGGAAGAAAAGTATAAAAAAATTAAATTTTAGATTTTCAACTTCTGTGCTGTGCATCAATATGTGAGCTATACATTAAAATATACTTATCACTTGCACTGACCGCACGCTCGTCCGGTGGAATGACTGCAAACGTTACTTCCAAACATTCATCGTCTATTACTTATCTGTAGTCTGATTTAGATGAAATAAACCGTTTTTATTAATTATTCAAAACTGTATAATTAGAAAACTAATTTCAAAAACAGAATATCTCGAAAATTTTCGCATGGTGCCTTATACCATCGTCACACACAACTGTTTCCTACTTTATATATGAAAATGTAGTTATGTGTCACACCAATCTATAATGAGAGGCATAGTTACTCGCTGTTATACCAATGAGTCATCTTAAGACGCGTTGCCTGAATACATTGTTAAGAATACATAAAATACTTTTGTTGCATATTACTTATCTGACAATAAACCTGGAAAAACAACCTGTCCAGGCAATCATTCCTGTTATATGAAAGTAGGGTTCCCGTACTTTTCGGGGCATGAAAGCCAGATTGGGGATTTATCGCCAACTTGGCGACATTTGGCGTCTTTTCGAATATACTAGACCTTTCTCGAAAGATCCAATATTCTTGGAGGTAGGAGCATTTCTAGAAATTTCTATGGAGAATATATGTAAGGAAGTCATTGCTCAGTCTGAGTGCAGTTGATGTGATAAGAGCTAAATTGAAATGATAATAACTAGTTTAAGTTATTTTTAAACCATTGATATGGATGTACAAGCATCAGCGTCAAATTAATAGAAGAAAATAAATAAAATATCTTATATTATCTACCACTATTTTTTTTACTGAAATACAGTAGAGTTTTGCTAATTTAAGTTTTTATTTCAAACTATTCGATTAAGACTAAAATTATTCCATTTAACATTTTCCAATTCATTTTCATAGAATGGATAATCCAAATGTTGGATAATTTGAATATTTTTACCATCCCCATGTGGTTGGAAACAGATTTGCAAAATAAGCCATTTCATGGCTAGATTTAGCCATATTTTAGAACGTTTTGCATCCAAATATTGTTAAATCTATGGTTAACTTTGAAATTACTTATAAAGGACATCCATGAATTCCAAAGTTAGCCAATTTGTTAGCCAAAATTTTGGTAACACTGGTTTGGAATGCACAAAATATAATATATTCTTATTCAAGTTTTATTAATTTATCTCCACTCTTAATTGTAAAATGTAATAATATAATAAAATGATAATGCAATAAAAATGTAGAAAAAAAATACATAAAACTACAAATTGTTGAAAATTGATTGACAAATTGATATTTCTTAATTTATTAAAATATTTTCATTATATATAACATCTGACGATAAAATAGCATTTTCTGTAAATAGTTTGTTTGAAACCACTTAAAATATCTCATAATTTAATTTTGTCTGAACAGGGTTTACTTACTATACGTAGGTCGTATAAATTTGTAAATACTACAGCGTAATGAAAGATAACATGTTTTGCAATATATTGAGTGTTTTTTTTGTCAGAAAAAACTCCTATGCTATCCAAAAACACGGAAAATCCATTACAAGTTCTCTCTTCCATCAATCACTTTAGATTTAATGTTATATTGTAAAAGCGGTTTTGGAGCAACGTTGTTATCATTTACTCCTGTTGTTAAATACGGTAAACAAAATACTTATTTTTTTTCCCTCAAATTTCCAAATGGATGTTGTACATGTTCAAAGTTTATTTGATAAAATGCTTACAGAGTGTAAGTAAAAATTCCTTAGTATGCAAGCCCAATTATTTTAAACGCATGGGAATTCACCAAGAGAGTTTTCTAATAGTAACACATTTGCTGAAACATTTAATGTAAAAATACGTAGTTAGTGCATTAGTGTTCCGTTTTCACTGTCATTATTTCAATTCGTTTATTTATATTAGTATAACTACGGAATTCATATAAAATTCATATTATAATGGCACATATTATTTTGATTAATTTAAAGTTAAATTATTGAATTGAATGTCTTCTGCATTAAAATTATTTTGAAAACAATGTTGATAAAAGTATTAATCGGCACAACAGCAAAAAAGACTCTCCGTTAAGATACAGAGACACAGCAGCCACACCAGGAAAATAAAAGAAGAACATGTCTGTCAATAAATAACTCTATCACAGTTGCAGACGAAAATAAAAATGTGAGAGAGAAAATTCAAGAAGAAATTAAAAATGACAGTCAGTGCTCTGCGTTTCGATTCTCACCAAAAATAATCCTTTTTGCCTTTTAAACCGGTTTATAATTTTTATCAATTTTTATGCTGTTATTAAATAAGTTGAAAGATTAAAACAACTTTCAAAACTAGCTATTTTTCCTTCCATTTTTATTTTTCCTTATTCTATATTCTTTCATTCATTGGTACTATAATGCAGTTGTCATTTTCTTATATTTTCTGCCTTTTATAAATTTCACAGTAATTTGAATGAAAACTATTAGAAAACTATTCGAAAAGTATTCGATGAAGTTAGTTTATTTAGCTTCCGAAATAGATTCCCCCCTCCTTCATACAAGGTATTTCATACAAGGTATTTCATAGTCTTCTTTACAAGTATGCTTATAACAACTTATATTATAGCGTGTATTTGTTTAAAAATTATTTAATGATGTTACTCATGTATCATCAAGAATTGGTTAATTCTATTCATTATTACCATAGAGTATGCCAATTTGTATTTCTATTTACTGATAAATTTTATTGAATATTTTTAGTTTTCCTAAGTTTTTATATATTTTTTTCGAATTTTGATTTGACAACACTTTCCACTCTAAGTCACACATCACAACTATTTATTGAGGGATGTATTTGCTATTACCTTGTTCTTGCTCTGCCTCTCTCTCACCCAAACTAATCATTTTTGCCTTTAAAACCGGATCACAATGTTTATCAACTTTATGTTATTAGATTCTTCTATTTCCTTCTTATACTGCTATTTCAGGTTAACTTTGACATTCGTTTGAGCGAATTGTTTTATTAACATCTGCGTTTGATTTTTAATTAAAGTTCTTAAATTTTAATCATAAGCATAGAAATCACTCTGAGAAAGATCGGGACATTGGAGCATGCGCGGTAAAATTGATTTTTTATTTAATTTAAGTTACTTTAGCATATTGTATTTGATGTTCATCGTACAAAATTTGCGATATTGAACAATGTGCAATACATAATACGCACGACATAATCCATTGTTTAAAAATCATGACGTCATAATCTATTTTGGTGTCTAATTTGGAAACAATTGTTTAAGTAGTTCAGAAATATTTACGAAGTTTTGAAAATTGCACATACGCGCACTGCGTTTATTAAAAATAATAACGTATACCAAATGTGTTCATTAAAAATAATATACATATAGCATCCAACAGTTGTACTAAATTTTAATTCAATCAGTTCAGTAATTTAATTCAATTAGTTTGGTAATACTGCAATCTAGTGCAAAAGGCGCTTGCGCGTACAGCGCATAGCATGGTTAATTTTGTTATGAAATACATACCCTTGTTAATTAATTCTGTCGAAATTCCATTTTCAGAAACACTTTTTCAAAACTCCATTTTATTCTTTCGTATTTCTTAAATTTTAATTTCGTTTCGATTCTGAATTGTTTTTTTCATGTCACCCCATTTTAGGCATGTTTGGGAATCCTTTTTATTTTTTTTGGCTAGTCTTTTTTTGGCTAGTTGCGTTCCAGAACAAATCCTCGATTCCGGCGGGGATATGTTATGAAATGCATACCCCTTGTTAATTAATACTGTCGAAATTCCATTTTTGGAAACGCTTTTTCAAAAGTCCATTTTATTCTTCCGTATTCCGCAAATTTTAATTTCGTTTCGATTCTGAATTGTTGTTCTTAAATATAAATTGTATTCCAACTGATAAATGGCCAAATCTGTAACCTCGCCGTCCTGGATTCTCTCATTTTACGTCAGCAAGCATTCGCGCTTTGATACATTATGACATTTCGTTATTTTCACGCGATCCATATTTTACATTAAAATATATTGGAATTATTTTCTGTGTCGTCACTAGTGCGCGCATTAACACTATGCTTAGGAAAGAATAAAGTAATTAATTTTTAGTTGGCGATCAACAACACTTAAAGGAGAAGGACGTACGATGTCTTGCGGCAAAATGACTAAAGTTCGTTAAGTTTAATTTATTAAAATCATAAAATAGTATTGTAAATTATCGCGCTTTCGTTAATTTAAAAGGCAACCAGTCATTTTGTATGATGGTGAGATGTTGGATATCTGATTTCGTCAAAAAGAATGTTCCATGTCCTTAAAAGTTTCGTAGCAATGTACAAGCATGTTCATCGACTTTACAATGAATTGTCGTAATGAAATGTAAATTTTGAAGTGATGATAACATGCAAATAAAGAGAAGTATATTTTATGAAGACTCTTTTATTCATCAAGATATCCCGACATGTTATTCGACAATCGCTATTTTTCCATTTTGTCATTTGCCTGACGTCCAGCAACCGAATTCCAATTGGTTCAAATATCCTGGAATGCAAGCATAGACCACACTCATTGTAGCTGTCTCGTATCTAATTCATCCATGATATGATTTTTCGCCTTATCGTCAACCGCCCGCCTGCAACACTGGAGCTTCAAATGGTTTAGAACACCCGATTACTATCACTGCCGGTTGCGTGCTAACAGTTGCAAACAACAATTTTAAGTAATCGTAGAAATACGCATGTAAACTAATATAATCGTGCTAACAGACAGACAGACAGACAGACAGAATGAATGAATGAATGAATGAAGAAAGTCATAAACACTTTTCAACTTTGTTGTAAAGTGTTAAAAACACTGTCTACTGCCTGTTCCCATTTTGTTATTGACGATAATTTTAACCCTATGTTCGATAAAACTTTTCTATTAATTTGCTGCAGTAATTCCCCGTAATATTTTACTTTAAGAATTCCTTTCCATTTATATTTACAACGCCACTATTTGTAATTCCGATTCCGTCCAGACCCTTAAATTCGCATGGCGTCTCATACTCGACTCACTGCGTGTTAAAACCTTGTTTAATTTTCTGGATATATAGTACATTTTTCTTTGCTTTTAGCGACACATTTATTGGTTAACCTGTATTTTGTAATTTGTAATTAGAATGTTTCTTAAATGTATTGATTTTAAAAAGATCAATATGCAAATTTTGTCTCACGGTAGTGGGCTGTGTATAAGACCTCATATTCGCCATTCAGGATTTTATTTTGCCACTGACAAAGGATGTAGTGACGTCCGAAAGCTCCCTGGCTTTATGATTTTAAAGTACATCATAATGATGTATTTATTAAAGATATTTTAATTTTCCAAATTTGGTTGTCTTTATTTTATTTTAAAGTTTTAAATTGACGTGTTTCCATGCAATTTAATTTCTGTCTTAAACTTGATGAACCAGTTATGCACTGGATCTTTAATATCAACAAACACCAGAACGATAGGTTTATACTGCCCCCCCCCCCTCCACACACACACGTTCTATTACATATTATTTTAAAACATTGTTAAATTGGCTGTATTCTGTTTTGATATTTGGCTTGACATCATGTATTTATGAATATTTTTAGACTTTTGCTGACAGTGTTTTGCCATTCTGTTCCAACCTCCTACTAAAAAATGAAAATTTTGGTACTTCTCTCTTCGCCTCAAATGTCCGATATTTTGATGCCCCATTATTATATTTTATTTTTAAATTTAATTTTCCACCCCACGTACCATTATACCCTTTCAACTTGAAACATTCGACTTATATGTTCTGTACTTGGGTTGAAATGACATATCTGTGGAAATTGCTTAATACTTTTTCTATTATTTCTCCCGACTAACGACAAGTCAAAACGTTTACAAGCTTTTACCACCACTTCTCCTGGTAAATTCAAAGATGAAAGATTAGTGAAATGTTCTTCCATTTTTGATGTAACTTTTCGTTTAACAAATATCTCTGCTTAAATGCATTCTATTCATATATCGCCATGTTAATTTGGAAGTTATCTGATGAACAAGCCAGAATTTAGGTGGGTTTGCAGACAGACATAGCACGTTTGTTTATAGGGTTCCTAATATAACTTAGGAACCACAAAGAAGACTGCGGTGTTCACGTATTCGTGTGATATTTTAATTTGTACCATATTGTTTTCTACCAATAAAGTAGTTTCAGAGGAAAAAATATTAAGCTGTTTTTGTATAGACTGATCAACTGATATTTTTCAATTTAAATTTTACGACAGGCCAACAAACGGACCAAGTGATGTTTTTTTTATCTAATCAGCACGTCCTATCTCGTCTAGACATCCAAGTTGAGTGCAATTTTTTTTTAACATTACGGTACTCTCTTTAATTAGAAGGTAAAACAAAAATGTTTTCTTTTTTGTATAGTGCTATACTTACTGCTTTAAATTCAGTTTCAGAAAGTCGTTATTTGAAAATATCCATCAGCAAATTATGTCTCTCAACAGCACATCTAAAAGTCTATATATGAGCAGTAGCAGTTTTATGAGTACTACAAAAAATCTAAAACGAAAGCAATTTTAAAATGAAGATCATCTATAAAATTGAAAATCTCTGTGTGTGTGTGGGTGTTTGTTTGTTTGTCTCTTCATCAAGGGATATAAATAGAAAAGAAATGGATACATAAATGAACGGTATTACATTTTTGACTGTATTATATCAATTAAGGCCTTCGGATTTAAAGATTAAGGAGAGTATTAATATTTTCAATTTAATAGTTTCGTCATGCGTTTTATTTTGACAAAGATGTTTCAAAATCATACATTTTGTTTAGCCAATTAATTAATATTTTGTGTTTAGTCAATTTTTGAAACAGAAGAAAAGTAGTACGGGTATCTTCTACTACCATTTTAGAGCTTTTATTTTGGCATATATTGATCCAATTTCATATGTTTTGTAATTTTTTTTACAAACGGGATCAGGATGTTTTATATTTCAGACCTGTGAAGATGATCGTTTTATAGCAAGAATATAGATTTGAATAATTATTTTTAAGAGAATTAAATTATTTTAATAGAATGTTTTGAATAATAATACCATATAGAATACGACAGATATTTACCCATAACTATAAAAATTAAGTATCTTCATATTATATATTCCGTACGAAGAACGGTATATATAATATACTCCTAGAATGTGATAAAAGTGAATAAACATAACTAATTAACTAAACTAATTAACTAAACTAATTAACTAAACATAACTAACATTTTACATAACTAATATTTCTGTATAAAATTCTTAACAAAAATGTATGAGGTGAAAAGCTGACACAGAAATCGAAAACTTTTTAACTTTATAGATTTGTACATAATTTTATATTCATGACATATTTAATGCTTATTTAAATGCATATCGCCAGTTTCCCCTCTTCGGAGGAAATTGCTTATTTATGTTTAAAAATTCAACAGCAGCCACTTTCTAGCGAGTAAATTATAACAGAATTCTTGACAGTTGCATAAAATCAATATTATGGAAATATCGCATATTGGGCTTTGTGAAAAGGCAGTATACTACAAAATTAAAAAATGTTCACAAACGTTTATAATAAACTTGCCCAATCTAGATATTTTTATGCTTTGTGTGTTTAAGAGTATCGAAATGAAATGGACATTAATATGTTTCTACTCATGCATATAAAGGGCGTGACAAACATTTGCACACTGCAGGGTGACAGACAGATACGATGTTAATATTCGTTTTTAGTAATATGCTCGCTTTAATATTTTTTTTTTTAGTTTTATGACTAACTATTATTTTTCAAAACTCGATTAACCGAACACGTGCAAACGCGTATTTAATACATCTGTGAATATATTATATATATATATATATATATATATATATATATATATATATATATATATATATATATATATATATATATATATATATATATCTCCTTTGAGGATAAAAAAATTCGAAGCCTGGCTTACTTGCCGGATATTATTTATTGATATTATGTGTTACACACAACCACCTTCAAAGTACACTCCCTCTGCAGCTATGCGCTTCTACCAACACGAGTACAGTTGCTGAAAACATTCCTGGAAGCATTTGGTCGAGATGGTTTTCAGTGCAGCCGTCGCAGTTTCCTCAACCTCAGATGCACTCTTGAAAAGGAATCCATTGAGATCGGTTTTGAGACGGGGGAACATGTAAAAATCGCATGGGGCGAGATCAGGTGAGTAGGAAGGGTGTGGAAGGGTTGGCGTTCCATGTTTGGCAGAATTTGATATTCGCACGTTGATCTTCAAACGCCATTTTCATTTTTGACGAACGCGAACGACTACAGTTCACTGACACGCAGTACCGGGAAGAACCCTGGGAAGAAGAATTCCTTTTCACATCTCGTGTCACATGTGCATCTACGCCATGCTAAAATAGTTCCCCTCTCCCCCAATAAAGGTTAGAGATATCAGCATAGTCTCCAAAGTTTCCAGTCCCTTTTGATCCTGCCTTGCATATATATATATATATATATTTGAAATGTAATAATAAGAATTATGTAAAAATAAAAAAAAATAAAAATACAATTCAAGTAATATTAACATCACCATAGAAGCAAATTCACGGCCATAATGCCGATAAGAGAAAAGAACAGAACCTTCCCAAATTCGATGATTAATCAGAATTAAATTCCTCTTCAGGTCTGAGTATTTAACTCTAATTAACCCAAACAAATGCCTGTTTCAGATTAAGCAATAGTACATTACTATAAATGCTTAAACTCAGGCTACAGGCATCAAAAAATGAAAAAATGAAAAAAGGATACATTAAGAAAATTGCATTACCATGCGGCATGAATCATTCTTCTTCTACCACGTGTATACACGATCAACCTCAACAACTTAATCTAGAAGCACCGGAATGAACAAGTCGAAATTCTACCAGGGAGGTAGTACGAACGTTCACAGAAATACTCCCAAACCCGTCCAGTGAGTCTAAGCTGGAGACTGGACAAGCAATTCAGAATACAACTTCCCAAACATGCAGAACTGAATATGAATATGAATCATAGATGAAAATTCCTACTAAACAAGAATTAATAGGAAAACTGGATAATCGAGAATGCCACTATACACCATTATAAGGGCGCACAAAACGTAGTTTCAATACTGACAAAAGTTAATGACAATATATATATATATATATATATATATATATATATATATATATATATTGATATATATATATATATATATATATATCATACCAGAAAAGTATAAAATGAAAGAAAGCAATATATCAAAGATTGGCCGGGGGGGTTGTGACCCCCACTCCCCGGTTAAGCCAGCTTGCGTCTAGACAACACTCCCGGTATCCGATATATTGCACAAAGATGAATACCGAAGTATCAAAATTTCAAAAGGATTCTAAAAAGGATTCCAAAAAAAAGAATTTTAAAAAGTAGGTTACAGATCATGTAAGTGCTATATTTTTTAGTGACTATATTTTTTAGTGACTGGCAAACATACTGTTCTAGAGTATATGCCCGGTAATACAACAATACAGGGTAGTAGTATTATCGATAACCAGTGACCCTCAAGCTTTGTATATGATGTCTAACATAAAGAAATATTTCAAGCCTGTGCAACATGTTATTGACAACTCTGTGACTAATATAAATAGTGTCTGTAATGTTTCTCATTGTTCTACCGACTCGATCCTTAATCTTAATGGATCACCCTTTTTTAAATATTCATATCGCCATTATTTTAATAGAATACGTGATTTTAGTTTTAAAAAATGCCAATCACATCGATGTAAACTCTGCCCAGTGGCAGACCCTCTCCAAATATCTACTCAAGATCCCCGTTACGGTATATTCTGCAAAACCTATAATGTCATCTACTGTATAACTTGCCAAACATGCAATGCCAAATATATCGGCCAAACCAAAAATCGTTTACATTTGCGAATAAACTTACATCGAAGTCAAATCGGCAAATCTCTTCTCACTGATGCAACTATCACCAATTTGGAACTCCGTCATTATGGAAGCCATGATTTTTCACAAATAATTGTTACAATCATCGATGTTGTACCCAACCTGTCAGAAAGACTTTGGTGGGAAAATACACACATCCAACAATATGGAACAGCTTTCCCGTATGGACTCAATACGATCATATTTAATGACAATTATAATTTGGAATCCTGTAAAAATGAAAAACGTAACCCTGTATTACAAGATATCCATTGTGCTATAAAAAAGAGATGGCAAAGGGGAAAAAGAAAACATAATAAAATCAGTTACAATGCAACTCTTGAAACGATCGAAACGTTCATAAAAAATGTGTGTACAGGAATAATAATAAAATCTGGATGGATTAAAAATCTTATATTTAGTATAAAAAAACGTTATATTCAACGCATCTGGTGTTATTTGAAAGAGTATCAACTCGAAGAACATCTATTTGTTAACAATAATGAAAATGCTTGTACAAATTACGCTATAATGATGGATTTACTTAAACTAAGGGCCAGTACATTAAACATAGTATTAAAACCCTCTACCCGGAAGAAAACTACTACAGCAGAGCCTTTTGTTACTACCTACAAAAATAAAAATTATGATGGAATACCAATCAAGACATATATAAAAAACTTGGCACATCTCTTGCCAATACCTGACATCGAGGTAAAGCTGATTTATAAATTTGTGCAAACCAATGGTAGAAAAATATTTAATTATAATCGTATAAGCAGAAACATCCATGTATATCAAAGTGAAGAGTGTAGTTGTCAAAACAGCCCTTATATAGACACCCATCATGGGCACATTGTCACTGGAAACCTGGATCTATTGGATAATCGGAAGTTAAAATCTATGCTTCAACTTGGTACGAAATTTCGTATACAAGATTTCACTAATATTAAAAAGGACTTTGAACAAGATTTAAAGAAATTTACATATAAACTCGCCATAAAATACAGCATGCCAATACAAGCTTTCCAAGAATGGCAATACAACCTTACCAAAATGTTCAATCTCCACTACAAAACAGTGTGTAAAAAAACGTATTATCCTTCTCTTCAAAATGCAGTCAATAAATATGAAGATAAATATGTTATAACTTATACTGATAAAGTAGTATCTAATTACGCTTTCACATGCAGAAAATACTACGTTGATACTTTAAAAAATAGTTATCTTGACAAACAAATGTACTCCCCTTTACAACAAAATGGAAATTGTCTGGCAAATAAAATCAAAGATCTGTATAAACTAATTGATATCGAACTTAAAGTAGTTAACTTTCCATATCTGGTATTAATACCAAAACTTCATAAAAATCCAGTCAAATTCCGGCCGGTGACTGTGGGATGTGGATCCTATTTGACAATTGCAAATGAAAAACTTTTAAATATACTTAAAAATGTTCTGATTATACTCAAGAAACAAGGAACAGTAATGATAAATAATAGTTACGATGTCATCAACCGACTTCCATTTTATAGCAAGGATATACGTTTCAAAAGTTACGATTTCCGTGATTTATTCAACAACATCAATCTGGAAAATCTATATGAAATTTTGAAGGAACTACATGAAATATATGACTTAAAAGAACATATTACCTTCAGAAAATACAAGGACCTGATTCGCATTGTGTTATTTGAAAATATCTTATTTGATGGCACCAGCTATTTTCAACAGGTGAAGGGTATTCCCATGGGAGGGGGTTGTTCATCCCTGATCGCCGATCTATACTTGAATAAATTTGAAAATGGCACTCATATACTACACGAAATGCCATACTTTCGTTATGTTGACGATGTCCTTGTTGGGCAATATAAGAATACACCCCAATTTGATTTTACTTTTTATCCAAAAGAACTGGAATTGATTGAGAATAAAAGTAAGGAGGATGATAGTGTTGATTTTCTAGATATCACACTAAAAATGACAGTAGATATGGTACTTATACCGTCTTATATGACAAGAGAAATAATTTCAATATGGAAATCAATCATATTATAGATTGGAGTTCCAATTTGACCAAAAACATCTTCAGAAATGTCGTCATAGGTCACCTTAAAAGAAATCAACGCATTAATACTTTCAGGTCAGATTGCATCATACATAATAGGAATATTATGAAGGAGGCAATAAAACGGAATTATCCAGTTGGCTTTCTGACATGTTATTATAATTCCCTATTTAATACAAAAAAGGGAGAAAATGCTTATTTAAGGGATATGGCAGAGGTATAGAACGATGAAAGTAAAAATAACGTATTACGCATGCGTAAACTGCTTTTATATATAAGGCACTCTGGCATTTGCTGCATTTCCATTCTTTTCCTTCCCTTGCAATCCTGGTTGATTCCTATTTGTTTACTCTGCACTTTTTCGAGTGTTTTTGATTTGACACATATACGGAAGTATGACTTCTGCATGGCATTGGTACCGTGAGTGTTGCCCGGGCATAAAAGCAGTCTTTTAAACGGGAAAGAGGGGTCGCCATCCCCCTCTACCATTTTATGCCTTGCATTTGGTCATTTCCCCCCTTTTTTTCATATGAATCTTGTATGTTACTTTAGGAGAGTGTGCTGCTTTGCGCCAACTTCTGGAGAATAATTGGATAACTGTGGAAATAATTTTAATTTTTTATGTTTACTATGCTTTATATATATATATATATATATATATATATATATATATATATATATATATATATATATATATATATATATATATATATATATATATATATATATATATCATACCAGAAAAGTATAAAATGAAAGAAAGCAATATATCAAAGATTGGCCGGGGGGGTTGTGACCCCCACTCCCCGGTTAAGCCAGCTTGCGTCTAGACAACACTCCCGGTATCCGATATATTGCACAAAGATGAATACCGAAGTATCAAAATTTCAAAAGGATTCTAAAAAGGATTCCAAAAAAAAGAATTTTAAAAAGTAGGTTACAGATCATGTAAGTGCGGAGTACCCAGAAGACACGTATTTTAAAAACTGTACTATATCTACTCTCACTAAACTAAAGGCAATAAGAATCCAAACATATCGATTTTAATGATCAAAGCAGATACCATACCATAACCACTATCCACCATGACGAATCCAGCACCAATACATCTGCTAGACATTTTGTACTCATTCTTAACTTGTGTAAAGATGGTACTGACTCCCTAACGTGATCAACACACGGGAGGTTCGGCATCCAAATATATGTGGTAGCTCTCAGTTACGGTTATATCATAAAATTTGCATATAATTACGTGTCTTCTGGGTACTCCGCACTTACATGATCTGTAACCTACTTTTTAAAATTCTTTTTTTTGGAATCCTTTTTAGAATCCTTTTGAAATTTTGATACTTCGGTATTCATCTTTGTGCAATATATCGGCTACCGGGAGTGTTGTCTAGACGCAAGCTGGCTTAACCGGGGAGTGGGGGTCACAACCCCCCCGGCCAATCTTTGATATATTGCTTTCTTTCATTTTATACTTTTCTGGTATGATATTAAAATCCACATTGTAGTGCAGCATAGCGCCTTATTCGTGTGATTTTCTGGAATTTTGTATCTTTCACTCATTTATACATATTTATATATATATATATATATATATATATATATATATATATATATATATATATATACATATATATATATATATATATATATATATATATATATATATATATATATATATATATATATATATATATTCTACACATCCTAGTAATATAATAAATCATTGTAAAAAACTATTTCATAACATACAAATATATAAAGTATTCGGCATTTGAACAAACTTTATAATGAAATAAAAGAAGCATAAAAATTACCTTCCTTGTAACATAAACCAAATTTATATCACTGTATAAAAATTGAGAAAGAAGTTGAAATTAATGCGAAAATAGGATTACGAAAAGAAAATGCAAAATTTTTGTTCAAACTTATATTAAATTTAATATCATCTCCATTCTCTTGAAATAAAAAACCGAGATGGTCAAAATTTGTTTTTCAAACTCATGCGATATATTTCTTATGATAATAATTGAATTTATTTGTTTCTTTGTTTACCCTGGGATTCTATTTCAACGCGATTGCGTATTTGTTATACCATAATAAAAAATTCCGATGTTTGCAATACACTGATTTCCCTCCAAACTAACGAAGTTTAATTTTGTGGTAATGCAAATCTGAGGAAGGAGGCTCCACTAGACCCTCATAAGTGTTTGTTTTATTATCATGTTGTTTTCAAGTTTACTTGCATAATAAAGAATTACACAATAAAAATATTAATGAAAAGTAAATTGTATTCGGAATCAATATTATTTTTGATATCCCTTACTATTAGCAACGGACCTGTCCTAAAGTGTTAAGAGTCTAAAATACGTTTCGACAGTAGGGCTCCAAATTTTAAAGTAAACCCTAAAATATATCGAATTCTACTTATATCCCACCAATTCTGAGTCCTATCAATTACTCCATCAATTTTGTCCCATCAGTCTTATCAATTATCAATTATCAATAATCAGTATTATCAATTTTGAGATCCCGAAGTACCTCAATGGTTAAGTGCCAAAAATATTTTGGGCTTATAATTATTTTAATACACGTTTATATATTTTTAAGTTTATTCAAGATCAATATCAGTTTAGAGGTCCCATACAATCCAAATGATTCAGGATACCCGAATTTTGGAGCTTTGCAGCCTTAAAACATTTTTGGGTTTTCCAACTCTTTTGTATACCTCGATATAGATCGAAGATTTATTCGACAACGGGTCTGTTTGGAGATCCATAGTTATCTGCAATACCAAAACTGCTTTAGTACTCTGGTATTCAGATGTCTTTGAAGTACGTTTGACGAAGTTTGAAGAAGTTTTACAATAACTCTTAGGAGTACCTACCTATTCGTGATTTCGATAAAAAAAAAACAATTTTGTAATATCAAATTATATGAATCCTGAACTTCTTTTGGGAGACCCACTGGGGCCCCAAATCAACATTTTCTGTGAATTGCGTATATTTCCTAATATATTAAAAGAAAATATACAGCAGACTTTCGCAGTCAATATTTCCGATATAGATAGTCATAATAGATAGCCAGTTTCATTGACCGTTTTATCTTATACAATAAAAGGAGTATGTGTGTGTTTCTGTACATCTGTTTTTGCGGACTGTAGCGGAAAATCTGAACATTGTTCGATCACGAAATTTGGTACACAGTTAAATCTCGGCAACAAATATGAATTAGCCTCTTAGTTGTTTTATGTTTTAGCACGATTTTGGGCGATATTCACACAAATCGGTCCCTTAGCGACCAAAAATATAGGTAAAAATTTTCCATCCTAATATCACCAGACAGCTCGGAAACCTATCTTTCAAACAAACTTCGAACGAAATCCACACGACTAACAGACGGATTTTTGTAAATTTTAAAAAAATATATGTATGCTGTGTTTAGAAGACATAATTAAGTTTAAAATTGTGATATACAAAAAACTGGAAACCCGCGTTCCATAGTTTAACAGGAGCTTCTTTAAATATTGCACACTGCTCCTCAACGAAAGAGAAATCTGTTCATTAATTATAATTTCTGCAAGGCGCACTCTAATTTTCAACAAAATTTTGGACTTTCGCAAAGGCGGTCGAAAAATCAGGTCCGTTCGTGCACGAGCATGAATGCTGGCTGATAAGCAGGGACTGGATGTGTTTTTGAAAATCGAGAGTGAATAGGTTTGGAATACGTGTGTGTATGATCGCAGGGGGGGAAGGCATTTTGCTAATTTCGCGGTTTCATGGGCAGTCAAAATGGAGATTAAATGAAGTACTAAACAGTATAATTTCCAGAGTAAATAATTTCTGCATATTATTATCGTTTGCCGAATGACAACAAGCATATGCACGTGTTTGACGATTAGGGTTTGTTTACGTTACTCGTGTTTAATAAAGTAAGAAAGTGCGTTATCGTTTTCTTTTTATAATAAGAATACTTTGTACACAATATTCTTTTTATATTTTATAACTTTCAGCTGGTTAGTTAAATCTTAAACCAGAGTAAGAGTTCCATATTTTCACAGAAGATTTTCCGTAAGAGTTGCTTTAACGTTTCCGCCATTATTCTCCGGTCACTTGAGGAAGAAAATATCAAAACCGATTGAATGAGGTAATTTTGATATACAGGGTGATTTTACGAGGTGGTAGTATACACCAAACCAAGCATTTCTCATCATAATTTACCGGGTCGGAAATGAAACATAAAGGCGCCAGTGGGCGCTTAATGATGAAACCAATGATGCGAGGTGAAAACATAAGAATGACTTAGAAGTTTTAGAATGTGAAATTTAATAAAATATAATTACGGCAATGGCCCAAAAAAGGGACCGTAAACCACAGCGGCGATGGAGAGATTGGCGAACTCTTCTCGAGTTACTTTATATTTATTAATTTTAGTGAATAAGAATTTTCCTTTGATTTTCCACGGGAATTCACTAATTTATATAAAAATTACATTGTTTGCGGAAGATATTGGCAACATATGAAATTACATATTGCTCTCTATTTTGACTTGTATACTTGAAATACATATTAAAATGTAGTACTTACAAAAATACTATAATAAATACTATGAAATTATATTAATAAATAATTTAAAATTACATACCTGCGTTCTATACTGACAGATACTTTGCTCGTATCACGTCAACAACCCAACGTAATTTTGACAACGAAGATGGAAATACGTCAAATCGCCAAATGAAAAGAAAATTAAATAAAATTGCTAATAACAGCTAACTCAGTGCAATTTTAAACAATTATCAGAGTCAGTTTGTGATGGATTATGAAAGAGAAAACAAATTTGAGTCTGTCGGGAAAGTCATGCGCTGCCCACATCATATTTTCTCTATTTTCTAAACATTATAATCGAAGTTTAACTTGGATCCAAAGCTTAATTCATAAGAATAGGAATACACCCAACAGTGAATCTTACTTGTTTTTATGAGAATAAGCCGCTTAAGATTCCGTAATGCAAATTAATATCGCTTCTGAATTGGTCCATAAGACATTAAATTAACTTACGCAGTTATCATCTTTGAGTTATTTAATTAGGGAAAACCCAAAGGTATGTTATCGCACTTAATCGAATCGAATTTATTATCTATTCTGCAGACGTGCATTTCATGATTCCATTTGAATCATTTCGATACTCGATAGAGTAACTCGTACCGAATGAGTTATTCATCGCATCGGAGCACTTCGCTGAAATAAAGCTCTCAATATGTAATGGAACATTTTGATAGGGATGAATTTAAGATAAGTTTTATAGGAAAGGAAATATCAGATTTGGGCAGCACATGACATTCTGCTCAGACAAATTCCCTTTTTACTTTCCTTATATACATAATGTATAAGGAAAGTATTGTGACGGGGTCGAAAATTCGAATTCGAGTTTTCGACGGGAGAGCACGTTTCAAGCATCCCTGATCACGAATCAAACATTTTCGAGGTGAAGTCTGTGTGTGTGTGTGTATCAGTGAGCCTGTGCAGACGATATCTCACGAACGAACGGAGCGATTCGAATGCAATTTGGTACAAAAATCAAAATCCGTAAATACTGCAAGCCTGTTGTTTTTAAACGTAATCGAATGTTAAAAACCCCTCTAAATTTTCGAGTGAAATTTTGAAAAAATCATCAAAAAATCGAAACTTTTAATAAAGTTACGCAAATAGACATTTCTTATGTAATTTTTCCTTAGAAAACGATTGAGATAAACTTTAGAACGCTAGCATGAACCGTTCTCGAGATATTGCACATTTTTCAAACAAATTTATCAAAAAATTCCATAAATTAAAAAATATATATATTTTAATTGTTAAGAAACATGTTCACTTTTCATATGTAATATCATGCGATAAATTTGGTGACATCATTCTCGGGGATCTAGCTCGTTCCATTCATGAGAAAAGATAATTTGAGTAATACTTTTGTATTTGAACTTCAATAGTCATTTATCTGCTATAAAAAAATATTTTTCCGTCCATAACGCTTGGCGAGAATTTGGCGACGAATTTGACGGAATGTCGCCAACTTGGCGACTTTTTAAAATGAAAATCTCACCATATTGATAAAAATGACGCTAAATCAATGAAAATGACGACTAATCGTCGTAAATTCAATATCTTAGAATATAAGTATCTACTATAAGAAAAACCTATTTTTTACTATAAAAGTAGCAAATTCATTGCATTATATAAGGAATGTCATGTGTTGCCCACATCAGATTTTTCTTTCTTTCACAATTTATTACATTAAGTTTAATTGTACAAAATAAAACAAATAATTATTTAAAATTATACTGAATAACACGTATAATGACAACACAAAAAACACTGATATGGGAAGCACATGACTTTTCTTATATAATGCAATAAAGTTACTTCTTTAAAGATAAGAATGTAATGAAAAGATCCACAGCACAGTATTTGTAACATTAAATTGTACATTTAACGGGGTAAATTATACATCTGGATGACAACATTTAAAATTATTTCGTACCCAATTAACTTATATTTTACGCAACTCTAAATTAACAATTATCAATATTGATAGTATCCTCAATAAACAATATAGTCTATATATTTAAATATCGTTATAATGAATTCATCAATTAGGCGTCATTTTCATTAATTTGGCGTCATTTTTGCATATTTTCGTCAATGTGGGATCAAATGGCGTTATTTTAAAAGTTGGCGTTATTTTGAAGAGTATTTCTTATATAATAAATAGTATGCCATTATATGAGAGAATTAAAAATTTGTAAAATTTTGCATCCTATTTGGAGTCATTTTTATTATTTTGGCTACATTTTTATCAATTTGATAACATTTTTATCAACTTGACAAAAGTTTCGTCAATTTGGCAGCATTTACAAAAGTAGCCAAGTTGGCGATATGCCGCCAAAATTCGTCGCCAGAATTTGCCAAGCGTTACAGACAGCGCCTTATGGTAGAGTCTTATATTTCTAAAATACTGAATTTTAATCAATTAGTTGGCATTTTCATTGATTTAGAGTCATTCTTATCAATTTGGAGATATTTTTTTATCAATTTGGCGACATTTTCATTAATATGGAGACATTTCAAAAACGCGCCAAGTTGGCGATATTCCTCCAAATTCTTCACTAAAATTTTGTCAAGCATTATAGTCGGAGAAATATGTTATTCTTATAGCAGATAAACGCCTAATGGCTTCCAAATGTAAAATTTATTATCCAAAGTATCTTCTCTTATAGTAGATTCCTATTTTTTCCAAGGTCTTGGACTTTAATCAATTAGTTTTCATTTTCATTGATTTAGCGTCATTTTCATCAATTTGGTGATATATTCGTCATTTTGGTAACATTTAAAAAACTCGTCAAGTTGGGGATATTTCGCCAAATTCGAAGAAAAATAAATGAATTTAAATACTAAAATTTGAGTATAAAATAAATTTAAGGTTTAATCTTTAAATTAAAAAATTTAATTTTTAATTTATTGTAAATAGTAATTAAGTGGATAATACGCCAAGCATTGTTTATGGAGAAATATGTTAGTCTCATGGAAGATAAACGACTAATGGAACCAAATTAGAGAGTTTTTACCCAAAGTGTCTTCTCTAGTGATTGGAACTAGCTAGATCTACGAGAATGATAAAAATAAATTTATCGCATAATATTACATATGAAAAGTGAACAGGTTTCACAATAGTTAATATATTTCTTTCTAATTTTATGTAATTTTTTGTTAAATTTATTTAAAAATGTCAATATCTTGAGAATGGTTCATGCTAGCTTTCTAAAGTTTATGTCAATCGTTTTCTAATTAAAAATACAAAAGAAATGATTATTTACGTAACTTTATAGAATGTTTTAATTTTTGATGATTTTAAAATTTCATTTCAAAATGTAGGAGGGTTTTGAACATTCGATTGCGTGTAAAAACCATAAACTTCCAGTTTTCAATGATTGTGAATTTTGTACCAAATTTTCTTTGTATCGCTTTATTCGTTCGTGAGATATCGTCTCCAGAGACTCACTGATACATTTACGCACACAGACATCAGCCTAAAAACGCCTGATTCGTGTTCAGGGATGCTTTAAATGTGCTTTCCCGTCAAAAACTTGAATTCGAATTCATACGAGTGACTTTATCTACCGAATTTCGTGAAATTTGGTACATTAGTTTTTTATCTAGAGTGGATAAGTATGATTTTTGAGGTCCATTTTGCAAAAAATAAAAAAAAAAGAAACAGGTTGTTTTTTGCCGAATCGTGCCAAAATCTAATTAGCACCAGTTTAACCCAAAAGCGAGTTATCTGTCAAATTTTATGCAATTTGATCAATTGGTTTTTCAGTTAGAGTGGATAAATGCGTTGCATAGACAGATACACAGTACAATAGTGAAATAATTAGCGTGGAAAAGTGGTCTTGGGGGTTTACCAAGCAATTGACAGAAACTAATAATTTCCGATGTGGAGGCTCTCCTAACAGAGGACCGCAAAGGGCTAAGAACAACGAAGGTAAATTTGTCTTTGATCTCTTTTACTTTAGTATTGCAGTAATGAATGATTTCTGAATTTTGGAGAAGTAATCGTGAAAAGTAATTATCCCAAATGATAGTTGCTAATTGTTGTTAAGAATAAAAAATATTGTTAAAATAATAACTGTTAAGAATAAAAAATTACTGTTAAGAAGAATTGTTAAAAATAAAAAATATTGTAAACGAAGAATGCGTTTTGAGAATTATAATTACTTTATTAATCATTATCCATTAAATTTTTTGAACAAAATAGGCTAGTGCTCATACTCGTATTTCGATATACAACACATTCTCACAACTTTCGCTTACGCGCAACAATACATTTTACCGAGTTCCTACTCTTACTACAATATATCCAAAGCGGCAGTTAAAAAACGATGAAGATAATTTGAAAAAAGAAACTTCTCAAGTCGCGGAAAATCTCCTAGTTACTTAGTTTGTCCCATCAAGACGTCGCTACCATGGTGACGATCATTACAAACAGCAAAAAGTCCTTCCCCTCAAATTGCCTTTTAATGTATGTTAAGTGATTTCGGCCGAAAAGTGCAGCAAGTTCGAAAGTGGGATTTAACTATTCATTGGAAGCTGTCCTCAGGGAAAATGACAACGATTTTTCTATCGTGCTTTTGTAGTTACTTGGAACATGGAATTTATTTCGGAGAAAATACGTTTATATTTTTGACATTCTAAATATGAATTGTATTTGGAGAGCTAGCCATAAAATTTATCTGTAAATTTTATTAGGAATTATTAAGAAATATTCAGGATTTAAGAATCATTATTAAGGATTGTTATTATGAATAAAAAATTATCAATAATTTCTGTATTTAGAATTAGAAAACTATTATTAATAACTATCCTTGGAAATTAAATAAGTAATTTATTAGATTTTGACGTGCTTCTCATTTGCATGTGCATTATTTGCATGCAATAACGCATATTTTCGATTTCATACACTGGCAAAAATTATGTATCCCGTTGTCCTATAAGATAAAGAATTCTAGCTACATATAGAACACAGAAATTAGGTAAAAACTAGGTAATTAGGTAAAATTGGCCGAAGAAATATTTCTTAGAACAATGCTTTGAACTCCCGGATTGGAGTGAAACACATTATTTTGCTCGTTTTATTCAATCAAGGGCAATTTTAACAAAGCGATACAATATAAAAATGATTATAAATTTTCACGAGCATGTACGTATACACAAGACTTTCCAAACCAGTTTATGCATACCCTAAAACCAAACCCAGTTCTTATGTATCTGAAGGACAGAGTGTAAACCTTTCAGCCACAGGTACGACTTGTGGCTTGTAGAAAGTCACATATGAATAGAATATTTGTGTTTGTGACTCAAGAAAACCTCTGATGAGTTTTTACTGCTCTTAATACTTTGTTCTTTCTGAAAGGAAACAACTGTAATTTTCTAACTTTTTATTTCTAGTTTATCAAACTTAAGGGAATACTTTATAGTGTATTATTCTTTTTACGAAATGTTTCAAGTTGTAGTTAAAATCAACAAAAATAATGTGATATTTGGTATTACAATAATGAAATTTTCTAATTTTTGGAGAAATATTCATGAAAATTAGTTATTTCATGAAAATTGTAGTTGATAACTCTTATTAAGAATAAAATATATTGTTAAGAATTTTAAGAATTAAAAGTAATTTATTAATAATTATCCATAAAATTTTTATTTTCTAGTTTATAAAAGCCAAGGGAATATTTTATAGTGTACTCTTTTTTTTACGAAATGTATGTTGTAGTTAAAACCAATAAAAATAATGGGAAAAAGCTTTCAGAGTAAAAGTCCTTTAGTTACCTTGTTTGTTTTATCCAGACGTTGTTACAACATTGATAATCTGTTACAACCATTAGAAGCAGCAACACGTTCTTCACCCCAAATAGCCATTTAATATATGTTAAATGATTTCAGGTAAAGAGTGCAACAATTTTAATGTAAGACTTATCTACTCATAAGATCTTTAGGTAAAACTTCCTGGATTTCTAATTGCATTTTTCAGAACATTAGGGAATACGAAATAAAAATGTTTTTTTGTAGAAATAGCTTTTCATCTTTGCGATTCCAAACATCATTTTTTCTTCTCATTTTGATTGGTTTTAAAGAACTGTTGAAATATGAGTTGCATCGATAAGTAATTTATAATATTTTTTTCGATAACGATTGGATAATATTAATATATTAAAAGAGATAATTCATTTGGAATTCATTAGTTTTTCGACACTAAAGAGCTATATCACGACTGTATATCACGAATGTATGTATAATCACGAAGTATATGAAAATCACGAAGTATATGAAAATCACGAATGTAGAAGTATCTGAAAATCATGAATGTAGAAGTATCTGAAATAAAAAAAATATCCTAGAATTGTTTGAATTAGGTTCTTGCAATACACAACAGAAAATAGATGTTACTGAAATGAATAATTTTAATGTGTTCAACACTTGAGCTTTTTCTATAGATTAAAAAAATAGATTATGTTGGCGAATAATAACATAAAATAGGATTCAATTGTAATTCGATTTCGCCGCAAATCAATAACTTATTTTGTAGCCAAAAATGAAAACGAGAATTCTAAATTTTGTGAAATTCGAATCCTAATTTCAAGATATTGTGATACTTGTAAGTTGAAAGGAAACATCTAATATATCGAGAACGGTTCGTAATATATTTTGAACAGCATTAGATATTTATTTCTAGTCAAAACTACGTACATTCAGTAGTTTAATAATAGTTAGAATATTTAATATAAGTCACTTCAATGATGCATTTTAAAATAAATAATTACTTTGTCGTAAGTAGTATTGAGAAAGTATTATTTTCACGAAAATTTTCGATTTCGAGCTTTTGATGCCAATATATGTTTTATGTTTTAAGACTCCCCTGACCACGTTTGACTATTATTAGAGATATGTCCGTCTGTCTATCTGATGTCTGTGGTCGATTTTTTGTGTACACGATAGCAACAACAGATATTAATGGATTTTCACAAAACTTTATATCCAGTTCTGTTATAAAAAAAATCTAGAAATATATAGCATTTTTTATAACGCCTCTTCTTTTGTATTTTGAGAAAAAATATTTGCAGACTGGGGGGGGGGGGGTTACCTTTATCCAATTTCTCAATAATTAAACGACTCTGACATTTATCGATTGGCATAATTGTGCTAAATTTCGTTTTAATCTTCCGATTTACGTAATTGTAGATATTTAAAAAAATATGAATCCATTTTGATAAAGCGTCAAATAATGTAAATCGATCTAAGGGTCGGAATTTTGAGCCTACATCATACTTTTCTTTCCTTATTCCATGTTTTGTAGAGTAAGTAAAAACAACAGTACCCTATAAATGTTGTTCAATGCACTAACAATGGGGACTGTTACTCTGCTATTTTGTGAGGATAGTTAGAAATATTCTACAGTATAGCTGACCAAAAGAGGGAAGCAAGTAGGTACTTTTATATGGAGTATCTTTTTATTTGAGAAAAAATTGCTCTTTGTGTGAAAACACAGGAAGTGCATTAGGGTCCCCAACTAATTATCCAATTTGAAAGATATGTTAAATTTAAAACTAATGTAATGTACATGATGTTTATTTCCGATTTAAACTAGAGTAAATATTATCGGCATTGTTATCTGCAGTTTTTGAAATGAAATATCAGATAGATGCTTTTGGTTGTAAATTAAAATTGAAATACGTTATTACTAACAACATATATGATTTATTAAAAGTATCAACAATATGCTAAATTTGAAACTAATGCATTGTACATGATGTTTATTTCCGATTTAAATTAGAGCAAATAATATCGGAATTACCATCGGCAGTTTTTTAAATGAAATATCAGATATATGTTTCTGGTAGTATTTTAAAATTGAAATACTTTATTACGAACGACATATATGATTATTAAAAGTATCAACAATATGTTAAATTTAAAGCTAAAGCAATGCACATGATGTTTATTTCCGATTTAAATTAAAGTAAATAATACAGGCATTATTGCCTGCAGTTTGTTAAATGAAATATCAGATAGATGCACTTGGTTGTATTTTAAAATTGAAATACGCTATTGCTAACAACATAAATGATTTATAAAAAGTATAAACCGGTTTGGAAGATTTGAAATAGCCTCATTTTATAGGGAGAAATACAGAGAAACAAATCCAAAAAAGGCAGCAGTTGTCTGCCAATAAATGGTTACAGCATATAGTGTAGGAAATTAATCATTACCAAACGAATAAATGAAAAAAAAATCTGATGTGGGCAACACATGACTTTCCTTATATAATGTAATGAATTTACTACTTTTACAGTAAAAAAATAGGATTTTTTTTATAGTAGATGTTACATAGTGTTTTACAAAAATATGTAACATTGCTAAAGAATGGAGAGGATGGCGACCTACAAAAAATGGCCCCTGGCTTTTCACGCAATAGGTATAAGGTTCCCTCCTGGCCACCCGCAAAGGGAAGGGTCAGTGGAGCTTGGACTGCATGTGGGTGGTCCAGCACAAGATGAAGGAAGACGCATCCGGGGGGTAAGCGGTCGTTGGGGGCGCAGTTAAGCCCGGGGGGTTCACGCAGGAGCGTGGGATCCCAGCCACCTGCAAGCAATAATTCAGGGGCTAGTGGGCAAGCCCTGCTGTCATGGACTGGCCACTGAGAGTGGAAGCCAAGTGTCCACCAGTAATATTCAGGGGGCTTAAATCCGGTCAGCAAATAATATTTGAGAGGGAGGAGACTTCAAATTACAAGTTTTTGGAGAGAGTTTTTTGTGAAAAGAGGAATCGAGAGTGCCTCTTGCGAGCTGATAAAGTGGTGTGGTGTAAGAGTTGACGGAGCGAAAATGCTCTCCGGTCCCCGTTTACAGAAGAGCACGTATGGCCGTTTGGCCCAAGAGATAAGGTGAGGCCTACTTGCTACGTACAACACTTTTTGAAATGTCCTCTCTCCTCTCTTTTAAATTATTGCTACCTGGAGGGTATAACGTTTTTGCAACATATCAATGTTTTTTTACAAGTAGAAATATTGTTTGAGGATTGCTGATATATTAATGACTTATGAGGATCAATAGTTTTTCGATAAAGATTGATGATGTATTTGGGATATTTTTTGAGTAGAATTTATTTTAAGAGGCTTTGTGGTGTTTTCATATTTTACTATGTTCTCATACTTTAAGGGAGTAACTTACAAGCTCATGTGTTTTGAGCAAAACTATTTCATGCTTTTTATTTTAAATGTTAATTTTGTAAATAAACTTATTATTTTTTGTTATTTTAAATCTAATCCGTGTCCTCATTTCAATTCTTATTAATTACGTTTTTTTTCAGCTTTAACCTCTTACGTTCTTACACGGCATTATCTTCATGTTACATGAATATTAAATATTTTAGCGTTCAAATCGAACGTGAGGTGAATCACCTCGTAACAGTAGATACTAATATTCTTTCCAAGATATTGAATTTCCGACAATTAGTCGTCATTTTCATTGATTTAGCGTCATTTTTATCCATTTAGCGAGATTTTCGTTAATTTGGCAACATTTCAAAAAGTCGCCAAGTTGGCGACATTCCGCCAAATTCGTCGATAAAATCTCGCCAAGCGTTATGGACGAATAAATAAGTTGTTCTTACAGCAGATAAATGACTATTGGCGTTCAAATATTAAAGTATTACTCAAAGTATCTTTTTCATGCATGGAACGAGCTAGATCCACGAGAATGATGTCACATAATTTATCGTATGGTATTACATATGAAAAGTGAACATGTTTCTCAACAGGAAATTTTTTTTTTCATTTTAAATGACTTTTAAATAATTCTTTTGAAAAATGTGTAATATCTCGAGAACGGTTCATGTTAACGTTCTAAAATTTATGTCAATCGTTTTCTAATGAAAAATTACATAAGAAATATCTATTTGCGTAACTTTATTAGTGGTTTTGATTTTTTGACGATTTTTTCAAAATTTTATTCGAAATTTTAGGGTGGTTCTGAACAATCCATTACGTATAAGAACAACAAGCTTCCAGTGTTTACGCATTGTGATTTTTGTACCAAATTTGGTTCGAATCGGTCCATGCATTCGTCAGTTATCGTCTCCACAGACTCACTGACACAAACACACACACACACATACTTTCACACACACATACACACACAGACATCACTTCAAAAATGTTTGATTCGTGATCAGGGATGCTTGAAACGTGCTCTCCCGTCGAAAACTCGATTTCGAATTTTCGACCCCGTCACAATACTTTCCTTATACATTATATATATAAGGAAAGTAATAATAGGACAAATTTTGGTTAAGGGAAAACATTTTTGCAAAAGGAATCAAGACCAGCTTAAATTAACTTAAAAACACGAATTAAAAAGTATTGTTTAAATATTCGTGAATAAATTTTAGTTTAATATTTTACGTGTTTCATTTATGTTATTTCTTTTTTTTATATGAAAATGACAATAATTCAGACGATCAAAATTACGCCAATCCATTTCAAACTCTAATTGCATATGAAATGTCAATTTCTTTTAATATTTTATAATATTTCAGTTTAGTCGATATGTGCACTTAATTCATTTATTATTAGACCAATTTGTTTAATTACCAACAGTGCTTTTAAAATAACAGTTATATTACCAAAGTGGCAGCAGTGTACTTTAGAGACAGATATATAAATACCTGCCTCTCCTCCAATGATGAGTTCATCACATTGGCTTGAAAAACATCCGTCACTATCGTGGGAATGTTGTTTACAGTGGTATCTTTTGCAAAATACTTTTCTAAGGTTTTACTTATCTTTAACCATCTGGGATTACAAATTATGGTAATAAAAACATCCGGTCTTCCAACTTTTCGACAAATCGACATAGAATCTTGATAGAGCTGTTGCAAACATCTTGAAGGACCCATGTGTGTCGCAATGTATGTCGCAGCTGTGCTGAAACGAATCTTATTTGCATTGTTCAAGTTGTTGTTGTTGTTGTTGAGACCCAGACCGTCCGACCTACCATAAAGGTGTAAGATAACCGTTTGGATGGCCGGGAAGTGCCACCCAATTTAGAACGGAGCCCAGTGGGGGAGGCATCCACAGGCACCGTACCCTCCTTCTCCTACCACCAACCTCTCGGAGTGACTTACGGACCTACATGTTTAACGTGATCGTACTCCGCATGAACACGGCGGCAGTTGTGGTAGCATGCAAATCCAGCGCGCAAATCACCGGGCTACCGCGACCGAAATGTGCCAACAGCACGCGGTGTTCCCAGGTGGTCACCCACCCAAGTACTCACCGCGCCCGATGCTGCTTGATTTCGGTGATCTAACGAGAACCGGTGTGTTCAGCACGGTAGAGCCGTTGGCCGCATTGTTCAAGTTGTTATTTTCTACGTGGTCAACTATATCTTGATAACATTCTGTACTCAGGGACCGAGAATTATATCGAATGGATTCCTATCGTCAAAGTTCTACCACAATACAACAGTTGATAACGTATTGCTGTGTCAATTTTCCTGCATTCAACGATGGATTAAAACATCCACTTGGACGTAGGGCCAGTCAATGACCGTAATACTGCACAGTAGTTATCTTCTTCCTTTTTTATTGTCGACATGTTGTAGGTTCATTCGAGGTTAACGTGTGGATACAGAAGTGAAAACGTCATTGGATCAGCATGCTGAGAAGATTGAGATAATATTGTTGTCTCATAGCCGATCTCTTTGGGATATACTTTAAGATCTACGGAAGGAACACATCCGTCTTTGGACACGTCAATTATAGCCACTTCTGATAAGGTAGGCTTATTGTACGTTCGCTTGTCATCAAATGCGTACTTTACAAAATTCAATACATAATGTTCTCCAGAAATCGTCATTTCACGCAACATCTTGTATTTCGGATTGTACGGATTAATATTGCGCAATATTTGTTCCAGGCGTCGATTCAATTCGGGGTTGTCTAAATATATACGCATCTTCGCTGTTTTTTCAACATCGTCGCAGATATAGATCTGATCGTTTCTCGGAACATTGGTCCCAACATTTTCTAGAGAAGATGACGTATGGTAGTATACTTGGCCCTGAATCTTTATTAGTGGTGGACCTTTTCCTTGTATATCATTAACATGAGCTCCATAAGTAACAAAGGCAAACGGCAAGTTGTGTGCTCTGATGAGTTCGTTCTCTGAAGTGTTTTGCCTCTAGTTCTCAGATGGTAACAAATACACAAAACCAGGTAAATATTTATTAAGAGGAGGAAGTGTTATCTGACTATTGTGGCAGCAAGTGTGCACTGTCCTGCTCGTCTGTTCATCGAAATTAATAGCTCCACAATAACCACACTCCACGCTGAATTCTCCTATCATATGTTTCTTAACACTTAATTAGGCACCAGTTGATATGTCACCTGTCTATCCCCCTTGTATATTTGCATTCCTGTGCTTCTTCTGTACACTTTCAAGGATATCAGAATCATATATTCGAATATCCTCTTCGGACACTGCAGATTGTAAAATACAAAACTCACAATTATTTTTTCCCTGCAATTATTGTTGATCCGCATCTTCGGAAACTATATTTATATCGCGACCTTCCTGCAATTCATTCGACCTTCCTGCAAACCGACCTTCCTGCAATCCATTGGCGTTTCTTGCCTTTTCTCTCTTTGCAGCTAGTCGATCAATCGAGGTTCTTTCCTCAACATGTATTTTACTTCTGGAAACCACTCGTCTCAAAATTATTCTTTCTTGAGAAATGCTTCCCGTCCTGTCTGCTGTGCGCTTCTTTTCCAGTCGTACGTTCGGTATGATTTCTGTCTTGTCAGCAGTGTGTTTCTCATCCAATCTTATGTCCGACATTTTTTCTGCCTTGTCTGCAGATCGTTTTTTTTTCAGTTGTAGGTCCGACCGTATAAAAATTTATATTTCGTATTTCTTTTAGAAATGTATTTATTGATTTAAACTGTTCCTAAGGTAATAGATTTTAAAATTTAAAACTTTTTGCAATTAGAAGTATATCTCTGGGACTAACTGCTGAGAGAGAAAATAGCCATCGGGCACCGATAGTACTGGACATCCTGTATATATATATATATATATATATATATATCTTATACTGGATATTTAAAGAAACTGTCTTAGACAAATTCCTCCAGTTCATGATCCGAAAGATTGCAACGGTCTGTATAACCATAAACCTACAAATAAGAATGAAGAGGGTATATCCTGATGGAATGCGGGTATGATGTTTTTGGATAATAAAAGACCAAATAAATTATATTGTTTTAATCGATTCTTTTACCTCGTTTTATGATGGTACATAAAATAAAAGATCCAGGCGATTAGATTTTTTTTATTTAATTGGTAAGAGTATTTATATTTTAATGAGGTATATACCTAAATATACACCGGACTTTTAAAATTTATTGATTGGGTATGCTTTTTAAAATGGAAAAAATAAATTAGTTGGCCTATAACCGAAACATAATTTTCTGAGCAGGAACTCTTAAGTATAACTCATATGGATATCCATTTAATTGCATAGGTATATATTTAGAGAAAACATATTAATGCAAACATCTGCATTTCTCGATATATCGCTATATACGGTTTATCTAAAAAAATCGTAACTGCTATCAAATTAACATATTCACTATTATCAACTAAGTTAATTATTTTGATATTCTATAATCAGAAAAAATGAACACCTCAGTTTAGAAGATACTACTAACTGTTTTCGAAATATTACATCTGATTCTTTTAAAAAATGTGCTATACCTCTAAAATTAAGTTTTTTCCATTTTCCGTTATGACATTTATTATCCTTAATTTAATTGATCACAATAAAAAGGCTATGGATTTTCAATAAAAATATAAAGAGATATAATGATAATATACATCTTTTGTTTGTGTTTTTATACCCCTTCATATCTAAATTTATTTATCTGTAGAATGAGCAAAGTCTCGGTATATATATATATATATGTGTGTGTGTGTGTTTTTATACCCCTTCATATCTAAATTTATTTATCTGTAGAATGAGCAAAGTTTCGGTATATATATATATATATATATATATATATATATATATATATACACATATTTATATAAATATATATATATATACATATATATACACACATATATATATATATACATATATATATATATATATATAAATATATATATATATATATATATATATATATATATATATATATATATATATATATATATATATATATATATATATATATATATATATATATATATATATATATATATGTGTGTGTGTGTGTGTGTGTGTGTGTGTGTGTGTGTCTTAAATCTGGTATCAATTTAATTTATATGTAAAATAATTTTTGATAGTTTTATTTGTAAGAAGTACTGATAATTTTAAATCAGTTAATATTTTTGTGAGCAAATTTAATCATATTATTTAATCTGAAAGGAAGCCTTGAAAGTGACAACAATTTCAATTAAATAATTTTACACAAGAGTTATTTCTTTCTTTCTAAATTTAAGCAAGAATACATTAGACTGCGTTTCAGCTCAGTAAAATTCACTGAGCCTTTGAAAATTTTCTAAGATATTAAGCCAAAGAACACTTTTATGACTTTATTCTCTTAGTCTTTTATCCATAAGTTTTTTGAAAATATATTTAACTACTAAAGGTTCAAAGCAAATTTCGTACAGAAATACTTCTCATCAGATAATGTTTAATAAATCTGACCTTTACTTGTTATAATAAGTTATTTTAGAAAACTAAATACTAGACTTTGTGATACTTGATACATAAAATTGGACATTGAAATTAATTAAATTACTTAAAAATTTTACTTTCGAAGCAATTACTTCATTATTTTTATCTTTCTCTTTGATAATGGCTATTTAGAATTAAGAAAGTGCTGCTGAAATAAATGCATCTAAAAATTCAACAAGACAAAAATAATTATATGGCTTGTTGTAGAAAGTGTCGAAAACCCAGACCACTTGGCTAACTCCAAGATTTGTTATAAGAAGTGTATCTTCTCTTCCTGTATTTGAGGCCGGTTTGTATAACTATCAACTTTGTGAATCTGTCAAGACGTTTAACTACCCGGAACCACGAATGAACTATAAAAATAATATTAGTTTAGAAATTCTAAAAGTAATTATTTTTGCATATCACTGTTTTCATGAAATAAGAGCATTTTTTAGATCAAATCTGATTGAGAGAAGAACAACATTCCAACTATATCAAGTACCTATAAGACTTACCTTAATTTACACTTTCCATTTCTACCCAAATTTACATTCTTCATTTATACCTTAATTTATATTTCTCATTTCTACCTTAATTTACGCTCTTCATTTCTACCTTAATTTACGCTCTTCATTTCTACCTTAATTTACACTCTTTATTTCTACTTTAATTTATACTTATTATTTCTACCTTAATTTAAGTCGAGATTTAAACCATCTGTGAAAATTTACGTAGAATATATTAGAAATGACGGGCAACTAATTACAGCAAAGAGGAAAAACTGAAATTCAAATATGATAGAGCCACCAGGTTTTGGCGGCTATATACGTTACTTTTGTCAAATTAAATAGAGGGAAAATTAACTAAAGTTTTATTTGTTTAATTCTGAAAAAGAAAACTGCTTTTCGCAATTGAAAAGGGTTGATAAGTTAGTTTTTGTATATATACTTAATTTTACGAAGTTTTTCCTTATCGTGTTATTATTGCGGCAGTGTTGGTCGATTATTTAATTTTAATATTCTACTCAGTTGTGATACAGATGAAGATTTCTGCTTACTAGATGGGGTAAAAGCCAATTACTTTGCCATAAGACAGCTTGAAGATCATCTTTCCTCAGCGATGCACTTCTGATTTACAAAGCTTTAAGTTATCAGTATCATTTGAATCGCCTGCGGCATTCCATATGTAGAAACATATTTCATTTCTGCAGTTATTGCACTAGACTTCAAAACTTTTAGCTAAAGTACTTTAAATTATTTTTGTATGGAGTTCAAGTTATTTTGAATAGAATCGCGAGGTATATGTTTCTACTGAATATTATTTGAGATTTGGTAAATATCAGTATAAAATGTATCACGATTATGCATATTTATGTTCCAGTTTTAAATTTCTGCAGTCATTTTGTTTCAATATAAAAGTTAATCAAAAAGATATATTCTAATTGGTGTTAAGCAGCCTAGATTTAATTCAAAACTGGAAACTACTTTTCATGTTTAATTTTTAATTTGTCGTACTTTACTTTTAAATTTTTACTTTCTTATACTAAAGAATATAGTACAGAAAAAGTATTGATTTCACAAAAATGTAGAAGAAATAAAATCCATTGCGCCTTTGTAGCAGCCCGGATTGTGAGCGCAAAGACTGAGGCACGTTGTTGTTGTTGAGACCCAGACCGTCCGACCTACCTGAAAGGTGTAAGGTAACTGAGGCTGAGGCACGTGTAAAACTTAATTATCTGCTTTTCATTAACTTGTTTTTGAAAAAAAACTTCACGGCCAGAAACATTTCAAGGATCAGGATAGTGAGTGAGGCAGCTCAGTGGTTAACGTGTGGCGCTTGTACTCGGACGGCACGAATATCAGACGACACGTCTGCCCAAACTGTTCCCTTGTTTCCGTGGAGTAGGAGAACGTTAAATATGTGGGTCTGTAACTCCTTTCGAGAGGTTGGAGGTATAAACGGTCCTGGATGCCGCCCCCACCTGGTTCTGGTCTAAATTGGGTGGCACTACCCGGACGTCCAAACAGACACCATACACCTGTCGGGTAGGTCGGACTGTCTGGGTCGAAGAAGAATGTGAAGGACCGGGATGGCCCAGTGGTTTAGGTGGGAGGATTTCACGCGATAGTCCCGTGTTCAAACTTAGATGTTGTCTAAAATTATTTAAGTGTGTAAGTGGGGTATGAAAAAAATAAATCTATAGGTTCTAAAATCCATCCGAGAAGATTTGGATGGTACGGTTCCTGTGGTTGACACTCCCATGCGGTTTCGATCCAAATTAGGCGACCATACAAATACATACCTTACTTATTCGGGTAGAGAAAAGTAATATCTCAAGTAAATTTCCTTTCAAGTAACACTTTAGGGCGCTTTAATTATTCAATCGATTTTTATTAATTATACAGTTTTTGAACATCATAATTGTAATGGTATATATTTATATTTTAATTTCAAACACATAACTCAAAATATAAGAAATTTATAATTTCCATATCAGTCTGCCAACTTCACTACAAGAATAACCATCTGTATTCTCAGAACTGCCCAAATCCTCCTTACACAGATATTCTATCAAGCTCTTTTGCTCAAACGATTAATTTCGAAACTAATGCAGTAGATCAGGAGATATATTACCAATTAAATGAAAGTAATTAAAACGCTACTGGTTTAATTTTTTTATATTTTCGAATGCTATCCGGCTATATCGAGGTCTGTCCTGCCAACTTAAGACAAATCGCTACTTTCTATGTTGCAAATTTGTACCCTAAATTGTAAGGATTAGCATTTCTATTCTCGACTTCTTATTTTTCAAATAGTGTCTTTCGCGGGGAAAGAATAGTCTAAATTTGAATAGCAGCAGCGCAGATTGCGGAAGGTAGAGGATGCTGGCAACCAGGTTACAAAAAGGCGAAGTGCAAAGCCCGAGATAATTCGGTTCGATATGGCACGAAATGATACGAGTTGGTAAGTGGAGCGTGGTGTGTGTGGATGCCGACGATGGTAGGATGGATGGACAGAGTACATTTGATTTATTATTTGTAAATTATGTTAATGGGGTTTATTTTATGATTTCTACAGCTTAAAAATAAACTTGTTGTTTTTATCAAACGATGCCTGCGTGTTCATTTCGACACCTTTACAAGATCTCCAGATATGATAGAGTACAAAATTGGATTTTTCTCAAGAATAAGTAAATATTTAATATTTTTAGTTTTCATTTTTTGAATATATCTTATTACTGAAATACTCATCGTTATTGCCTGAAATTTAAACTTTAATATTACTTAAACTCTAAATATAAACGCATGAAATATTCTTCACATTATTATACACTTTATCTATACCCTTACCACCATTATCTCGGAAATGCTCTTCAATTAGGATGAACTCTTTATTTTGAAGTTATGATCAAAGAAACCTGCGCTTTCAACATTATTATGCACCATTTGTAGAGGGGTTTAACGGGATTATCCGTGTAAATATGGGCAGAGTATTTTCCAACAAAATCTCCTCTTTTGAACTCTTAATCATAAGTTTGATGTTTTAAATATCGGGGATTTAAAGCACTTTTGTTAAACAAATTAGTGATAAAAATGCCTAAATAGTTTCTTTCAAAATAACTTTTATATAAAATGAATTTCTATAAAATCTTTTAATTTAAAAATATAAATAATTACTTTTTACTCAAAATATATTGTGTAATATATTGTGACAGGGTCAAAAATTTGAATTCGAGTTTGTGTTTTTATGAGTGCATATATATTTATTTTGCAACAAAGTGTATTTCAAATAAAAAGAACTTCTGCTACTTAATTGATACATATTCAGATAACAGCACGCAATTCTCAAATCGTCTGTTTTGAATTAATTCTTTCCCCGGCACAAATAAATGAAAATATATGACATCGCAAAAAGTTCCTTTAAACAGGAAAATAGTTGCTATTTCAGCGAGTTTTTATCAAAGTTTAGCACAATACTCATCATGATAATATAATACCAAACAAATAAAAATAGAATGCCATTTTTTGAATTCACGAATTTAGAAATCACCAAACTATAAAACACTTGGTGCAATTAGCTGTTTTTTCTTCCAGACAAAATGTCTGTCATACTGCTCGAAAGTCTCAGAATCTGCAGCAGCGAAGAAGGAATATATTTAATTTGGCAAAATGGCGGAAAATCGTGATTTTAGACTTGATTCAATCAACATTAGAAATCCGTGACTAAAAATTAATCGGAATTAAAAAGGATAGCGCTTATGTTCACCTCTCTGGATCCTGAAGAGCCTTGGTTTCAAATTCATGGCGGCGTTTAGATTTCCAGCAAACACAGATGTCGGCTTTTATTATGTACTAGCAGCATACCCGTTCTTCGTACAGAGTATACAATATAAAGAAACTTAAAATTCACGATCATGTGCAAATTCCTATAGTATATTAAATAACATTGTTAATCAAAGTATTCTATTAAAATATCCAATTTAATGCTCCTAAAAAGAAGATTAGGTATATCTGTCCTCGCGATACAAAATTTTCTTCACGAACAGATCTGAAAAGTAAAACATCCGAGTCCCGCTTGCATACAAATTTACAAAAAATATGAAATTGAAGCAATAGACTCAAAATAAAAGTGCTAAAATTGTATGTGACCCGTGCTACTTATATTCACGAATATTAGAAGATCGCGAATATTAGAAGATAGAAGTATTAGTAGAAGATGACACGTGCTACAACATATGAGTTTCTAAAATCTTTGCCAAAATAAAACAGCTGACGCAATAAATTGAAAATATCAATGATCCCGTAATCCTTAAACCTAAAGGTCGTAATTAATTCCAACATATGCCAAAATGAAAACGCTAAAATTGTATGGGAAGTATTACCTACATTGTCGTAGATTAAAAGTTATTTTTTTATTATTAGAATATTTTTTTTTATAATTTATTATTTATTATATTATATTTAATAATTAAATAAATTATATTATTAATTAATTTATATTATAGTTTATATATATATATAAATAATATAATATAATAATATAATATAATATATATATAATATAATATTATATAATATATAATAATATATAATATAATATAATATAAATAATAATATAAATATATATATATATATTAAAAAAATTAATAATAAAAAAAATGCCTGTGTGTTAGTAGAAGATTACACGTATTGCATTATGAGTTTCAAATTTTTTGTCAAAATAAAGCAGATGAATAAATGGAAAATATCAATAATCAATTTTATTTATATAGACTAGAAAGAATTATCTTGCATGTTCCTGGTCCTAAATAAGCGGACAATACATATAAATAATCAAATAACCGCCCGCTTCTTAAATAAGTGCCGACAACTTATAAATAATTAAATAAGTGCCTGCTATTTAAATAGTAGGTCCTAAATAGGTGGCCAAAACTTATAAATAGTTAAATAATAGCCCTCAACTTCAAAAGTACGCAAATTACATAAGATAAAAATAGTAGGCTCTCCTCAAAACTCACAATATTGGATGCATTTGGTACTAGATGGCGGTAGCGGTTAAAAGTATAAGGGCCCGGTTTTCAATAGCAAACGCTTTGTGGATTCAAGTGTTCGATCAGTTAAAAAAATTATATGTAATTAACTGATGGTTATAGGAAATTATTTTTATTCTGGAGAACCCTTTGATATTTTAATTGATTTATCAAAATAAAGCAGATGAATAAATGGAAAATATCAATAATCAATTTTATTTATATAAACTAGAAAGAATTATCTTGCATGTTCCTGGTCCTAAATAAGCGGAAAATACATATAAATAATCAAATAACCGCCCGCTTCTTAAATAAGCGCCGACAACTTATAAATAATTAAATAAGTGCCTGCTATTTAAATAGTAGGTCCTAAATAAGTGGCCAAAACTTATAAATAGTTAAATAATAGCCCTCAACTTCAACAGTACGCAAACTACATAAGATAAAAATAGTAGGCTCTCCTCAAAACTCACAATATTGGATGTATTTGGTACTAGATGGCGGTAGCGGTTAAAAGTATAAGGGCCCGGTTTTCAATGGCAAACGCTTTGTGGATTCAAGTGTTCGATCAGTTAAAAAAATTACACGTAATTAACAGATGACTATAGGAAATTATTTTTATTCTGGAGAACCCTTTGATATTTTAAGACGTTTACTGTTAAAGTATAAATGTCGAATGGTCCGTTAATTTTTATTTACCATGAGATAAAAATCGAAGAGTTGAAAAACGCAACAAAAATTATATATGTTTTGAAAATTCAGCATTTTTCTATAAATCGCATGGATTCCGTTCGATGTCTGTTTGAAAGAGAATTTTCGGTTTTTTTTCAATTTTATTGCCAAGATGGGAAGTCGGTGATAATAATTCAGAACTCTAACGATTCCATTTGTGTGAATATCGCTAAACTCCGTTGCCAATCGGACTAAAATATATAATATCTAAATGCTAATTCGAAATTAAAAAGATAACGGCGAGGTGTACCTATTCGGATCCTGAAGTACATATGTACCAAATTTTATGACCGTACGATGCTTAGATTTCCCGCCACAGACTGCACAGACACACACACAGTAACACAGAAAACTGCCATTGTTATGTAAGAAGATATGCTATATAAGAAGATATGTAAGAAGATATATGATAATTTATGCATTATGCTATAAATTATCTGCTCTTCCCAAGTAGCAGAAACTATTACTTAATTTAAAGAAAATATAGAAGAAAATTTCTCTTTCAACATTTTATTTTAACATTTTATTTCAACATTTTAAAATGGGTTTTACTGGATTATCAGGTTGAATACGAACGAAATATATTTTTCTCAGAATCGCCTGTCTTGAACATTCCATAATAAATATTTTCTTCTTCAAGTGTCAGATATTTGAAGAGCCTTAGTTAAACAAATTAAGCACAAAAATGTTTTGTTAATTCTTGAGGATAGATTTTGTCCAAAAGAAAGCTTACATGTTCTCCATTGATGCACGATGAAAATACATATTTATTAAAGAATTATAGTACTTAAATTAAGGATTTTTATTTTGAGTGATAATATTTGCAAATTGATACCTAAGCTTAGTTACAGTAAAAATGTAACTTTTAAGAATATTAATCACATTTGTAATTATTTCAACACGAATTTAAACTTTTAATTAATGTATGGTTTTTTTAATCAAAATATATTTATTAATTGTATTTATTCTAAATGTACTTAATTGCCACCTATGGTTTCATTATTCTCCAATTTTTATGTAGTATTAATTGTTAAACTGTGGCAATTGCACTCGTAATATCATTTTCATAAAAACAAAAGTGTAGCATAATTTAATACAGAATACTAACTTTCAATTTTGTGGGTATTTTCAATGGTATTTTGTTGATAAGTAAATTTTATTTAGAAATTATGATTTACCTAACAGCTACCTTTTAATTACATTTTTGATCATTGAGTAAAAATGTTACTGATAGAATTATCTACAAATCAGTGCATTATATTTTTCAACACCATTTAAAACAGAATCAGAGTTTGCAGAATTTTCAGAACTCGTCCAGTTCCGAACCACTAAGTTATCCGTTGTTGGCAAGTGTATATATGGTTGGTTGGTTGGCGTCGTGTCCCTAACATATTTATTAAAGAAGAATGTGTGCACTGCTTCTGTTTAGTCAAAGACCCGGGGCATCCGAAGGTAGAAGTCTGACTTCTGCCCCAATAAGACATAACAACATCCATGCCCGCAGGCGGGATTCGAACCCGCAATCTTGCAGCCGAGCCATCACGAGGAAACGTGCGCCTCTTTGACCGCTCGGCCACCACATCGGCAAGTGTATATATACTTGACATGATAAGCCTGGATTTTCGAGGGTCTGTAACTTAGCTCCCAAGATAGCTAAAGACTGGTGTCGTACGGCATGCACGACATTTCGTAATTCAAATTACGGAGGCCAACCTAGCTAATGAGCTATTTAAATGCTGCAGAAGGAGCCAATGGCAATACAAACATAAATAAGCAGCGCATCCCCTTCGTCACTTCAACGAATCAACAACGACACTACAATCTGAAAAGAAAAAGGTTTGAGAGAATGTTCTAGAACTTTCCAGAGATGCAATTTCGACAGCGTCCTAGACGCACCTGAGTTTTTTTAGTCGACGTAAAACTTTCGAACGGGTCAGCATCATGTTTTTGGTTGTGTGAAAAGTGTCTGTAGATTGTGAGCAATAGAATGGTAGCGTGTGCAAGTACGAGAAGTGCAACGATGTTCCTACATCATTGAGATGGCACGAATATGCACGTAACAAAGAGTAGAGGTAACCGATTTTCAATTGTCACTATTAGCACGGAAGGCACACCTTTAACGATTATTAAGATAATTAACTACCAGTTCGTATGAGTAGATCATATGAACGAGTTCGTAAATATTGAACTATAAGAATTATTCTTCATAGATTGTTTAAAGGAAACTGTTATTTAAGAAATTTAAGTCAATGTTTTTTATGTGTGTAAATATATATTAATGTAATATTGTTAGTATTATGTGTCTTTAAATAATTGATTTAATCATAATATAATTACTCCAGATTATAGTGGATATATATTAAGCAAAATATTAAAAATAATTGAGCAATTAAGCATGAGTATTTCTTTATGTTTTGTGTGTTTATATCCGAGCTTGAGGACCGGGAGCTTACATGCTCCACCTTTAGCGCCAGCCCATTTTATTAAAATTATCAGCGTTTCATCAAGTAGCAGTACAGCAAAATTAAAAAGTTCTAGATTCCCGTCCCTTTTATGCAAGTAGATATTAAATAAATGAACGGACAATGATAAAAGATAAATAATTTATATGAAAATATAAGTAAAATAAATAAATTTAATCTTAGAAAATATAAGTAAAGTAAATAATTCAGTGGACGTAAAAAAAATAAAAAAAAAAAAATAAAAATAAAAGATATCTGAAGTATAAATAATATGTAATACAATAATGATTTCAGGAAATTAAAATGTTTGAGAACAAAATAAAAACGGAGACTCGGAAAATTTTGAAGTGAAAGAAAATAGTAAATAAATGTTTTTTCCCTTCCAAACAAAATAAAAATTAGTCTACGTTATAAAAATGGACATTGTCAAATACTATGTAAGTGGGGATAAGAGCAGGGAGATTCATTTTGTAAAATAAATATGAGGATAACATATTTGTAAAATTAATATGAGGATAAAATTTTTGTAAATATGAGGATTTTGTAAATATGAGGATAAAACAAAAATATAGGTAATAAATAAACATTTATGTATAGATACATAACTTATATATAGAGCAATAAACATCAGAAAAAATATGTAGAAGTGATAAATAATACATACAATACCCCTCAATGTTCTAAAAATAAATAAACTAACATGTGTTGTAAGAAAGAGAGAGAGAGAAATAAATACATTTTACGTACTTTCAATTTGTATTACTTGTACGGTGACTGATGAATTAAGGGTAGGAGTGTCGTAATAGGGAGTTGGCAATTCAAGAATCTTGATGGTCATGTGTCTTTATTGATAACAGATGATGAATGGCTGTAGAGGTCAACGAGGAAGTGGCAAATTTTGTTTCCAATGGTAACATGCTGATGAAGTATATGCACTGTTTCATTTTTCTTGTACGGGTCTTGGAAAAATTGTATAACATAATTAATAAAATGCAAAATAAAGTCATGGAACATGGTAAAAGCAAGTACAGGATATTCAAAATCATAAAATTATTAATTAAATACCTCATAAAAAGCTGACAGAATAAAAGCAAAATCATAAATAAATAAATAAATAAAAGTGTGAAGTCAAAAATAACACTCACAGCTGATGTAAATAATAATTAGTAAATTAATAGATATATATTGCATAAATAGTGTATACAGACCTTTTACGAAAACAAGCAATCTAAAAAAAAACAAAATAAAAGTTAATTACATAAATGGATTAATAAACTTCAATAAAATAGGATTAATGTCCCATCCTTCACAGTCAGCGTAACAGCTCCATATATGGCCATTGTACGGCGAAAGCTATTCACCTTCAAAATAAATAGACAGGCAAAAAAAAAAAAAATAAAAATAAACATCGGAGAAAATCTCCCATGCATAGTACGAGAATAATACAAAAAAAAAAGTTCTATTGTAAGCATACAATAAATGTATCAAAATTTAAAATTATAATTGCAGGCAATTATAGTTATTTAAAAATACCGGCCGGTATATAAAAAATAAAATACATTAGGAAAACACATTGATTTGTATGTAAATGATAAATGATTGAGTATGTTAATAAATTATTGCATTAATTAGACATCACAGTAAATAAAAAAAAAAAAAAAAGAAATAACAGATAAAATTAAATATGAAAGAATTAGATTTAAATAAATAAATATGTAAAGTTATGCTGAAACGGGAACATAAAGTCAGTTATATCAGTAACATAACAAAAGCATGGTATATTCATAATACTACACATAAAATAATATATCACGCGTTGTTGCAACAAGGGATAAATAAATCCAATAAATTAAAAGTACATGAAATCAAAATAATAATTCAACAGTCAGATCTGTGTTAAGATTATAAGATAATAATAATAAAAAATATATATATATATTAAATTAAATAGAATTAATAACAACATATGTAAAATAAATATATAATATGATACACATAAAATATAATTGTAATTAAATTCCTTAAAAGGATACACGTAAAACCTCTCACTTCAATGTGAGCGTAAGCCGTCAAGATCGGACAGTCTGAAAAGCCCGCGCTTGTGAAGAATATACCGCCAAAATCGCAAACGATAACGATTATTTGGGCAGAACAGGAGATTGAAAGTTGCAATCTTATGTAACGTTCCGTGCTTCGGGGGGTCGGGGCGCAGAAAATCGCCATGCATGACCGATTGTTCGCAGTTGCCGTGGAAACGCGTAGGAGAAGAGAGGAAAGCTACGGGTCAAGCGAAATCTTTTCTTTTTTTCTTTTTCTCCCCTTCCGCCAGCGCAGTTGTTTCACACTAAGGGGCAGCCGAAGAGGAAATTTAAAGGCATACTTGTTATTGTGGAGATGCAGTATTTTGGAGTAGCGAAATGAGTATATAGATTTGATATTTTAAATGCCGAGACGTAATATGATATAATTATGATGTGCAAAATACCCATGATTGATACACGCTTAAACAGTTATATAACATGTATGTGTATTACAAATAAGAAATATATACAGCTAAAAAATTGTGTAAAAAAAAAAATTATTTACGTATGTGAAGATAAGATATCAAGGTAATGATTTGCGTATATTTTAATGTAATGTTGTGAACGTGTATATAAATTGAAATGAAAAATAACATGTTCTGCAGTCGAACTCTATAATAGACTATAAGTAGAAACATTATAACAATACAGCTATTGAAGTACCAGGTCTGTGAAAATGATATCACAGAACAATGATTATTATCACAGAACAATGTATTTTATACAGAACATTATTCAGTATTATAAAGACTATGTGGTTCAAATCAATAGTGTGCCTTCCCACAGATAATAGTGTGCCTTCCAGGTGACAATTATGTGTCTTCCGTGCTGGTAAGATACTTCCAATGTGACAATATTGTGTTTCTGTACGGTGATAAACATTTTAGTGACAGATATCTTTGCAGTGTATCAGACAAGGGTACCTCAATATGTTTCTAGTGCTTCAGTACAACAGTGCATCAAGTTCTTATAGATGTATCAGTGGGACACGATACTAGTGACTTCCTGTGACAATTTTTCTCAGTGCATATGCTTTGTACCGTATTCTAGATTTAATCTCATGCAGAGGGGGATAAATGTCGTACGGCATGCACGACATTTCGTAATTCAAATTACGGAGGCCAACCTAGCTAATGAGCTATTTAAATGCTGCAGAAGGAGCCAATGGCAATACAAACATAAATAAGCAGCGCATCCCCTTCGTCACTTCAACGAATCAACAACGACACTACAATCTGAAAAGAAAAAGGTTTGAGAGAATGTTCTAGAACTTTCCAGAGATGCAATTTCGACAGCGTCCTAGACGCACCTGAGTTTTTTTAGTCGACGTAAAACTTTCGAACGGGTCAGCATCATGTTTTTGGTTGTGTGAAAAGTGTCTGTAGATTGTGAGCAATAGAATGGTAGCGTGTGCAAGTACGAGAAGTGCAACGATGTTCCTACATCATTGAGATGGCACGAATATGCACGTAACAAAGAGTAGAGGTAACCGATTTTCAATTGTCACTATTAGCACGGAAGGCACACCTTTAACGATTATTAAGATAATTAACTACCAGTTCGTATGAGTAGATCATATGAACGAGTTCGTAAATATTGAACTATAAGAATTATTCTTCATAGATTGTTTAAAGGAAACTGTTATTTAAGAAATTTAAGTCAATGTTTTTTATGTGTGTAAATATATATTAATGTAATATTGTTAGTATTATGTGTCTTTAAATAATTGATTTAATCATAATATAATTACTCCAGATTATAGTGGATATATATTAAGCAAAATATTAAAAATAATTGAGCAATTAAGCATGAGTATTTCTTTATGTTTTGTGTGTTTATATCCGAGCTTGAGGACCGGGAGCTTACATGCTCCACCTTTAGCGCCAGCCCATTTTATTAAAATTATCAGCGTTTCATCAAGTAGCAGTACAGCAAAATTAAAAAGTTCTAGATTCCCGTCCCTTTTATGCAAGTAGATATTAAATAAATGAACGGACAATGATAAAAGATAAATAATTTATATGAAAATATAAGTAAAATAAATAAATTTAATCTTAGAAAATATAAGTAAAGTAAATAATTCAGTGGACGTAAAAAAAATAAAAAAAAAAATAAAAATAAAAGATATCTGAAGTATAAATAATATGTAATACAATAATGATTTCAGGAAATTAAAATGTTTGAGAACAAAATAAAAACGGAGACTCGGAAAATTTTGAAGTGAAAGAAAATAGTAAATAAATGTTTTTTCCCTTCCAAACAAAATAAAAATTAGTCTACGTTATAAAAATGGACATTGTCAAATACTATGTAAGTGGGGATAAGAGCAGGGAGATTCATTTTGTAAAATAAATATGAGGATAACATATTTGTAAAATTAATATGAGGATAAAATTTTTGTAAATATGAGGATTTTGTAAATATGAGGATAAAACAAAAATATAGGTAATAAATAAACATTTATGTATAGATACATAACTTATATATAGAGCAATAAACATCAGAAAAAATATGTAGAAGTGATAAATAATACATACAATACCCCTCAATGTTCTAAAAATAAATAAACTAACATGTGTTGTAAGAAAGAGAGAGAGAGAAATAAATAAATTTTACGTACTTTCAATTTGTATTACTTGTACGGTGACTGATGACTTAAGGGTAGGAGTGTCGTAATAGGGAGTTGGCAATTCAAGAATCTTGATGGTCATGTGTCTTTATTGATAACAGATGATGAATGGCTGTAGAGGTCAACGAGGAAGTGGCAAATTTTGTTTCCAATGGTAACATGCTGATGAAGTATATGCACTGTTTCATTTTTCTTGTACGGGTCTTGGAAAAATTGTATAACATAATTAATAAAATGCAAAATAAAGTCATGGAACATGGTAAAAGCAAGTACAGGATATTCAAAATCATAAAATTATTAATTAAATACCTCATAAAAAGCTGACAGAATAAAAGCAAAATCATAAATAAATAAATAAATAAAAGTGTGAAGTCAAAAATAACACTCACAGCTGATGTAAATAATAATTAGTAAATTAATAGATATATATTGCATAAATAGTGTATACAGACCTTTTACGAAAACAAGCAATCTAAAAAAAAACAAAATAAAAGTTAATTACATAAATGGATTAATAAACTTCAATAAAATAGGATTAATGTCCCATCCTTCACAGTTAGCGTAACAGCTCCATATATGGCCATTGTACGGCGAAAGCTATTCACCTTCAAAATAAATAGACAGGCAAAAAAAAAAAAAATAAAAATAAACATCGGAGAAAATCTCCCATGCATAGTACGAGAATAATACAAAAAAAAAAAGTTCTATTGTAAGCATACAATAAATGTATCAAAATTTAAAATTATAATTGCAGGCAATTATAGTTATTTAAAAATACCGGCCGGTATATAAAAAATAAAATACATTAGGAAAACACATTGATTTGTATGTAAATGATAAATGATTGAGTACGTTAATAAATTATTGCATTAATTAGACATCACAGTAAATAAAAAAAGAAAAAAGAAATAACAGATAAAATTAAATATGAAAGAATTAGATTTAAATAAATAAATATGTAAAGTTATGCTGAAACGGGAACATAAAGTCAGTTATATCAGTAACATAACAAAAGCATGGTATATTCATAATACTACACATAAAATAATATATCACGCGTTGTTGCAACAAGGGATAAATAAATCCAATAAATTAAAAGTACATGAAATCAAAATAATAATTCAACAGTCAGATCTGTGTTAAGATTATAAGATAATAATAATAAAAAATATATATATATATTAAATTAAATAGAATTAATAACAACATATGTAAAATAAATATATAATATGATACACATAAAATATAATTGTAATTAAATTCCTTAAAAGGATACACGTAAAACCTCTCACTTCAATGTGAGCGTAAGCCGTCAAGATCGGACAGTCTGAAAAGCCCGCGCTTGTGAAGAATATACCGCCAAAATCGCAAACGATAACGATTATTTGGGCAGAACAGGAGATTGAAAGTTGCAATCTTATGTAACGTTCCGTGCTTCGGGGGGTCGGGGCGCAGAAAATCGCCATGCATGACCGATTGTTCGCAGTTGCCGTGGAAACGCGTAGGAGAAGAGAGGAAAGCTACGGGTCAAGCGAAATCTTTTCTTTTTTTCTTTTTCTCCCCTTCCGCCAGCGCAGTTGTTTCACACTATGGGGCAGCCGAAGAGGAAATTTAAAGGCATACTTGTTATTGTGGAGATGCAGTATTTTGGAGTAGCGAAATGAGTATATAGATTTGATATTTTAAATGCCGAGACGTAATATGATATAATTATGATGTGCAAAATACCCATGATTGATACACGCTTAAACAGTTATATAACATGTATGTGTATTACAAATAAGAAATATATACAGCTAAAAAATTGTGTAAAAAAAAAAATTATTTACGTATGTGAAGATAAGATATCAAGGTAATGATTTGCGTATATTTTAATGTAATGTTGTGAACGTGTATATAAATTGAAATGAAAAATAACATGTTCTGCAGTCGAACTCTATAATAGACTATAAGTAGAAACATTATAACAATACAGCTATTGAAGTACCAGGTCTGTGAAAATGATATCACAGAACAATGATTATTATCACAGAACAATGTATTTTATACAGAACATTATTCAGTATTATAAAGACTATGTGGTTCAAATCAATAGTGTGCCTTCCCACAGATAATAGTGTGCCTTCCAGGTGACAATTATGTGTCTTCCGTGCTGGTAAGATACTTCCAATGTGACAATATTGTGTTTCTGTACGGTGATAAACATTTTAGTGACAGATATCTTTGCAGTGTATCAGACAAGGGTACCTCAATATGTTTCTAGTGCCTCAGTACAACAGTGCATCAAGTTCTTATAGATGTATCAGTGGGACACGATACTAGTGACTTCCTGTGACAATTTTTCTCAGTGCATATGCTTTGTACCGTATTCTAGATTTAATCTCATGCAGAGGGGGATAAATGTCGTACGGCATGCACGACATTTCGTAATTCAAATTACGGAGGCCAACCTAGCTAATGAGCTATTTAAATGCTGCAGAAGGAGCCAATGGCAATACAAACATAAATAAGCAGCGCATCCCCTTCGTCACTTCAACGAATCAACAACGACACTACAATCTGAAAAGAAAAAGGTTTGAGAGAATGTTCTAGAACTTTCCAGAGATGCAATTTCGACAGCGTCCTAGACGCACCTGAGTTTTTTTAGTCGACGTAAAACTTTCGAACGGGTCAGCATCATGTTTTTGGTTGTGTGAAAAGTGTCTGTAGATTGTGAGCAATAGAATGGTAGCGTGTGCAAGTACGAGAAGTGCAACGATGTTCCTACATCATTGAGATGGCACGAATATGCACGTAACAAAGAGTAGAGGTAACCGATTTTCAATTGTCACTATTAGCACGGAAGGCACACCTTTAACGATTATTAAGATAATTAACTACCAGTTCGTATGAGTAGATCATATGAACGAGTTCGTAAATATTGAACTATAAGAATTATTCTTCATAGATTGTTTAAAGGAAACTGTTATTTAAGAAATTTAAGTCAATGTTTTTTATGTGTGTAAATATATATTAATGTAATATTGTTAGTATTATGTGTCTTTAAATAATTGATTTAATCATAATATAATTACTCCAGATTATAGTGGATATATATTAAGCAAAATATTAAAAATAATTGAGCAATTAAGCATGAGTATTTCTTTATGTTTTGTGTGTTTATATCCGAGCTTGAGGACCGGGAGCTTACATGCTCCACCCTTAGCGACGGCATCATAGGTAAGTCCTATACTGGTAATTTTTGATAAGGACAATATTACCTTATGACAACTGGATTTTTCTTTGTCTATAATACGCGTAGAATGCCAAAAAAAATTACAACGAAATGAGTTACAATTGGTACAGTAGTACAAGGTAAAAAATTACTACGACTTGATATAAAAAAGACTATGACTAAAATTCATATGATTTGAAGGATAGTTAGGATCTTCAATAGGGTACCCTAAACTAAAACCACATCTACTGTGCTGCAGGATCTTGGCGCACTTTGAGATTCCATAACTTTTGGATGGAAGGTAGTTTTATAACACTTTACAACATAGTTGAAAAGTGTTTATGCCTTTCTTCATTCTGTCTGTCTGCCTGTCTGTCCGTTTGCACGATAACTGCTGTAAAAATGACTTTATAAAAAAAAAATGTTATTATGTTGTTCAGGCGGTCTGTGGGATTTATGGGAATATACATAAATAATATCACCCAATTAGTTTTGGATTGAACCCGGGTTGAAAAAATGAAATGCATTGAACCCTATGGGACCTAATTTTTCTAACATATTTATAATTCACAAATTGCTTCGAAAGTTTTAGGAAATATTCAAATTATCCCATAAAATATATAAAAAAATTTCAGCAAAATGTATTAACTGTTTTTTTAAATAAAAATTAAAATAATAATTACACCCTTCATATGAAGAGATCACGTGACCATTATATGATGGGATCACGCGACACACTTCAAAATAAAATATGGCATCCATCTTGTATCAAAATCGTGATTTTTAAAGTTCTTTTTCATTCATATTTAATGCTGCATCCGTCCTAAAACCGCTATATTCTTGCTCAAATTATGTGCATCTACATACTGAAACAACGTAATTACAATATATTTGAGTTTAAATGATCATCCAAGTTTGATTATTTCTACAACGCTTATGGAGATTATTTCTACAACGCTTATTTTCACTTATGGAGAGTGTAAACACCAAAAGATGTAGAATGAGTTGTATAAGAATTGCTGCATTCCTTTAACGCAAAATTATTTAGCCATTGGAGTCTGCAATATAGCTGATATGAATGAAACATTTATTGATTTTATACAGAGAAGAAGTCGATTTTTTCGATGAAGTTTTAAGCATAAATTTAAATGACTTGTACCTCCATGGTTTTAAGTTTTTAAATAAAACGAATTATTATAGTATTGTGATGAATGAAAGGAATTGAAAAAAGTTTATGAATGAAATGCTGCTTTTATAGAGGGAGCCAGGCGATTTATATTTCGATGACATCATTTGAATAAAATTCATTTGGTTTTGATGAAGTTTTCAAATATAATAAATTATTGTAGTATTATGATAATTTTAAAAATATTATCGAGGAATGTATTGCATTTTAGAGATGTTTAAACTAAGCAAATTTTTATTCCAATGCCGCCATTTGAATGAAGTTCATTTTTTTTCGATGAAGTTTCAAGTTTTCAAATATAATAAATTAACGTAGCATTGTGATAATTTTAAAAATATTACCGAGGAATGTATCGCATTCTAGAGATGTTTAAGTAAAATTGCATCGAAGTTGGAAAGTGTTTCACAATCAATGCTTTATGTATGATTGATCTTTCTTGTTTTATATATATAGCGCGATTTTTCTCTATGAAGAGTCTTTTTCAGAGAGGTACATATTAATTTTTCAATATATTTACACAGTCGCCATAAATAAATAATCGACATAAATGTATAGTTGACATACTTGACAGCCTCAAGAAACCATGCGTTTCTATTCAAAAATTTCTTCATTTTCGAATGGAAAAGCATGATCATCCATTTCGCATTTCATTTTAAATTCTAGCCACATGATAGAAACAAACTTTGCGGTATGAAGCTACAGAAAGCAGCATATCTCGGCTCACTTGCTATCATGTCTTTTTTTTTTACTACAGTAGAATGTGGTAACTTGGACAATTCTTGCGCATGAGTAATCTGAAATTCCTGTGTCAAATATTGCATGTTGTCCGCCGATTGTCAGACAACATGCAGACCGCATTACTGCATGTTGTCTGACAATACAACAAACTGTGCTGCATGTTGTATTATCCTATGCAACATGCATTAGTGCTGCATGCTGCATTATCCGATGCAACATGCATTAGTGCTGCATGTTGCATCTGAATATTTTTCGTTTCTTGGAAAAATATTCAGAAATCGCTCAGGCCATTTTACTTACCTAATTTTAACTCGATAAATAATGTACTGATTTAAAAATAAATATATTCTAACAGGTTTTATATTATGCCAACAAATTTAATGATTATGTAATGATGCTTTAACAGTTAACTGCTCGTAAAAATAAGTAAAGCGTATTCAAAATCTAAAGATCAGGGAAACTGGTTTTATAGTAGACATGTTAAAATATTTACTTGTTCTTCTTGCCATATTAGATAAACTATTAGATAAATTTGGTATGGAGAAAATAGGAATTTCAAATAAAATATACTCCATTTTAACAGTACTAGTTCTAAATGCATCAGATTTCCCTAATTATCTTAAATCGTTCACCATCAGCATTAAAAAATTAGTATTCTCCATTTAAGCAGAATGTTCTGTTAATTCATTTAATTATTTACGCCTCTGCGGTTTTCCCATTGTTAACTATGTAAAAATGTTCGACTAATTTATAGCTCACTAATTTCGAATTATTAGGTAAATTAAGCGAAATCTAAAGTTATTCTGTTTTTTCAGCTTCGTTAAATGAAAGTATTCTTCTTCTGTAACGACGCATAAAGTAAAAATTTTAATTGGTATTATATCCTGATACGCTTATTGGACATAAGTGTGTGTGTGTTGACTTATTTATTTACTTTAATTTAATTTTGTGGATTATCCAGAAATCGAGAAGATAAAGGAGTTATGTCATTCGAAAAATATTTGATGTGAAACCTCTTAAGGCGCTGGTAGAAAGTAAATCATGAAAGAAATGTAACGGAAGTACGGAAATATGTAACGAAAATGAGACCTTATTGTTTCGAATATGGGACAGAAAATTACTGTTACAATTAAAAGGAATGTGTCGGTTGATCTTGGTGTCAAATTAAGCGAAAATCGCCGAATCTTGCCAATTTGGCGACATTTAGTGAGTTCCATTAAGTTCTTGATATTCTTAGATTATCGGCGAACTTTAAAAGTTACATGCCAGAACTTTACATAAAGGGTATATTGTTCGTTATGTTGTTGAAGTTATACGGATAAAAGTATCTGCAGAAGTATCTTCTGATTATACAACCAGTAATTTTCAAACTTTTTGTTCATGGAACTCTTTTGAAATTCAGTTTCATGGCGGAACCCCAAAATGAGAAAAATACCTTGTGATTAATATTACGCATTGAATCTTTACGTGTATTTCATTGTTAAGATAAAAGTACGAAACTAGCACGTCGCGTAATCCCTGGAATACTGACACGGAACCCCAAGGGTTCCGCGGAACACACTTTAAAATCTTTAATCAATATGTAAAAAAATATCTGACAGAAGAGTCTAAAAATTTAAATTTTAGATCTGTGACTTCTGTGAATCAACGACCAGTATGCACTTCTTGATTGCAACAACCATCCTCTATCCCGATGGAGTGATTACAAACACTATATCCAAATGCTGGATCGTCAATAAATTTTTCGTTTGTGGTTGGATAAATGAACAAATTGTACGCAGAGCGAAATAATATGCATACTCTTAACTTATCGAAGCTGAATAATTAAAAATCGAAATCATTGTCATGGTATCTTGTTCTATCGTCGCACATGTAACATACAACAGCCTTTTTCGATGCAAAATAGGCAAACGGAGAAATGTTTTATAGCGATCTATAACGAGTAATAAAATTACTCACTGGTTTAAGAAAAAGTCTTATGTTATGAAAAATAAATATATAGAAAATATATAAATGCGATTTATAGGTAAGAAGTAATGAAGTTTTGCAAATTCCCAGGCCTAACATGGAAACTTTCTGATTTGCTTTAAAATACAACAATCCTTACTCCTTTGAAAATAATAAGAAATGTGAAGGGACACAAACACTGTGGTACAGCAAGGCCCTTTTGCTGCAGCGCAATTTTAAATAAAAATAAAATATAATTTAGTTAGTTAAATTTTCGAGAATATATCTTTCTGTGTGCTAAATATTAAAGAATATGTACTTACTTTTTAGGTATTCGTACCACGAAGTGTCTTAAGTATGCTAATGCGATTGATATCTTCAGGATATAAAGCGCTCTTTAAGTTTTGGAAGCGGAAATTCGAGAAACGGTTTTAAAAATAAAGTAAGGTTTATCTGCTGGAATTTGATATCACCGTTATGCATAATTTACAAAGTGGAATTCCCGTGCACTTTCAAAAATTCATGTCGTGTTTTTCAATGAAGATTTAGAAAGTTGAATTTAAAGTGCTTTGAATTTTGTAGGAAGATTTACTTACAATATATGGTAATTTAATATATTTACCCGAATTCGTAAATTCTAGCAGGCTATTCATCTCAATTTGTATTTAAAAGTTTATTTAAGCAGATGGAATTATAAGTAAAATTCTATTGGAGTGTTTTAAAGTTAGATTACCCTGCATATATAATTTGAAAGCATTTGATTCAATTATAAAGCAATTAATAAGAAAAGGAAAATTCGAGAAACGCAATCAAGCACAAGTGAAATAAATATGTAACATACAACTGCTCCAATCAGTATCATCCAACTGATGATACGTTAGATCCCCTTCTTATATGCTAAGCTAGAGAACCAATAAAACTGAACAGATCGATTTCTACAATCACTTTCAGAAGACAATTTCCGTGGTCTGATTGGCCAATAACTGATTGACTGAAAAGAGAGAATATACCTCTTATTGCTATAAATATGCTTATTATAAATATACCTCTGATTGCCTCTGAGGAGAAATAATATATACAATTGATTGGAAGTCATCGGCAAGCCAGTTGAGTTATGTAAAAGGACGTACATTTTGAAAGGTAAAAATTTTTTATGGAGAGAAATTCTCATCAAGAAATAAAAATGACAATGTACCTTAGAGTAGTAAAACAGGCTATATAGAAAACAAACGAGTATGCAACTATATTATGGAATAGTTCACTAGTGCAGGGAAAAGAAGGGAAAAATAGAGAAAACCATAGCCCATACACTGCACAAACGCTGACTAAACTTCGCGGCACTATTAAGTTTTAATAGTGTCACGGCCTATTTTAGTCAACACTATTAAGATTTAATAGTGTAAGCCTCCTCATTACCATACCATAATATTTCCTTAATAGCCTTCTGAAAGCTATTAAGGAAAATAAAGAAACAATTGCGGAACTTTGCAAAACTATGGAGATATCTCATTAAGGTTACAAAGAAAATAAATTAATGCAGTCGACAGTTGTCTGTAAAGACAGGGAAGAGAGAATATGTATATGATGTAGAAATTGAAATCAAGTCGGAAAAATCGGAACTAAGCAACTGGTCAAACACAAGCGACGAGGAACCGACAAATGTGTAGACATAAATGCAAAGATAAATAACTTTCAGTAAGCAACTTCTCAGTGAAGATGTTAAAAAATGTTTGAATGATAATCGTGACACTATAAGAAATACCAGAGACAAAATTGCTCAATATTCTGACAAAGACTCCCAGGATGATAAGAAACATAAGCAAATGAAGCCTAAAGTTGCGAGAGACAGATTGTAGGTCAATCCAAGGGTGAAGGTGACCATTTTGATACCGCTAAAACTAAACAATGATGAAAAATAAATGAAAAAGAAGTAGGCTCTGGTTGCTTTCGTGGCCAGGCCATTTGCGTCGGAACTAAAACGTCTGTTCTTAGTGGTGTGTTTTTTTCCTGTTTGATGACTTCAATACATTTGGCTTCTTCACTTGCTGCTGGGGCAGTATGTTTTTGTCTTGTGTTTTCGGGGCGGCCTATAAAACCGATATTTTGAAAGTGGGTTATGTGCTCCTTGAGCTAGCTTTACGGGTGCCCTCCTCATTACCATACGATTGCAGTTTGATTTTTGCAGATTTGCTTGCGTCTTTGTAAACGTTTTCTTATTTTGACTAAAGAAATATTATAAGATAATATTTAAGCAAAGTTTATGCAATATGCATCATTTAAACAAATTGTCGAGCACATTTTATAACAAAATACACTAGTCTGAAGATGAAATTTTTATGAAGATGATAATTTTTAACATAAAATATTCAACACATTTGAATATTATGTATATGCATTAATGATGTATATGCATATGCGGAATATGCATTAAATGTAACATATAGTATGCATAAAATTATTATATATACGAAAATAAGAGAGTACCCATATAGTAATTTAAAGCTACAATTAATAAATTATGTATCTTCTATAAGTTTCATTATATCAGCCAACAAACCGTAATCTATCTCTAATGTTTAAGAACAACCGAGTAGTTATACCGATATAATCGGCGATTTTTATTCTAATCTGCTGCAAATGAAAATGAACATACAGTAATGCGGACTATTTAAATTTCTTTATATTTTAAAACTTTAATGATATATAATTCTTGTAAATTAAATATATTAAAAAATCAATTCATTAACCTGTAGCTTGCCGGATCGAAAAATCTAAAGTGTCTCTCAGAACGGGAAGATTCGTTCAAATTCCCACCCCTTTTGCCATTAGCCGCAAAGAAAGTTGGATGTCAATCATTGTCCGCCTGGAATTCTAAATGAAGGGTAAGATACATTCTTCCCTGCAAGATCCCTTTCTACCGTGGAAAACTTGTAATAAGGGATATTCTTCTGATTTTCACTGAACCCTGCGTCTGTTGCTTTTAGCCAAAAACTTAGATTATTTATATAAAATGTATACTCTGGCCTTTTTGTTGCATATGATGTTTTTACTTTATCTGCAATACATAGTAATGTGTAGAGAAAGTATTGTAATCGTGCGGAAAATCGCAACTCGAGTTTTCAACAGATCTACACGTTTTGGGACCTCTAGAACACGAAAAAACTATTTTTAGCGTGACATCTGTGCGTGTGTCTGTCTGTCTGTTCAGATTTTGTATCCACTCTAACTGTAAAGCTAATTAACCGAATTTCATAAAAATTGGTCGGTAAGTCACCTGTGGGTAACCCTGGTGCTGATTAGATTTAAAATAATTATGCCTGTTATTTTGTGCAAATAAACTCAATTTAATGAATTATTGAAGAAATAAAGAGAACGTGAATACCAGTCTTCAGGGAAAGTCATGTGCTGCTTGCTCACATCAGATTTTTTCACGTGTGCATGTATAAACATTTTATATCATGTTGAAATTGAGGAAATTATATTGTTTCTACATTGAAACGTCCATTTTATGGACATCGTTTGCACGATATTTCAACTTTTGGTTCAAGTTAAAATGACGCGAGTATTTTCATCAATTTCTTTTATAATAATTTGTATTCATATAGTAAATATCACACACATATTCGTGTAGAGAATCCTGTACAGGATAAGGTGTATTTCGTACAGTAATGAGCAGGTTTATAACATAAAACGCAATATAAAGATAAATTAACATAAATACATTTTTGAAAACCAACTGAATTTTCTTCATTAATGCAAAAATCTGTACCTGACGGCTTAAAATGCTAAAACATGTGTTTTGCAAACTGGCAGATATTTTACGTTGTAAAGCAGTTCATAACTGATTGTGCACAAAGTCACGTACTTTACTTATTTCATGTAACAATAAAATGTATGAAACGTTAAGAATTGAAATCAGGATGTCAATATGTATAGTATGTGGCATTTTTTATATTTATTGATTATAAGGAAGACGCCCGTGTAATTTCCCACTTAAACAGAAAACAAGAAAATTAAATGGTATAAATATTACACGCTGAAAAGCTTTCGAAGAAAGTCCAGAAACAATGAAAACAATATTAACGACATATTTAATATGGATATTCTCCACATTTTCATTTTATGAAAAATGTATACTGAAATTGTAAAAATTTAAATCTTCGAACTTTATAAACTCACGTGACTATGAATTTTTTAAATATTCGGTAGTTACTGCTTAGTAAAGTAAGAAAATATGTGAATTCATTACATACAGATTAACTAAGTAGAAAGTAACCCCTCTAATAATGAGTAAACATTAAGAATAAATATAAAAGTTATTCATGTTTACTACATATGTATAAGATGAAAATGATCTTTATAATAGTTCGAAAAAGATTGGTGTAAAAAACTAGAACCGAATGTTTACTATCTCCATATGTATTGCCAGAGTATAGACGTAGCTAGAATTTCAGGAAGGGGAAGGAAGTAATAAACGTATGGGGGGAAATTACAGTGCTGAATTTCGTTCTACAATAAATGCCCAATGGAGGACTAATGTAATTTGTCCACAAATGGAGGATTATAATTCTTAACAATCCCTTTGATTACGCATGTGATGTATTGGAAATGTATTATGATGTGGTCTATTAATTTTAACCGGAAATGGATACACATCACTTTTTAAGAATAATCAGCAGTCGTTCTTGCGATTATATTTTTGTTATATATTTATTTCTTTTTTTTTCATATAGAGCGCAATATCGTTTAAACAAAAATAGGTATTTAATCAAAATTTGGTAGGATTTATCAAATCAATAAATGTTATAAGAGTGTAACTTTCAGTGTTCTCAAAAAATAAAAGAAACATCTTCAATTTCTCAAATATTTTTACTTTCTCACACTATGTAATATAATAAACAGAAATTATTATTTTCACGAACATTTTTGAATTCGACATATTGATGCCAATATGTTTTGAGACCTCCTGAACACGTTTTGACTATTTTTAGAGTGATGTCCATCTGTCTGTAGTCGATTTCTTGTGTATAGGATAACAGCCATTAATATTAATAGATTTCCACAAAACTTTATTATATTCCGTTTTGTTATCAAAAACTCAGAACTAGATTTAATTTTTTTTTAAATTCGAGTTCGGAAATTATTCTAAATTTTACATTTTTTTAACATTGCAGCAAAGGATAAAATTGGTGTAATCATGCATGACAAGGTTTATTTATGGCCTAATTATCACGAGACTTAATAGATAGTTTCAATCGTTGTTGTGAAATACAACCACAATACAATTTTTTTCTTCATGACGTCATTAGCCTGAAGGCAAATTATCCCCCCCCCCACACACGCGATGAACATTGTCATGAAGTATGGTTATAATCGAAAGATTTTTTAAGCTCTTTAAAGTAAAATGCAACACGTTTTAATTGTAATCATTTGGACTCACAGTACCAATTTTTTCAAAAATTTTCTTGTAAAATTTGAATAAAAAAGCTACTAAATATGGATTCTGATATGGGATAGTCGAGTTGAGCCACGTTCCAGTTAATTTTCCCCGAATATCGAAACAACATTGAAATGTATTTTTATTTTAAAATTTTCTGCAAAAATTGCCAATTAATACGTAAAGTTCTATTTATAAACAAATAACACAACTTTTAGAACGATAATAGAAGCCTTTGAGATATTGTCTTTTATTGATACAAAATGGGGAAAATCCTAAAACATTAAATATTTTCACTATTATCAAGTGACAAAATTCTTGATAATAGTGAAACAAGTACATTTTATGAAACCAGTACATTTAATGAATAATTAATAAAACTATTGTTTAGTAGTTATGAGCTGCTCACTAGATATCAGATATTTTACTTTTTCACAAGAAACACTATATCTCACGAAATAATGAACCACTTACATAATCTTGTTATGCATATTGTAATTGGTAACAGCAATAAGCATATTTATTTTAGCGATATCTAATTCGTGCTATTGTTTTCCAACAGAATAGAAATTTGTTAAACTATAGTGAAATTCATGAGTTAGATACATTACTTATATATTTTTAATTTTATTTTTGAAGGAAAATACGCCTGATTTGGGAAAACAACCTTTCTCTATTGTACTCCATTGCAAATATAGTGATGAAATCTGTAAATTGGATGTAAAATACCTAATCAACACCGTCATATTAAATGGCCCCTAATCAGGATGAACACTAGAAAGAGTAAAACATTAGGACGGAAATCGGAAGTTCCCAGATTGTATTCACGAACTTACTTTGCGACCCACAGTTCTGATAGCTTGAAAATTTCAAAGACATTAAAAATGATAATATATGAATATTATAGAGTATTTATGTTAAAAATGTATAAAATATGGAAGTATACTGGTTGAATAATGAACTCCAAATCCTATTCTGGAGGTCACTTCCTTTCTTCCCTGTTTGAAAGATTAAAATTCCCCTTTCTCAGATTCTTTCATCCTCTACCTGTGAGTCAGAACAGCAGACACATCCTCTACGTTATCTCGGCTGGGTGGACGCCAGTGCCTACAAAGGGGGATCGAACTGTTTGGGATAGGGTATGTCCCATACCCGTCTTTTTTAGAGGTTTTTCCTTTAGGATTGACGCTATCCAACCCACAAGCAAAAGGTTAAAACTATATTATTTAGTAAAATTATTCCTTTATACATTCAAAGTATAATAAATTAATATAACACATTTGAAAGCAAATATACCACTATTTCTGATTTGTTATCTAGTCTGTGATAGTTAGGAATAAAAACGGAGCATCTAAAAATGTTTGGTCTAGTTAAGCGTAAAATATTTCTGTGTATTCTTAGTGCATAGTATGCGGGTGATTTCTGAACGAATGAAACAAATTGTAATATCAATTAAGCATAAAACAATTAAATACTTTATTTAATTACGTATGTAATAGAAAGAACATCAATATAAATGTTATAATTACGCAATATACCACATATTACTAGAGAAATGTAATTTTCGTGTTTAAAACGTTTCTCAGACAGTTCTTTTAATTATTACTAGCCTATATTTTGGTTCATATTTTAGTGATTATTTTATTTATTTGAATCTGCACAATAGACTGCTAATTGAAACATTAATATCGTGTCGATAAAAATGTTATAGTTTAGAAGAAAAATATTTTGTTATTCAGCATGTCTTAGTAATTCAAGATATATTTAATTATTTAGTTATATTTTCAGAATTGAGTTTAAGTCTAGTTAAGTATAGCTTTTTTAGGCTGATTCTAATAAGAAAGAAGCATGTAGATATCTAAATCCATTGAAAAAAATCTGATGTGGGAAACACATGACTTTCCTTATATAATGCAATGAATTTACTACTTTTACAGTTAAAAATGTTATTCTTATAATAGATATTTATACTCTTTCCAAGATATAAAATTTTTTTCAATTAGTCGTCATTTTCATTGATTTAGCGTCATTTTTATCCATTTGGCGAGACTTTAGTTAATTTGGCAACATTTCAAAAAGTCGCCAAGTTGGCGACATTCCGCTAAATTCGTCGCCAAAATCTCGCCACTCGTTATGGACGGAGAAATAAATTATTCTTACAGCAGATAAATGACTATTGTGCGTTCAAATACAAAAGTATTACTCAAAGTATCTTTTTTCGTTAGAGCCATGAGAATGATGTCACCAAATTAATCGCATGATATTACATATAAAAAGTAAACATGTTTCTCAACAGTTAATATTTTTTTTTAATTTATGGGATTTTTTTGATAAAATTATTGAAGCATCTGCAATATCTCGAGAACGGTTTATGCTAGCGTTCTAAAGTTTGTGTCAATCGTTTTCTCAAGAAAAATTACATAAGAAATGTCTGTTTGCGTAACTTTATTAAAGGTTTTGATTTTTTGATGATTTTTTCAAAATTTCACTTGAAAATTTAGAAGGCTCTGAACATTTGATTGTGTTTTAAAACAATAGGCTTCCAGTATTCATGGATTGTGATTTTTGTACCAAATTTCGTTTGAATCGCTCCATTCGTTAGTCTGTTATCGTCTCTACAGATTCACTGACACACATACACACACACACACACACACACACACACATACACATACACACACATACACATACACATACACATACACATACACACACATACACACAGACACACACACACACGCACACACACAGAGAGAGAAAGAGAGCCATCACCTCAAAAATGTTCGATTCGTGATCAGGGATGCTTAAAACGTGCTCTCCTGTCGAAAATTCGAATTCGAATTTTCGACAACGTCACAATACTTTCCTTATACATTATGTATATAAGGAAAGTAATAAAAATTTACATTTGTCGGGGTATAATGTCGTTAACACCACGTTCTTTCAGAAGTAAAATTGCTGACAACTGAATCATTTTCTCTTAAGTCATACCAAATATACTGACAATGGAAAAATAAATAAATATTCACAAAGTACAGCCCATAATTGATATAAAATATTATCCGCTTTCGGTATTCCAAGCCTCTTAGTATATTTTATAAACGTAAACATTTGTTTTGACTAAGTTGCTTTATTTCTCTGATTCTGTTTTTATTCAGCAGTTCAAACATGATTGTTTATATTACATTCCTTATATACAATAATGTATAAGGAAAGTATTGTGACGGGGTAGAAAACTCGAATTCGATTTTTTGACGGGAGAGCACGTTTCATGCATCCCTGATCACGAATCGGACATTTTTGAGGTGGTGTGTGTGTGTGTGTGTGTGTGTGTGTGTGTGTGTGTGTGTGTGTCAGTGAGTCTGTGTAGACAATAACTGACGAATAAATATACAGATTCGAATGAAATTTCGTACAAAAATCACAGTCCGTGAATACTGGAAGCCTATTGCTTTTATACTCAATCGTGTGTTCAGAAACCCTCTAAATTTTCAAGTGAAATTTTGAAAAAATCATTAAAAAATCAAACCCTTTAATAAAGTTACGCAAATAGACATTTCTTATGTAATTTTTTATTAGAAAATGATGATATTGCACAATTTTCAAAAAAATTATCGAAAAATCATGTAAAATAACAAAAAGTACTACCTATTGCGAAACATGTTCACTTTTCATATGTAATATCATGCGCTAAATTGGGTGACATCATTCTCGTGGATCTAGCTCGTTCCATTCATGAAAAAAGATAATTTGAGTAATACTTTTGTATTTAAGCGCCAATAGTCATTTATCTGCTGTAAGAGTAACTTATTTCTCCATCCATAACGCTTGGCGAGATTTTGACGACGAATTTGGTGGAATGTCACCAACTTGGCTACTTGTTTAAATGTTGCTAAATTGACGAAAATCTCGCCAAATCGATAAAAATGACGCTAAATCAATGAAAATGACGACTAATTGACGAAAATTCAATATCTTGGAAAGAATATATCTACTATAAAAATAAACTATTGTTTTTACTGTTAAAGTAGTAAATTCATTGCATTATATAAGGAAAGTCATGTGTTGTCCACATCAGATTTTTTATGTTTTGACATTGGTCTTGAATCGAATACCTTGGCGCCTCAAAAATTTTTCCATGTCCAGTTTTTTTGGATTTATGATACAAAAAGTGCAAAAAGATTAATTTCACATAAAGAATCTGAAAGTTGGGCTTTGCAATTACACATAAAATATAGTATTGTTACTGTGGTTGTGAATATTACATAAATTCTAACCTGTTGTCCGATTAGCAAAAATGTATTAAAATAAATTTATTTTGCATAAGCGATTGATCTATAAAAGTTTAGGTTCAGAGGAAGATGACTAGGAGGCAACAATTAAAGAATGTGTTTTTGAAAATTGAAATTACTATTTGCATTTCATCAAATGTATTTTAAAATGCAAATTGAAATAATGTTCTCTAAAATATATTTATATTTATACTATAAATCATGCATATAAGTGCCGGAATCTCACATATGTCAGTATCTGAAACTCGGGGGAGGAATATTATGATCAACAACGATCAATATTGGAAGATATTCCTGTATTAAATGATCGAGTTTCGTATGTATATATTTTACGAACCCATATGTTTTAGATAAGAATATGTTTTAGATAAGAAAACATATGTTTGTATAAGATTTCGTCTATTTTTCAACTTGTTTTTATTCTTAAGCTATTCATGGTAGAAGCAGACCTTTGTTATACATGGTTCCAAGAAAAAATGTTACCAATTATAATGTTTTATATACAACACACAAACCAAAGACACAGGTGCAGAAGATATGTCAAACGTTAGAGGTCAACTGAATGCACTTTAACTGACGCAAGCAAAGATGCTGCGTATTTAAATGGTCGCACACACGTATAGGCATTTTGCTTCGACTTCTGATTTCTGAAGTAGAATTTAGAAGTCGAAACAAAATGCCTGTAAGACTAGGTCACTCGAAAAATGCAAGTTGTACCTTGCCTGCGTTGTAAACGGCACTGCGCATTTAAGCTAAAGTTCATTCAATCGTAGATTATTAGTAGGCCGGTTTCCTAATTTCGTGGAACACTTGTAACAAACTCAAGGAACACTGTTGTTCCACGGAACACAGATTAATAACCCCAGTCAAATTAGTCCCAATCGACACCACGAATGATCGAAATACGTATAGATGGAAGGTCGTATCTCAAAAAGTCATATCATTAAGGGCGGTAACATGGTAACAGCTGCATTATTCTTCAAAGTACGTAATGATATTCTTCCTAGAATTAAAATGTGCATGATGTCTGACAGAGGGCATTTTATACATTTGTTTCCTATACGTGTAAGTGTTGATTATTTTACCGTTCCTAAATATGACAGTCATTCAGTGTCGAATTTTTGTCTTCTGCAACAATTATTTTTATCGATTATGACCAACTAAACATTGCTTTAGAATTTTGTAATCGGCTATTTTACGTCTATGTCACTTATTTCTTTATCCTAATTTTTAAATTATTCACTAGGGGGCGCCGCAACTATTTTTATTCGATTATGCATGGTCATTTTACTATCGATAAACCTAACCTGTACATTCATGGACTTTTTCCTTACAAAGATATTGGAGTATTAACCATTTTCTTGGGAACCCTATGAAATTCGAATGTGGGATGACGGGGGACAAGTGCAGCTTTACTGGCACTCCGTATGATTTTATTTTAATACTGGAATATGTATAATATAAAGTTAATAGCTATTTTGAGATCTCTATTTTATTTATTTAGATCTCTATTGTGTGTGAAATAGTCACATGGGGACACAGATATTTTAGTTATGTTTTTACTCGCACGTTAACTGTTACTAAAATCAACCCAACTAAAATAATATAGGGCAAACCCGGGATAGATGATGCAATTTTCTTTAAATCAATATTCTGAGACCCATGGTGCACACACAGGAAACATATGTAGTCATAATAATTTATTCACATTTAGAAAATATATGTATATAATGCTAAAATAAAATTTAAAACTCTTAACAAGCAATTATAATTTATATTTTGTAAACCCTTTCATTGCGGCATCTCTCCCGGATAAGTCCGGTGTTACGCTGCACCCATAAGGGAGCTCATTATGGTGCGGCGTTTAGCATAAATGCGCGTTTAACATAAATAAATCATCTCCACGTTTAACATAAATGAATTTTAATGGGTGGTACCAAATACTTTTCTTTTCAAAAGATATGTATATTTAAATATGAAAAAGATAGAAAGACTGAAATTGTAAATTTGTAAAATATAAAAAATTGACTAAATTCGAAAATTTTTTGCTTTTTTATTTTAAACTCAGTTTGAGAATACAACTAATGCAGACAAAATAATGACTCTAATGAACAACGGAGTAGGATGAAAATTGACTGAATAACATTATTAGGAAAATTTCACTTATTTTTCAAATAACTCTTGAGTGCACCCATTTCCAAGGGACAGATGCCGCACCACAGGGCTTCCTGACCTAGGATTCAAACATGGCGAAATCACAATAAAAACACTCTACGCGAGGACTATGCTGAACGAAGAATCCATTGACATTTCTAGAGTTTTAGCTATAATTTACAATCTGTGGTATCACAATAAAGTATTTCATAATCAATTCTACAACTCATCTTGGATATTTGTCAATTTCAGGTGGAAAAGTCACAGGAATACAATACTTTTATCAAACACATTTGAAATACTAAATAGCAAACCGTTGGTGCTTTCTGCATTACCATTGCAGAGTGTACTCTAAAGATAAGAGATTTCAATATCGTCCCAGTAGCTCAACGTTAGAACGTCGGGTGGCCAGTTCGGAGATCCAGGTTCGATTCCCGGTTAGGACAGCAAGGCTCTTTACAATGGCGCCCAAACGAATTAATCCTGTAGGTTAGTGCACAGATATCGGAGGTCTGAAAATGACTCCCAGTACAACTAGTACAGATTCAGTGCCCTCACAGCAAAGATCGTCACATGTGTGACAGTGACGTTGTAGTCACGTGACACCTGGGTCACAATGTGACATCATATTTGTGACTTCTATTCGACGTTACGTATTAGTAACTTTGTAGCTTCATAGTGACTATATTCTGCGATGTTTCCACAATTTAATTAACACGTAACAATGTGACGACATTACAATGGCAATTACAATGTGACGTCACAAAGAAGTTAATATGCGACGTCACACACAAAGACCATGAAAATGATCAAAATGAGTTCGCTGTGACCTCAATATGACATTGCCGAAACGTACTGTGACGTCTTGTGACTTCCCAAAGTCGCAGTGTGACGTAAATCTTACGTCACTGTGAAAAAAAAATGCTGTTAGGGTGGACTCTGGGATATGGGGCTCCGGTTTCAAAGCGAGAGGATAACGACCACGCAAGATACTAATCTGGGTAAAAAAGTACTATCAGGAGGCTAACCTGAGCTAAAAATAGCAGGATGTGGTCAGTCAGATTGTCAGTTGCACGCCAATCTGACATTAGACGGCGGAGAATGCAGAGTCCACTTCAAAGATATGAGCTTGCAATATCGTCCCAGTAGCCGCGACTGGCCAGTTTGGAGATCCAGGTTTCGATTCCCAGTGTGGGACATCAAGGCTTTTTTACAAGGCATCTTACGGAAGTTTCAGAACCATTGGGTGAGGGGTGCGCAATCTATACCGGATGCGGCATCTATCCCGGAATTACCCTAATGAACGAAAAAGTCAGTTTATTATAAGCTTGCTAATTTAATAAATTAACTCTGTTAACGGGGTTTGGTAAGTGTAGCGATCACATATGCGGGACCTTAGTATTTTAAAGTTATTACCATAATCGCTCCAACTGTCAGTGGAATATAAAACGCGAAAAATAGACAAACTATTAAAATGTAATCGACAATCCAAACATTTACAAGGAAAATAAGCATGAAAAACTGCTGCAATGAATCTAAGCCTTGAAATAAATCTAAAGATTCCCCCCTTGCTTTTATTTGCCTTAAAGAAATGTTCTGTATTCTGTGATAGAAAATACTGGAAGGCAATGACTCCCGTGGGTCCCTTTTTGGACGAGTTGCGTGAAATATAGACTGAGTAATAAGTAAAGGCTATAAATCACTGCATTTTTATAATTTTCTTTAGACCAAACCAAGCATTTATTTTGGGATCAAAAGACGGTAAGCGTCAATAAAGTGAGAATGGATGCATTACTTTGTACAGTTGTGAATTTACTTAATAGGGTGGTATTGAAAATGCATATAGAAATGCATATTATTCAATGTTCTAACTAACAGAATGTATCCACAAATGGAATTTCACAGCAATGCGTGTATTCGTGAGTGTTGTACCAGATTCAGAGGACAAAATACTAGATTAGCATCGCAGAAATTTAATATTTACAAATATTTACACGTAATATAAGTAATTTCTTTCATTTGAGCGGACGCCTATTCCATTATCACACCCTTCGTTTCGTTCCCCATAACAGATTATCAAATCTTCCCGCATCGCTTTCTGCGCACAAGGCCTCACTCTTTGACGTCACAGTGTGATGTAAGATTCCTCTATATACGAGCTGACTCATCAAGCATATTGAAGTCCATCATAGCTGGAAGCGCAATCCATTAGTATTAGCTCTATTCGTATTTTCATTTTAAGAAGTATAATTGAAATAGTTATGGGTGGTTGTTCTGCACCGAGCTACTCTAATCATTCTAGAAAGGGTTTTAGGCTATTTCGCTTTCCTAGAAATGAAGAAAGAAGAAAACAATGGCTAATAAATTATTGGATACCCGGTTCTGAGGCATACTTGTGCGAGCTAAGTTCTACAATATTCTAATCGAAACTTCTTTCTTTTTATAAAGTATTGAATTTAAACACTTATCTTATAATTTTTGTAAATGTAGTATGGAACCCTTTGGGCTTCAATATGCTTGATAAGTCAGCCTGTAGTAGAGGAGCTCTAGTGTGATGTAAGACATAGACAATGCACACATACATGCATGCATACACACATATATTTACACTTTTCTGGTAGGTCGGACGGTCTGGGTCTCAACAACAACTCATATATCTAAGCACAGACTAATGAACATATTCCCTAAGGGTTCAAAAAGTGTTTAAGTGATCTTAAATGACATTTTCCCCTTGAATATGCGGAATAAAAAAATGTTCCTGAAATGTTGATTCGATGTCTTGAAATTCGAAGTTTACATGATGTTATTCTCGATTAAATTAAATATTAATATAACAAAATTTGATAAGTGTTGCTCAAAATTAGAAAAATTTTATAAAGAACAAAGAGAAAAAATAGAAATATTGTCAGTTTTATTATTTTTAAAAATGTAGTTTTTTTTAGAATTAATGATATTATTTTTCGTGATTGATATTATTTTTCGTATTGTGATTGATATTATTTTTCGTAAATGATATTAATTTTCCTATTTATTCTCGTATAATGAATACGATTGCGTAATTGAGAGAACATTTCTTCAGAAGTGATAAATCAAAACATTTACAATTTTTCATGAAACTATAAAAATTATGCTAAGAATTTTTATAATTTAAAAGTACTAACATAAACTATAATTTAAAAGTACTCTTATAAAGTATAATTTAAAAATACTGTCCAATTTATTTCGGTATACATTCTGCTTGTTTCTTTGTGCAAAAATTATTTGGCTGATTGTCGTATATTTAAATTGTTTACAGCATTACCTGTAGACTAAATGAAAATTAATAGCCCAGCATGCATATAGCAAAATTTTTGTCTACTGCAATTGCATATGTCGTTATTTTATGCTGACAAGCGCTTCTTAAGCGCTAAAGTCGTCCATGAATTATGCTTACTGCAATATTTTCCAAATTTGTGCAAGTTTTTTTTGTGGATAGTGTTTACTTCACTATAGTAATAAATATAAAATTAATTAATGATTAACTTTGAATTCGTTTATTAATAATTAATTAATAAGATAAAAAATTGAGTTGTGTCAATTTCTGTGAAAGGGTACCATATGGTTATTACTCAAGTTTCTTTAATAATTATTTACGTCAAATGCAAACTGTGGCATTTAATCAATCGCTTTTAAATTCAAATAGTTTTTCGTTAATTAAAGGCAAATTTAAATGACGTTCTTTTCATGAGTTATTTCTTTTTAAATTTCATATCATTAAGCAAATAGTGAAAAGTAGTGCTTTTAGGTCTGGAGCACAAAATATCTCCGTAGCAATTATGCAACTAATGAATTCTAAATTATATTTAATTAGCTTTATTATGTATGCTTTAAAAATATTTCTGTTTTGCGTGCATTGGTGTAATATATGCAAGTTCTTGTAACAATTAGGAATTTTATTATGTGTAATTAATTACTGTAACTGAAGTGAACACTTGTGTACTGAGGATTTGTTATTTTAATAATTATTATACATATATTTGCAATTTATGACTGATCTTATTTCATACTTTAATTTTTCATGGTATAACACCGGACGAAATTTAATTGCGGACAAATATTAAATCTTATTGAATTTCATTTGTTTTCTTCGATGTTATGTCCTTATAAAAATTCTGATGTATATTAAAAAAGTTTTCCAGACATATTTGACTTTAAAACATTTTTTTCCGCATTAGAAAATTATTGCCAGACTCTTATAATGTCATAGGTAAAAACTTAGGAGATCAGTTTTAATTTATTTAATGAACTTAAATTTATGAACTTCATCATAAATCATGGATCTACACATCATGGATCTACACATTTCATTAAAATTTGAACGAAAAATCTCTTAATGTTGGTATAAAATATAAAATAACCCTTTTAATTAAGTGAATTTTTATTTATTATAATTGGAGCTTGGAGTTAAAAATTTTGGTTTTACTTTCCTTATATACGATAATGTATAAGGAAAGTATTGTGACGGGGTCGAAAATTCGAATTCGGGAGAGCACGTTTCAAGCATCCCTGATCACGAATTGAACATTTTTGAGAGGATGCCTGTGTGTGTATGAAAGTATGTGTGCGTGTGTGTGTGTGTGTGTGTGTGTGTGTGTGTGTGTGTGTGTATCAGTGAGACTGTGGAGACGATAACTGACGAATGAATGGACCGATTCGAACGAAATTTGGTACAAAAATCACAATCCGTGAATACTAGAAGCCTGTTGTTTTTATACACAATCGAATGTTCAGAACACCCCCCCCCCTAAATTTTCGAGTGAAATTTTGAAAAAATCATTAAAAAATCAAAACATTTAATAAAGTTACGCAAATAGACATTTATGATGTAATTTTTCATTAGAAAACGATTGACATAAATTTTAGAAAGCTAGCATGAACCGATCTCTACATATTGCAGATTTTTCAAAAAATTATCAAAAAATCATGTAAAATTAAAATAAAGTATTACCTATTGAGAAACATGTTCACTTTTCATATGTAATATCATGCGATAAATTTGGTGACATCATTGCTGTGGATGTTGCTCGTTTCATTCACGAAAAAATATACTTTGAGTAATACTTTTGTATTTGAACGTCAATAGTCATTTATCTGAAAGAATAACTTATTTATTCATTCATAACGCTTGGCGAGATTTTGGCGATGAATTTGGTGGAATGCTGCCAACTTGGCGACTTGTTTAAATGTTGCTAAATTGACGATACACTCTCCAAATGGATAAAAATAAGGTTAAATAAATGAAAATGACGACTATTTGACGAGAAGTCAGTATCTTGGAAGGATTATATTTACTATAAGAATAACCTATTATTTTTACTGTTAAAGTAGTAAATTCATTGCATTATATAAGGAAAGTCATGTGTTGCCCACACCAGATTTTTTAAAATGAATTTGTGACTGTCGCTAAAGAGAAACATTATTTTAGAATTATGTAAGTACATTCATCTGTGCTAATTTGCAAAAAAAAAGTATGCTTTCAATTGCACTATAGGGTGACAATTGTGCTCCTGCGCTCCTTGAAGGAAGCAGACAGTGTTTCTTAAATAAAAAAATAAAAGATATATTTCTTCTGCCGATGCTTACTGCTCTTATATTGAAGGAAATCGGATTTACTTGGTGTTATTGTTTTTGTTATGCACTCAAAAAATATTTTGACAGACGATTTAAACCAGAACACCTAACCATTTTAAAAATGTATGCATACACAGGTATGCATACACATCACTAGAACCAGAGTTAGAAGCTAGCTTTCGTCTGTTTAGTCTGAAAGACAGAAAATGGCCTTACTGGTAGACTTTGCAGCTTTTGGGGAATATTATATGGTCGGAATGTCCGATTCCTTCTCTAAAATCTTTTCTTTACATATTTTTGGCTCATAAAGATTCGATTCGTTTATAAAATGAAAACAGCTGGATTTTTTCAACTTATTGTTTTCCACAAAGAAATTCTTAGGAAACATTTTACAGTGTAGGTTTAAATATTTCGTCCGGTAAAGCTTAGAGTTCACAAAATATATTAATAAAATATCAGATAATGTATTTAAAATTTATATAAGATGATAAAATATTATTTAACATTGCACATTATTAGAGTGATTTTTAATATTAACTAAACAACAAAAGACCCACATAATTTAACAGCCCACCATATAAACACATTTGTTCAAGACATTTGTATCACAGTTTTAGAACAATATATGTTTCGGAATATCTTAAGATGGATAATTTCAGTATTTATTTATATTCATGGTTTTAATACGCCTTCAAAAGAAATGTCACCAATATAAATACAATGCCTTTATATATTATTATTTGATCGCCATTATATAAGGATATTATTAATCTATTCGTCATTTTCATCCAAATAACTTTATTTATCCCTTCTTTCAGGATTAATTGGTCGGAGAAGTCAATGATTAATCCTTGGAGCCAACTTATCCTATTAGCAGTAATTCTTTCTACAAATAAAAAAAAATGTATGCATTACGTAAGTTGTAGCTTTAGATAAGATAAATCTCAAACTTTTATTCAGCGAAATAAGATTAAAATGTTCTGATTTCCAGTTACTCTCGCACAAGATGGCTTTTCCTTGATAAGTATCATTATTTTATTAAATATTACTCGTAGATAAATATGTTTAACGTAAACGGCTTTTGTTAAAACATATTTGCAAGAGTTGGTATATATTTCAGAACCAATTTCAGGTTTCTACAGAAAACATTTTATATATATATATATATATAACACTTTATATATATATATATATATATATATATATATATACATATATACTGGCGAAAAATAAAATCCCAACACCGCAGGAAGGAATTGGTTTAGAGGAATGAAATTTGGGCAAAACAATTTTGTAGGTAACATATTTATTTGATTAAAGTTTCAAGGTCAGAGGTTAAAGCATGCGCGAGAAGAACCATTTCAAATGTGAAATGGTGGTACATTAATAACCGCTGTAGTCGCCAAGATTTTGAGTGCAAACATGCAAACGTGCATGCATTGTGTCGTACAGGTGCCGTATGCCATTTTGTGGGATGGAGTTCCATGCCTGTTCCATGCCTGGGATTTTAGTTTGTATCTCGTCTATGAACCTTTTTGTAACCAGTCGGAAAGCGCTCTAATCTTTGGATCGATAAGAATAAGGTTCCAGCTCCAAGTACTTGTATGCTGAAGGATTCCCTACATATATAAACTGAGGTATAAAAACCTAGGCACTTCGCAAATAAAATATATTTTACCTTAAAATTAAAAAAAATCCCACTAAAAATATTCAAAATTAATTAAATGTGACACATTTTTATAACTCCATAAAGCATTAAATTTAATCCGTAAAACATAAAAATATGAGTATTTTAAGCATGGGGGAAGTTAATTAAGTGTAATGAGAAAATTAAATACTTCTTTAAAACTCTTCGTTAGGAGTGAAATGCGTCCCTTGGTGTTCATTTGATGTTCGGCCACATTTCATTAACTGACTGCAGTGACTTTGGTTATTCTCATTTTATTTGAGTCCTTTTATAATTGATGTTAATCCTGCGCTCCGGTACACGTTTTATTTTTGTTAGCAGAATTTTATTTCCGCTCGACAGAATTCAGTTTCTTAAATTTCACAGATAATTGTCCGAAATGAGATAGTAGTCGAGCGAATATATATCTCTTTAGTGAGAGAAAATTTAAATTCAGATTTTACAATTTTGAGTAGGACTTAGAAGACTGTGTTTTCTATAAAAGGTCCTTCACGTTTAAGTTACCTTCTGATGTTTAATCCAGTTTTGATTGATAATTATAATTTCTTATTTAGAGTAGAGTTTGCAGATATTGGTATGATACCTATCTGTAAATGAATGAAGCATTAAGATTATACAAGTAGTGCGTCTTATTACTATTGATTTCAGACAATACGACAGAAGTAATCCGGTTTTAGCATCGCTGTATAGCAAGATATACATTCTTTAGAATGAGTCGCCTAAATACGTAGTTGTCCCATTTGCACCGTGTGCGCACTTTAAAGATTTAGTGTGAAACTTCAGAATTAATTCTTTCATACAAAATATGATGACAGATTTACGCGATGGTGGAAATATTTGATATTGGAATGCTATGGAGAACTAAGGATGATAAATGACAAATAGAAGTCTAAGCAATCCAATCAAATTTGCTGATAACAATATAAGGAAACTGACTGATGCCATTAATTGGTACTAAATCCAAATTAATTTATGTGGGGGAAATAAAACTTGCCCCACGCTTCTTTGAAAGGGAACTGATCCCTGTGGGCATTGAGTTCGAGGTCAGCAATACCCAGTGATTTCCAACCAGTGAGTACTTTCTCACGCCAGATAGTTTATGCCAATAGAGAGCCAATAGAGATAGTTTGTGCCAATAGAGCTATGGGGGTTACAGAGGGGTTCTTCCAGTCGTTAGGCTATTTTTATGCAAGGGCGAAATAAGTCGCAATCAGCAGAGAGAGTGAGTTGGAGAAATACTGATATATAAGTCAGTCAGAAAAAGAATTCATATAGAGTTCATATTTAGCAGTTTGAAAAGCAACCGATTCAAGAGACTTCATATATAAGAACGACCTTCACGGACTTCAGATGTACGAGTTAACAAGAAATATCAATCATGCTTAAAGCATTGATTATGACACACATTTCAACTTCAATGCAATTTTATTTAAACAAGTTTAAAATGCAATACAATCCTTGGTAATATTTTAAAACTTATCACAATACTACATTAATTTATTATATTTGAAAACTTAAATTTTCATTGAAAAAAATGAACTTCATTCAAATGACGGCATTGAAATATAAATTGCCTGGTTTAAACATCTCTAAAATGCGATACATTCCTCGGTAATATTTTTAAAACTATCATAATACTACGATAATTTATTATATTTGAAAACTTCATCGAAAACAACTGACATTCATTCAAATGACGTCATAGAAAAAATAACACTCCTGGATCTCTCTATAAAAACAACATTTCATTCATAACATTTTCCCATTCATGTCATTCATCACCATACTATAATAATTTATTTTATTTAAAAATTAAGACCATGGAGGTACAAGTAATTAAACTCTATGCTTAGAACCTCATCGAAAAAAATCGTCTTTCTCTTTGTAAAATCAATGAATAGTTCATTCATATCAGCTATGCAGACTCCATGGGCTAAATAATCTTGTGTTAAAGAAATACAGCAATTCTAATACGACTCATTTTACATATTTTGCTGTTTACATTTTACATAAGTGAAAAATAGGTTTCGTTGTAGATATAATTAAATTTGGATGATCATTTAAACTCAAATATATTGTAATTGCGTTGTTTCAGTATGTAGATGCACATAATTTAAGCAAAAATAAAGTGGTTTTAGGACGTATACAACACTCAATATGAATTAAAAAGAACTTAAAAAATCACGATTTTGAGACAATATGGATGCCATATATCATTTTGAAGTGGATCATGTGATCTTTTCATATCATGGTCACGTGATCGCTTCATATAAACGGTGTAATTAATATTTAAATTTTTATTTAAAAAACTACTGAATATATTTCGCTGAATTTTTTTTATATATTTTATGGAATAATTTGAATATAACCTAAAATGTTCGAAGCAATTTGTGAATTTTAAATTTGCTTAAACATGTTTGAATAATTAGGTCTCATAGGGCTCAATGTATTTCATTTTTTCAACCCGGGTTCAATCCAAAACTAATTGGGTTATATTATTCATTTATATTCCCATGGGTCCTACAGACCGTCTGAACAACATACTAAAATTTCATTTTGATTAAGTTATTTTTACGACAGTTATCGTGCTAACGGACAGAAAGGCAGACAGACAGAATGAACAAAGTCATAAACACTTTTCAACTTTGTTGTAAAGTGTTAAAAACGATAGAGAGTTAAGGAGACAAGTTTCTAAAGTACTATATAAAAGATTAGTGTGGAATTGAGTACGGAATTGCCAACAATGACAGAGGTCACAGATGCCTCCTCTTGTGACTCTGCAGCAGGAATGCTACTGCTAACATGTACTTTACTTGCGTGTATGAGGATTTATCATTTTAATAAAAAAATTGATTGTAAAGTCACTTATCAAAAATGATAATTTGTCAACACACACGTCTTCAATTAAAGTGAACCAAAATTTAATAAGAACTATGAAGGAGTAATTGAAAATCTAATAAAAATTAAAATAATAAAATGGACATTTTAATGACAATAATATGTTTTTAAGGGCTGATTCGGTAAAGGAAAATAAAGTGTTATCGTTTAGTAGGTTTTTCATTTTAATGGTTTATATTTTAGGAATTATATTTATTTATAGGTTGATATCGGACGCTGCAAGAAATTGGGCTATATGTCGGACGCATACGATTATGTACTCACAATTATGAAGTCAAATTAAGTTTAATGTGTCAAACTCTAAATGTTTATGTTTCACGCCACCAAAAATTAATTTAAGCTAACAAGTCAATTATTTTCCAAACACAAACATGTCTCTTAATTCATAACTTATGGAAGGTACGATCTCATATTGACACTACAGTAAAAGTGTATAACATATCTGAGTGGTTGTAAAGCGATCTGGATTTGAAAAACTATTTCTGTTGAATTTAATTTTAAAGTAAATTAGAATATGATTTTCCACAGTTTTGTTACATTCAAATATTAAAGCAATATTTAATTATATAATATAAAAATTCCCACGCGGTTTAATAGCTACAAAAGACTTCAAGTTGTATTTATAAGACATTAAACAATCGGTCATTTTATTAATGTCGTGGAAACCAAGATGCGCAATAAATTAATAATATAATAATAAATAAAATTAAACTACTTCGGAAAAGAAGAGACTTTCTCAAGACCCCCACGCGAAGTTTAACCTCATTTTATTATTTTACTCCTGCGTCTCTGATTAACTGTATATTGCTTTCATTTAATTGATTTTATGATGGAATCACTAAAGTGTTCTCGAACAAATTTTGATTTTTTTATCCCAGCAGAACTTTTAATCCTTTTAGCACTTTTGGGAATTCGATTTCTTTATTTAATTGTCTAGAAATAGTGACTTCGAACCAAAAGGCTTTTTAGATTAAGCATTTAGATATTTTTAAAGATGTTCGCGTTTGCGATCTTTTTTGCACGTATTTTGAGATTTTTTTTTTCTGCTCACTGTTGGCAAATCTAGACTTTGACCGTCAGTTACTACGAAAAAAGTTTTTCTCGTGTTTAATATACACCGACGGAAATATAACGAAAATATAGCTATTAATTCAATTACAATTTGATAAGATAACAATAAATCTGCAGAAACTGGGATATTATGAAAATTATTCTCTTTATTGCAATTGTTAGAAATTCGTCTATGCTATGCAGCGAAATACTAATGGTGAATAAAATCTCGTTTTTTTAATCCTTTGAATAAACAACTAAATAAAAAACAATTAAGATCTCAATTTTACTATTATTTACAATATTATAGAAATGAAATTCACGAGAGTGGTTCATAGGTTGAAAGTTGATTAGAGAAAAATTAATAAGAGCTGATTAGACAGAAGAGTTTAATTACAAGTGTTTAATTACAAGTCAGTGGATGACCTGTAATTAAACAATAAATGGGTTTTTCCACTGGTGTTGCCTGGAAGGGGATTTGGAGGTCGTAACGCTCCCCAGGAACTCATCAGAACCTATTGAAGCTCATAAAAATGATATTTGGAGAAATGGGGGACGATATATTCATAAGCTACGGGTATATTGATAAGCTCCTTACATGCTAACCTCCTTAAAGTGTTTAAATTGTGTTATTGTGTGTGTGTACTAATTCTCCGTGGTAAAAGGGCGCCTACTCACCACGTAAACAAGATCCCCCAGGGTGTCCCATGGCGAAGGATAGGAGAATTGCAGCTTCACTTTTATGGAAGGGTGAAAGTCTGACTTGATCTCGACATGACAACATCCATGCCCGCTGGCTGGATTCGAACCCACAACCTGGCAATCCAGCGATCAGTCGGAAACGCATGCCCCTGACCGCTCGACCAGCAGATCGGCGTGTAGTGTAAATTGTGTTGGTGTTTAAAATATTTCAAAGAAGTATTCATCTATTTTTATTGCATGTAATAAACTTCCACTACGCTTATAAGTATACATTTATAAGTTACATATTTCAGGTATTGCCTTTTGAAATAATAAAAGACTGTTGAATCTCTAATATGTAGCGTTTCTAGCTAATTCTTAAGTATCCCAATAAAGAAAGATACATGATAATGCACAAATATTATGTCTATTTGCAGTTAAGTAACCCTATCCGATCCAATAAAAGTGAGGTCGTGCTTGGCGGAAAATTTGAAAAGCTAGAATAGAGAACTCAGCAACAAAGTGGAATAAACGAAATAAGCCAATCCCAACGTTGTGTGCTGAGCATCGTATAATGAGTAGGAATCGGCAATAAAACTGTAACAGAAAGCATTTATTTAACACAATATGGTGATGGGCTGTCATATTCAGGAATGCTAAAAGAATAACACTTACATAAACAAAATTATAATGTGCAACCTATTCAAAATACTCTCTGTCTGCATCAATACGAATTTGAAACCGATAATGAATAATACAGCCTACTTTGACAAGCATTGCAGGTCCACCGTTACAAGGCTTGAAAATACAGATTTCTGTAATTTATTTATTTATTGCCTTCTATATACGCCTTTCGTTCGTTCCTTGTGTGAAATTCTACCAATTAGACTGTGGTTTATAATTGTATTTGACGTTTTTCGTCTAACTCGCTTTGTTGTTGAATTTGTTGTTGAATTCCTTTTTAACACTTTAGAGCAAAGTTGAAAAGAGTTTATGATTTTGTTCGTAAACACTTTGCAACAAAGTTGAGAAGTGTTTATGACTTTGTTCATTCTGTCTGTCTGTCTGTCTGTCTGTCCGTTAGCACGATAACTGCCATAAAAATGACTTAATCAAAATGAAATTTTGGTATGTTGCTTAGAGGGTCAGTGGGACTTATGGGAATATAAATGAATAATATCACTCAATTAGTTTTGGATTGAACCCGGGCTAAAAAAATGAAATACATTGAACCCTACGAGACCTAATTTTTCAAACATTTTTAAGCGGATTTAAAATTCACAAATTGCTTCGAAAATTTTAGAAAATATTCAAATTATCTCAAAATATATAAAAAAAATGTCAGTAAAGTATATTCAGTAGTTTTTTAAATAAAAATTAAAATAATAATTACACCCCTTATTTGAAGCGATCACGTGACCATTATATGAAGAGATCACGTGACCCACTTCAAAATAAAATATGGCATCCATTCTGTGTCAAAATCGTGATTTTTAAAGTTCTTTTTAATTCATATTGAGTGTTGTATTCGTTCTAAAATCTCTTTATTTTTGCTTAGATTCTGTGCATCTACATACTGAAACAATGCAATTACAATATATTTCAGTTTAAATGATCATCCAAATTTGATTATTTCTACAATAAAGCCCATTTTTTACTTATGGAAAATGTAAATAGCAAAATATATAGAATGAGTTGTATAAGAATTGCTGCATTTCTTTAACGAAAATTATTTAGTTCATGGAGTTCATAGCTGATATGAATGAAATGTTCATTGATTTTACAGAGAGAAGGACGATTTTTTTTTGAAGTTTTAAGCACTGAGTTTAATTACTTGTACCTCCATGGTCTTAATTTTTAAATAAAATTAATTATTATAGTATCGTGATGAATGAAATGAATGGGAAAATGTTAATGAATGAAATGCTGCTTTTATAGAGAGAACCAGGAGTGTTATATTTCGATGGAGTCATTTGAATAAATTTCAGTTGTTTTCGATAAAGTTTTCAAATATAATACATTATTGTAGTTGTCATAAGGTAAAATTGTCCTTATCAAAATTTACCAGTATAGGACTTACCTATGATGCCGCCACTAAGGGTGGAGCATGTAAGCTCCCGGTTCTCAAGCTCGGACTACGAACACACAAAACATAAAGAAACACTCATGCTTAATTGCTCAATTTATTTTAATATTTTACTTAATAGATATCTATTATATCTGGAGTAACTATGCTATAATTAAATCAATCACTAAAAGACACATAATACTGACAATATTACATTAATAGCTATATATATATTTACACACATAATATCTTTGATTTAAATTTCTTAAAAAACAGTTTCCTTTAAACAATCGATAAAGAATAGTTCTTATAGTTCAATATTACGAACTCGTTCATATGGTATACTCATATGAACTGGTAGTCAATTATTTTAATAATCGTTAAAGGTGTGCCTTCCGTGCTAATAGTGACAATTGAAAGTTGGTTACCTTTACTCTTTGTTACGTGCATATTCGTGCCATCTCAATGATGTGGGAAAATCGTTGCACTTCGCGTACTTGCGCAGGCTACCATTCTATTGCTCACAATCTACAGACACTTTTTCACAAAAACCAAAAACATGATGCTGACTCGTTCGAAAGTTTTAAAACGACTCCCAAAAACTTCAGGTGCGTCTAGGACGCTGTCGAAATTGCATCTCCTGGAAAGTTCTAGAACATTCTCTCAAACCTTTTTCTTTTCACATTGTAGTGTCGTTGTTGATTCGTTGAAGTGAAGAAGGGGATGCGCTGCTTATTTATGTTTGTATTGCCATTGGCTCCCTCCGCAGCATTTAAATAGCTCATTAACTAGGTTGGCATCCGCAATTGGAATTTCGAAATGGCTATGTTGGCATCCGTAATTGGAATGTAACATGTAATACAAATATTGTGTTACATGATATCCCCCCTTGCAGAGAGAAAATTTCAGCACACGGTAAACATTGCACTGAATACATATGTGTACACATTGCGGCCACTGTGGAAATGTTGCTTTGATCCACTGCACATATATCTGTCACAGAAATGCAGATCACCGCATGTAATACACACTATATTGTAACATTGACATACATATATCGGTGCATTACAACCGACATGTCACTAAAATGAAGGAACTCACTGTTCGGAAGATACACCATCTCGTACTTGGTGACACATATATTGCTGTACCTGAAGAAATTATCACTGTTCGGAAGGCACACTATATTGTTACATGGAATTATCACGAGCACGGAAGACACCTTATTGTCACATGGAATTATCATGAGCACGGAAGACACCTTATTGTCACATTGAATTATCATGAGTACGGAAGACACCTTATTGTCACATGGAATTATCATGAGCACGGAAGACACCTTATTGTCACATTGAATTATCATGAGTACGGAAGAATGAGTCACCATCCTGTGACTTAACTTTCAAAGTTCCGGTACTTCAATATTTATATTTTCATTATGTTGCTTAGTACAGTCTATTGTACACTTCAAATGAAGACTATCATAATTGTTATTTGCATTTCTATTTATATACAAGTTCACAACATTACATTAAACTATACACAATTCATTACCTTGATTTCTCATTTTCACAGACGTACATAATTTTTCGACAATTTTTTAACTGTATATATTTCTTATTTGTTATAATGAATAACATATTATATATTTTTGTGTGTATAAATCATGACTCTTTTGAACACCATATTTATATCATATTACATCTCGGCCTTTAAAATATCAAATATATCATCAATATATATCAATGTACTCATTTTGCTCTTCAAAATATTGTGCATCTCACAATACGCACGAGCATTTCCTCTTCGACTGCCCTTTCGTGTGTAACAACGGGAGGAAGGGAGAAAAGAAAAAAGAAAAAATTCGCTTGACCCGTAGCTTTCCTCTGTTCCTCTCAACGCGTTTCTATGGCAACTGCGAATCTGTTGACCCCCACGGCGAGCCTTGAATGAGTGTCTTCATTGTTTGCAGAGCGCAAACTTACGTAAAAGGGATTTTAACTGCCTTTTGCATGTATCGCTAAAGATTTAATCGTTATCGTGTAACTTGGCGGTATCGTCTTGTCAAGCGCGGGCTTTTGACTTTCCGGTGATGAATGTGCGAGCTAACATTGACGTGGGAGGTTTTACGTGTATCCTTTTAAGGAATTTACTTACAGTTATATTTTATGTGTATCATATTATATATTTATTTTACATATGTTGTTATTAATTCTATTTAATTTGATATATATATATTTTTTTTATTATTATTATCTTATGACCTTAACACATATCTGACTGTTGAATTATTATTTTGATTTCATGTACCTCTAATTTATTGGATTTATTTATCCCTTGTTGCAACAACGCGTGATATATTATTTTATGTGTAGTATTATGAATATACCATGCTTTTGTTATGTTATTGATATAACTGACTTTATGTTCCCGTTTCAGCATAACTTTACATATTTATTTATTTAAATCTAATTCTTTCATATTTGATTTTATCTGTTATTTCTTTTTTTTTTTATTTACTGTGATGTCTAATTAATGCAATAATTTATTAACATACTCAATCATTTATCATTTACATACAAATCAATGTGTTTTCCTAATGTATTTTATTTTTTATATACCGGCCGGTATTTTTAAATAACTATAATTGCCTGCAATTATAATTTTAAATTTTGATACATTTATTGTATGCTTACAATAGAACTTTTTTTTTTGTATTATTCTCGTACTATGCATGGGAGATTTTCTCCGATGATTATTTTTTTTGCCTGTCTATTTATTTTGAAGGTGAATAGCTTTCGCCGTACAATGGCCATATATGGAGCTGTTACGCTGACTGTGAAGGCTGGGAAACTACTCTTACTTCTTCAAGTTTATTAATCCATTTATGTAATTAACTTTTACTTTGTTTTTCAGATTACGTGTTTTTGTAAAAGGTCTGTATACACTATTTATGCAATATATATTTATTATTTTACTACATATTATTTATATCAGCTGTGACTGTTATTTTTGACTTAAAATTTTATTTATTTATTTATTTATGATTTTGCTTTTATTCTGTCTACTTTTTATGAGGTATTTGATTAATACTTTTATGATTTTGAATCTTATATACTTGCATTTACCATGTTCCATGACTTTATTTTGCATTTTATTAATTATGTTATACTATTTTTTCAAGAGCCGTACAAGAAAAGGAAACAGTGCATATACTTCATCAGCATGTTACCATTGGAAACAAAATTTGCCACTTCCTCGTTGACCTCTACAGCCATTCATCATCTGTTATCAATAAAGACACATGACCATCAAGTTCTTGAATTGCCAACTCCCTATTACGACACTCCTACCCTTAATTCATCAGTCACCGTACAAGTAATACAAATTGAAAGTAAGTAAAATTTATTTATTTCTCTCTCTCTCTTTCTTACAACACATGTTAGTTTATTTTATTTTAGAACATTGAGGGGTATTGTATGTATTATTTATCACTTCTACATATTTTTTCTGATATTTATTGCTCTCTATATAAGTTATGTATCTATACATAAATGTTTATTTATTACCTATATTTTTATTTTATACTCATATTTACAAAATCCTCATATTTACAAAAAAATTATCCTCATATTAATTTTACAAATATGTTATCCTCATATTTATTTTACAAAATGAATCTCCCTGCTCTTATCCCCACTTACATAGTATTTGACAATGTCCATTTCTATAACGTAGACTAATTTTTATTTTGTTTGGAAGGGAAAAAACATTTATTTACTATTTTCTTTCACTTCAAAATTTTCCGAGTCTCCGTTTTTATTTTGTTCTCAAACATTTTAATTTCCTGAAATCATTATTGTATTACATATTATTTATACTTCAGATATCTTTTATTTTTATTTATTTTTTTTTTTTTACGTCCACTGAATTATTTACTTTACTTATATTTTCTAAGATTAAATTTATTTACTTTACTTATATTTTCATATAAATTATTTATCTTTTATCATTGTCCGTTCATTTATTTAATATCTACTTGCATAAAAGGGACGAGAATCTATAACTTTTTAATTTTGCTGTACTGCTACTTGATGAAACGCTGATAATTTTAATAAAATGGGCTGGCGCTAATACTTTTACGTTGTACACGTTGATACTTATTGACAACATTACTGCTAACCAGTCAACCCGCTGATAAACTTTCCTACTTTTTTTTTTTTTTTTTTTTTTTTTTTTTTTTTTTTTTTTTGTTGCTGTTGCTGTTGTTGCAGAAAAATCCATGATTTAAAAATTCCTATCCACTGGACTTGCCTTCCTCCAGACAATTTTTTTTGAAGTTTTATTTAATTTTGCGATTTTGTTGACTACCGTGCATTTTGGATAACTATCATGCCTATCCTCACACTAAGTCTTCACTACTACACACTTTTCCTCAACACTACAGTTTTCACAATATACCATACATAATATACAATACACAATACATACTAAAATAACCATATACTTTTGCTGCCCTATGTTTTGCACATATTGTGGCACTATGCTATTTGTAACACACTTGTTGTCTATTTACTTATTTATCACTTAATTTTGAAAGTTGCTCTATCTACATAAATTTTCTATTATTATAATTATATTCATTTTCTTTACATTAACCAAAAATATCTATTTGTAGACTACCTTCCAACTTAATTTTTACAATTACTGTAGACTACCAAAATTATTTCAAAATGCTTTCCACTTTAATTTCAAAATATTGTAGGAAACTAATATATTTTATAATACCATCTAATTTAATTTAAAAATCATTATAGACTGCTACACATCTTGTAGAATGCTTTCCAATTAATTTTAATTTTATTGTAGAATCGTAAAAACCAATTATTGCAGAACAACTTCTAAAATTTTCAATAACTATTGTAGAATACTAAAAAATTTATTTTGCAGAATATCATTTGAATTAATTTTAACATTATTGTATAATATTACACATACTGTAAAACTTTTCCAAATTTTATTTTTGAATTCACTGGCTCTACACCTTGTGCTGCATTTATTTGCATACACTTACTATTTATTTCTGCTCTATAATATTTTAATTTTTCCACTTAATTTAGCAGACAATTTTAAATTTTTTTTTTTTTTTTATATATTATTTTGCTTTCGAATACTATTTTTTGCGTGTCCTTAGATTATAACGTCTCGGACTCTGATAATTATGATTATTGGCGTTATATTCTTTGTTTACATGCGATTGACTTCTGTCAACAGTTCGCCGTGTTTGTTTATTTTGTAAATAGTTTTTACGCGGTTCTGCTTTATATAATTTATTCGCGTGAACAACTATCCATTTTTTATTTGGATCGTACATAGGTGTGATAGCGTAATTATTGTTACGGATCACCTTTACGATGCGAAATGGTCCTTGAAATTTTTTTTGTAATGCTGTGGTGGGTCTGAGGTTTTTTAAATACACAATTTGTCCTTTTAATAATTTCTGCTGTCTAACTCTTTTAAAAATTCTTTCTTGGCAACTTTGGGTTTGAATTTGTTTTCGTTTTGTATATCTATTAATTTTTTCCGCTAAAGTAAGTGCTTCACTGACGTCATTATCATATTCAGTTTTAGTTAAATTCGGACTGTCATCCGGGTCCGCTATTTCCAGATTATTTTCTCCGGGTAATTTCAAATCTCTGGTAAGAAACAAAATAGCGGGACTGTGGTCTATATTTGCGCTGGGTGTAGCATTATGAAATAATTTGACATATGGCAAGACTTTGTGCCAATTAAATGTTTGGTCAGCCATTGCTGCCAAAGAATTTTTTATTCCCAAGTGGCTTCTTTCTAAAATTGCATTTGAGCTGGGTTTGTAAATTGAAGTATATTTCAATTTTATACCATGTTGCTCTGCGAATTTTTTAAATTCCTCGCTTTTCAGTTGCCGAGCATTATCGGTCAGCAGCCACATAGGAACGCCATTTTGTGAAATCCAATTCGTTAGGACCTGTAATACACTCGCAGTTGTAATATTTCTCACGGGTACTGCCTCCAGGAATCTCGAGTAATGGTCTATCATCGTTATGATGTACTCGTGCTGTCCGTTACTTCTCGGTAGCTTCCCTACAATGTCTAATGCCACCGTGTGATTTTGTTTACATGGACGTGGGACACGTTGTAATGCCATAGGTCTTATAGCCTTATTCTTGTAACATAAACATGCATCACATGATGCGCAAAAATTTTTTACATCACTGTATGCCCCTTTCCAGTAATACTTTCTATTCAGAATTTGATATGTTTTTTCTACTCCAAAATGTGGTGTATGAGCTAACTCAATAATTGCGAATTTTAGACTGTGAGGTATTAGAATTCTATCGTTTTGCATAGGATTTCTGATATATCTAGCAGTCTTTATCATAATTAATCCTGTATTTACATCTCTATAGTATTTATTTACATATTTTGGCTGTTTAAATTTTGCATTCAGTCCGTTAATAATTTTCTTTATCTCTCTATCTTTTGCTTGCTCTTCTAAAATTTTGGCTATTGTTATCGCGCTGTCATTAGCAATAATGTTATTTATTAATTTAGTCTTAGTTTGTTCAGAAAAAATTTGTCGCGACATAAAATCACTGGGATTATCTTGTCCTTTAATGTATTTTATATCGAAAGAATATTGTTGTAAATTTAATAACCATCTTGCGATTAAATCAGAATTTTGATTTTCTAAGTGTATGTAGTGCGTTAAAGCTTTAGAATCAGTAAATACCGTAAAATGCGTACCACATAAAAAATCTTTGAAATGTATTATAGCGTCGTGAATTGCTAACAGTTCTAGCTTCATGCTCGGATATTTCTTTTCACTGTCTGAAAGTTTCCTGCTATAATACTCGATAGGATGAAAATTTCCGTTCACTGATTGAAGTAAAATTCCTGACGCGGCTACTTTTGAACAATCAGTCGACAAAATGAACGGCTTTGACATATCAGCTGCCCTAACTACCGGTTTCGATAAAATCGCGTTTTGCAATGTTACAAACGCTTCTTCGCATTTCTCCGTCCATATAAATTTTTTATCTTTCTTTGTTAACTCAATTAAAGGATTGCATAGTTCAGAAAATTTTGGTATGATCTGCCTAAAATAATTACATAAACCTAAAAATGATTTTACTTTTTTTACTGTTGTTGGCACAGGGAAATTCGTTATTTTCTGTACATTATCATCTGAAGGTGTTATGCCTTCCTTACTTATCTTAAATCCTAGAAATTTAATGTTCTCTTTACACATTTGTAATTTTGAAGGGTCAATGGTTAAACCAAATTTAGCTAATCTCGAAAATACCGTTTTTAATTTCTCCAACATTTTCTCGAATGAATTTGCGGCAATTACAATGTCATCTAAATAAAATTCAATTTTCTGATCTTTTAAATCTCCTAAGCATTTCATCATTAGTAATGAGAAATATGCTGATGAATTTTTTGCCCCAAAAGGTAATCTATTAGGTCTATACGATCCATTATTTGTTATGATATTTAATCGGAAACTGTCCTCAGCTTTTGATTTTTATTTGAAAAAACGCGGACTTTAAGTCTATCACCGTGTACAATTTGTGGCCTGCGATGTTGTGCAGAATGTCGCTGATTTTACCAATATTTACGGGCAGTAATTCAGTAATTTGATTAAGTAGCCTGTAATCTACGGCTAAACGATATTTTTGTTCTTTATTGGCATTATTACTATTAATACTGGCTTTCTTCTTTATCAATAAGCATGGGAACGCATAATTACTTGTAGATTTTTCTATAATTCCAGCTTCACACAATTGTTTGATTTCACCTTCTAGTACAGGTTTTAACATTTTTGGCAAGGGATAAGGTTTACACTGAATTGGGTATTGGTGTAGTAAATTAAATTCCGGTACTATTTCTTCCGTCATTCCCAGCGTTTTGTATGATTTCGAAAATACATCGTAATTTTGTAACAGTAATTTTAGCAATATATGTTTTTCATTTTCTTGTAAGTGATCTAGTTTAAAATCTTGCGGTGTTAATTCCGCTTTTCGTAAAGCTGAAATGTCCATTTTTTGTGGATCATTTAAGCTTTCGATATTGTTAATCTGTAAAATTTTATCAGTATCATGTTTCTCTTCACAAATTTCAAACTGCGGTGTTACAGTACCAAATATCATATTTTTATTTAGATGAATCTCTTCTTCTGTTTTGTTTGTTAAAAGAGTAGAAATAAATTTTCTATTATTTACATAATGTAAAGAATGCTCAGCGTGTAAATCTTTTAATGAATTTGTAATATTTAACAATACCTCCTTATCCTCAAAATGGTTTTCATTTAATTTTAATTTTATTGATTTTGTTTCTTTAGGTAGTAATTTAATTTTATGCGCTAAGCTTGCATTTAAGCATTGAATATGTTCAACTCTTGTATAATTATTTTCTGGTTCCTGTGCTTTTTTCTGATTTTTGTCTTGAAATGGTATAGATATGGATTCTTTGACAAACTTTAATATTAATTTATTTGTGTCAATTATGGCATGATGATTTTTGAGAAAGTCAAATCCTAAAATAATTTCATAAGGGGTGTTATTTAATTGTTTAGTTATGAAAAAAGAATTTTTGCATCTTTTGTTTTCAATTTTAAAGCTAAAGCTGATACATTTTGAAAATTGAATGTTTTCTTTGGTCATAGTCTGTATTTTTACTTGTCTAGATAAATAGTTAATTTTAATTTTATTTTTGATTTTTTGAAATATTTGATCTGATAATAAACTGACACTTGCGCCACTATCTATGAGAACCACTGTTTTTATGTTCTCTAAATTTATGCTAATCATTGGCAAAGCGTCACTCTGTCCATATGTTGAATTCAGTAAATGTTCATTTAAATTTTGTGCATCCTTATTAATTTTGCTTGCAATTTTATGGGATCTCGAATCCTTATTTGATGCCTTATAACTTTCTATATGTCTTTTATTTCGAGGTCCCTTTCTTAGTTTAAATATTCATTATTCTGATATTGCCTATTATTGCTCACATAATGTGGTCCATTATTCTGATATGATCTTCTGTTATTACTTTGAAATTGTCTGTTGGTATTTCCTGCACGCCTCCGTATTCCCCGGTTATTTATGAAATTACCTCTTCTGAAATTCGCCCTACTATAGTGTGCATAATTATTTTGAATCGTGGGTCTTTGTTGAAAATTGGTAGTTTCTTGACTGCTGTTTTCATTTGTGAATGCCCTTTTTAAATTATTTTGTACTTTTTGCAGCGTAAAACATTCTGACATCCAGTGATTGTTGCGACCGCACGCTATACAGAATTTCTGTGGCGGCTTTTCTGCATTATTTTCAGTTTTTACATGATTTATTTCTACATTCTCAATTATTTTATTTTCTATTTCAATACTATTTATACAATCACTATCTTCCTCCAATGCGGATTCTATCACCTCAGCTATTTTCACTGCTTCGTCAAAGGTTTTCGGGTCATTTTTTTTTATTTCTGTTCTTAAATCTTCTCTGACTATCTGTAAAAATTTGGTGAGTTTGATTTTCTCTGTAATTTTTTTTACATTTGCGTCCATTGTTTCATCTACTTCTAGAAAAATTATCGCCTGGTTTTCGATTTCTTGTGCAAGCTCCTTAATTGTCATATTTGGTAAATGTTTCAGATTGTTAAAATTGTTGTGTTTTTGCACTAATGTTTGTTTCCTTTCAAATTTGTTTTTTAATAACTCCATGAATTTTTCATATGATTTTTCCTTTTGCAGAGCAATATTTTCTGCTAGAAATTGCTGAGCCTTTCCCTTTAATCTTGATTTGACAATTATGATTTTCTCTTGTTCGGACCATGATGTTAACTCCGCTATTTCCTTAAATTGTATGATAAAGAAATTGACATTATTTTCTTTTTGTCCATCAAATGATGGTAACATCTGCATAATTGGCAACGATGTATTTTGCTGCGCTTGATTTGCTGGCATCTGTATCTGGATCGCGTTATTTGCCGAATTATCTGTTACTCTGTTATTTATATGTACCTCCTGCTGTATATTATCGATAATTGGAGCATCTTGCCTCGATCTTTTACTTATTTGCCTAGTTTTATTCGGCGCCATGATTTAATACACTGTTATACAATTCTAACTCTATATTAAATATTTATGCTAATACATACATATATATACAATCATATAATACATATTTAAATTATCATTTTCATGCATTTTCTTATCATTCTACTGAGTTATATCTCATTATTAAATTCATTGTTAAATTCAATATTACATTCCACTTATTATTAAATTCACTTTTATATTCAACTCATTATTAAATTTAATATTATCTTCAAACTCATTATTAAATTCAATATTATATTCAAACTTATTATTAAATTTAATTTTGCCTTTTACTTATATTTTTTACTTTCTCTTATGAAAATTAATTCTCTCCGAGCTTGACCACATACGGCACCAATTCGCGCGGCGACATCATGTCATAAGGTAAAATTGTCCTTATCAAAATTTACCAGTATAGGACTTACCTATGATGCCGCCACTAAGGGTGGAGCATGTAAGCTCCCGGTTCTCAAGCTCGGACTACGAACACACAAAACATAAAGAAACACTCATGCTTAATTGCTCAATTTATTTTAATATTTTACTTAATAGATATCTATTATATCTGGAGTAACTATGCTATAATTAAATCAATCACTAAAAGACACATAATACTGACAATATTACATTAATAGCTATATATATATTTACACACATAATATCTTTGATTTAAATTTCTTAAAAAACAGTTTCCTTTAAACAATCGATAAAGAATAGTTCTTATAGTTCAATATTACGAACTCGTTCATATGGTATACTCATATGAACTGGTAGTCAATTATTTTAATAATCGTTAAAGGTGTGCCTTCCGTGCTAATAGTGACAATTGAAAGTTGGTTACCTTTACTCTTTGTTACGTGCATATTCGTGCCATCTCAATGATGTGGGAAAATCGTTGCACTTCGCGTACTTGCGCAGGCTACCATTCTATTGCTCACAATCTACAGACACTTTTTCACAAAAACCAAAAACATGATGCTGACTCGTTCGAAAGTTTTAAAACGACTCCCAAAAACTTCAGGTGCGTCTAGGACGCTGTCGAAATTGCATCTCCTGGAAAGTTCTAGAACATTCTCTCAAACCTTTTTCTTTTCACATTGTAGTGTCGTTGTTGATTCGTTGAAGTGAAGAAGGGGATGCGCTGCTTATTTATGTTTGTATTGCCATTGGCTCCCTCCGCAGCATTTAAATAGCTCATTAACTAGGTTGGCATCCGCAATTGGAATTTCGAAATGGCTATGTTGGCATCCGTAATTGGAATGTAACATGTAATACAAATATTGTGTTACAGTAGTATTATGATTGATAACTTTTAAAACATTACTGAGGAATGTATCACATTTTAGAGGTGTTTAAACCAGGCGATTTACATTTCAATGCCGTCATTTGAATGAAGTTCATTTTTTTTGATGAAGTTTTAAGTTTTCAAATATAGTAAATTAATGTAGTATTGTGATAATTTCTAAAATATTACTGAGGAATGTATCGCATTTTAGATATGTATAAATGAAATTGCATTGAAGTTGGAAAGTGTTTCATAATCAATGCTTTATGCATGATTGATCTTTCTTCTTTAAAACTTTACAAAATAGTTAAAAAGTGTATATAACTTTATTCATTCATTCTGGCTGTCTGTCTGTCTGTCCGTTAGCGCAATAACTGCCGTAAGAATGACTTTATCAAAATGAAATTTTAGTATGTTGCTCAGACGGTCTGTGGGATCTATGGGAATATAAATCAATAATATCACCCAATTAATTTTGGATTTAAATTGGTTTGAAAAAATGAAATACATTGAAACCTATGCGATCTAATTTTTCAAACATTTTTTAAGCGAATTTTAAATTTAGAAATTTCTTCCAAAATTTTAAGAAATATTCAAATTATTCCATAAAAATATGAAAAAAAAATTCAGCAAATTATATTCAGTAGTTTTTAAAATAAAAATTAAAATAATAATTGCACCCATATTCTATGAAGACATCACGTGATCCACTTCAAAATAAAATATGGCATTTATCTTGTGTCAAAATCGTAATTTTCAAAGTTCCTTTTAATTTATATTTTATGTTGTATCCGTTTAAAAACCGTTTTACTTTTGCTTAATTTCTGTGCATCTACGTTCTAAACAACGCAATTACAATATATTTGAGTTTAAATGATCATCCAACTTTGATTATTTCTACAACGAAGCCTAATTTTCACTTCTGGAGAATGTAAACACATAAAGATGTAGGGTGAGTTGTATAAGAATTGCTTAACTTCTTTAACACAAAATTATTTAGCTCTTTGAGTCTGAAATATAGCTGATATGAATGAAACATTCATTGATTTTACATAGAGAACAGACGATTTTAAAGGACTTTTTCGATGAAGTTTTAAGCATAAAGTTAAATTACGTTTACCACCATGGTTTTAAGTTTTTAAATAAAATAAATTATTGTAGTATTGCGGTGAATGAAAGGAATGGAATAAAAGTGTATAAATAAAATATTTACAGCTTTTACATAGAGAGCCAGGTGATTTATATTTCAATGACATCATTTGAATAAAGTTCATTTTTTCGTTAAAGTTTGAAGTTTTCAAATGCAATAAAATATTGTATTAGTGATAATGTAAAAAATATTACCGCTGAATACATCGCACTTTAGAGATGTTTAAACCAGGGAACTTATATTTCAATGACGTCATTTGGATAAAGTTCATTTTTTTCGATGAAATTTTAAGTTTTCAAATATAATAAATTAATGTAGTATTGTGATAATTTTAAAAATATTACCGCTGAGTGTATCGCATTTTAGAGATGTTTAAATAAAATTGCATTGCAGTTGGAAAGTGTTTCATAATCAATGTTTTATGCATGATTGATCTTGTTTAAATTCTCCTCTTGGGGCACCGAAATTATTCTGATTTGATCGTACTATACCGATTCATCCGATGTCATATCCTGGACATGTTTCCGTACAGGATACCGGACATGATCCGATATCATGTCCGTACATGATATCAGACGTGATATCATTTTTATTCGATCGATTTACTATAGCTAGAACTGACTCATTGATATTTACTTACAACATTATTAGGAACTCTGTGCAGAAAAGGATTTTACAATATACGCTTCTAACTTAAATATTTTCAGAACTGTTTGATGGTCCTCGATGATTATTTCCAGGGACTGAAACTATGTCCAGGAAATCTTACGCTGTAAGTTTATCCCCCTACTCCTTAAGGGTAAATCATTTATATATATATTTTATAAAAAGTGCTGCTAAGGAGCTGCATCAGCTTTGTTATCACTTATTTGTGTTGGCTGAGTTTTAAGAAATTTGATGACGGATGCTTGGTAAGATTGCATTTATCACTTTCGATAACATGTGACAGTTTCGAAAAATATCGGGCAATTCAGTTTAGTTTTAGTAATATGCTTGGTTGCCACTATAGAAAACCCCCTGAAAATTTTGGAACAAAACATAATAACCAGATAAAAACCAGACATTTGATAGATAGTTCCTGGATAAATATTTATTCGCATAATATACGGAATATATGAACAAGTATATACATTGGGTATCGTATAGACTCAGTAATAAAGAAAAGCTTTTTATATGCTCTTCTCGGTATAAAGCAATATCTATGCTCCCATGACATTAATCAAACTAATAATATTATATGCGCTCCAAATTCCAATAATTTTCTTAAACATGGATGCGTATTATATACTTCATGTTTTACAGAGTGAAATAGGTTTCGACATGTTATCCATCTTCAAGGAAGGCATCTGTCGAATCTGTCGAACTGTTTGTTCATCGTTGATAATTAGTTCCCTTGGAACTCTCAAATATATGCAACAGTGGGATACACTACCATTTCAGATATGAGCATCTATTGACCGGTTTCGCTGAAATTATTCTCTCGTCTACATGGAATAGCCGATATCTAAAAATATTTTGAAAAATATTTTGCTGCCATTTTGGATAACGACTATTAAATGCTAATAAAAATATGCCCTTCTCGGTATAAAACAATATCTATGCTCCCACGACATTAATCAAACTAATAATATTATATGCGCTTCAAATTCCAATAATTTTCTTAAACATAGATGTGTATTATATACTTCAAGTTTTACAGAGTGAAATGGGTTTCGGCATATTATCCATTTTCAATGCAGGCATCTGTCGAATCTGTCGAACTGTTTGTTTATCGTTGATAATTAGTTCCCTTGGAACTCTCAAATATATGCAACAGTGGAAGACACTGCCATTGCAGATATTGGCATCCATTGACCGGTTTCGCAGAAATTATTCTCTCGTTTACATGGAATAGCCGATATCTGAAAATATTTTGAAAAATGTTTTGCTGCCATTTCGGATATAGACTATTAAATGCTAACAAAAATATAAAAGCGCGAAACTGGTCCTTAGATGCTATTATCTGTAATAGGTGCGCGATCTATTCCATGAAATGTTTTCGTAAAAGAATTATATTTGTCTAAAATTTCATTTAGCAATAATTTTTAACAATATTTGTAAAAGTCGTAATATGGGTTCCATTTCAAACTATTACTATCACAATTAAAGAAATTGAATTCCCTAGAGCAGACAAGGGTAGAAAGTTATGCCATTAGAAAAGAGCCAAAAGATTTCGAAGAGCTCATGGGAGGGTTTCATTATAAAAGCAATTAAATAAAAGCAATGTATCGATAAGCAGATGCTTTGCAGTCAGTTAATGAAATTCGGTTAAACTTCAATTGGTCTCTTGGGAAATAGTCCACGCTTTCCGAAATATTTAAAGAAAGTATTAATCTTGTGTATTATATACATAATTAATTTCCACTATACTAATAAAATTAGTATGTTATCTTAGATTTATTTCACTTCCTTCGAAGTTACTGAACAAATATGGGAACTGTTGGTATATTATGGTTGTTTAACCAGTGAACACAGAAATACGTTTTCATGAATAATTGGTAATAGAGAAAAATAATTTTTGTTTATTGAAAACGATGAATAGCATAAGGTTGGAATTTAGTGATTTAATTGGGCGGATTTTGGCTCTTGAAGAAGTAAAAAGAAATTGGAAAATATTATTCATCGTATCAAAACTTATAGAGCAAATTAGTTGGATATATTTGAAGTATTGAACTTTGCATTAATATTATTTAATATTTTTCTTAGAGGTATGCACTGACCCAAATTTCATAATTTTACAACTGTATCAAGCACACAAACCTGGACTTCTCAAGAAGAATTTTTTAAATGTGCATCAGAGCATTCCAGCCCCATCGGGGGAACGCGGGATGATTTAGAACTGATCCCATGGTCCAGGCTCGAGCGTGTATCTTTGATCATCTACTAAAATGGCATAAAAAAAGACTGATGATTTTCTGACTTAGCAGAAATACACTAAAATACTGTATATATTTAGAAGAATGTAGTAAATGTAAGCACATCCGATACATTTAATATGAATTATGCACTATAAACATGTTATACTGGGTTTATCCTAAAGGAATATAAAATTAACGGTTGGTTGTAGAAGTTAAGAGAAATATGGGAATAATCAGTAAACAGGGGAAAATTTAGCTATGATAATTGCTATATTCTTTTCTGTTTTGGGTGTGGGAGATGTGCAATGGACAGACAGACAAATGTATTACGTTCTGGTAAGACCTGCACTATTCAATTGTCAGCTAAACGATCATTCCAGAAAATATGCTATTGACCATCTATGGAATAAAGGTTCCTTGTTTTGTTAATAGGTAACACGTCTTAAAGCTAAATGTCTTGAACTTTCACGATACAAAGTTTATTTCAAGCACCTTCATCCTTTTGCCTCAAACAACTTCTCACCGCTTGCTTACAAGCGTCTCACTTCCGTACGCGGCTGACGTGACTATAATTGGTAAACTGTTTTTTTCCAACTTTCAATCAAATTACCAAATAATAATATTAGTAAAAATAATAATTACACGTAGGCAGCTAAACACGTAGGCAGCTTACTTTAATATAATGTCAGCGACGATTCGTAGCTGACATTATTGTCTCTTCCTGTGTGCAGCCAGCCTGAAGCAGCAAAAAATGCAAAATATATAAAATGGAGAAATAATAGCGTTACAAAAGAGCTTCAAAAAAGCGATTATGAAACATTTTACTCATAAAAACTTTTAACATTATGATATTAACTCTTTTAACACAATAATCAAATATTCACACTGGGGAAAAATAAATATTTTTATAATTCTGCAAAAACGCACCGCCAAAAGGTACTGATTTAAGAAACAATGTGTCCAATGCATGATATAAGATTTATATAGATTTCAAAAATTCTCACTCAAACTAGTATTGCACACAAATAGGAAAAAATGTACCTGCGAAATAAACAAAAGCTGTAATGTAAACTTCTTTTCTCAGTAATAATTACATTCTTGCGAGTCGCTATCATTCCTTATTGGATAACTATCTTTTAAAATCACGTGACTCGAAGTTAATGAGCCTCTGGAAAGCCGTCTTCGATACTCTAGTACACTTATTTCCGGCTCAATAAAGATTTTATGCCTTTTAACTGCTTTTTTTTATTTCAATGTACAAGACTGGGATGCATTTGAAATTGCTTGCTTTCAAAATTTCTACTTTCCCAGTCTGTATAGTAGGTAGTGTAATTTTTTTGCGAAATTTCAGATTTTAGATTGCGTATAAAAATATTCGTTCAAAAATTAAGATTGAATTTCAAATACTTTTGATATAATCGAAACATTACTTCCCATTTGGAGGCCCAACATTACTAACATTTAAAATTGTCGCCAAGTTTGCGACATCGCGCTAAATTTCTCGCCAAGCGTTAAGCGTGATGGAGAAATGGGTTATTCCTACAGTCTACATATTCCTTCAAAATTTTTACTTACTCAGACTGTATAGTTGGTAGTATAATTTTTTTTTGCGAGATTTAAGATTTTAGATTGAGTATAATAATATTCGTTCAAAAATTAAGATTGAATTTCAAATACTTTTAATATAATCGAAACATTACTTCCCATTTGGAGGACCAACATTACTACCATTTAAAATTGTAGCCAAGTTGGCGACGTCCCGCTAAATTTCTCGCCAAGCGTTAAGCGCGATGGAGAAATGGGTTATTCTTACAGTTTACATATTCTTCCCAAGATATTGAACTTTCACCAATGAGTGGTTATTTTAATTGATTTAGCGTCATTTTTATCAATTTGGCGACATTTTCGTTAATTTGGCAACATTTAAAAATGTCGCCAAGTTGGCGACATTCTTCCAAAATCCCGTTAAGTGTTATGGAAGGAGAAATAAGTTATTCTTATGGTAGATGAATGGCTATTGGAGTCCAAATACAAAAGTATTACGCAAAATATTTTTCTCATGAATGGAACGAGCTAAATCCACGAGAATGATGCCAACAAATTTATCGCATAATATTACTTATGAAAAGTGAACGTATTTCACAATAGTTAATATTTTTTTTACTTTATATGATATTTTAATAATTCTTTTGTAAAATGTACAATATCTCGAGAACGGTTTATTTTAGCGTTCTAAAATTGAGGTCAATCGTTTTCTAATGAAAAATTACATAAGAAATGACTATTTACGTAACTTTATTAAAGGTTTTCATTTTTTCATGAGTTTTTCAAAATTTCACTCGAATATTTAACATTTGAATATTTAACATATTTTTGAACATTCGATTGCGTATAAAACAATATGCTTCCAGTATTCACGGATTGTAATTTTTGTACCAAATTTTGCTTGAATCGCTCCATTAGCTCGTGAGATATCGTCTCCACAGACTCACTGACACACACACATATGCACATACACACACACACACACACACACACACACATACACATAGGCATCATCTTAAAAGTGTTTGATTCGCGATCAGGGATTCTTGAAACTTGGTTTTCCGTAGAAAACTCGAATTCGAATTTTCGATTCCGTCGCAATACTTTCCCTATGCATTATTATACTATGTATGTAAGGAAAGTTAAAATTCAGCATTTGTCTGTTGGAGGTCCAGCGAAAAAATTCAAGCTACGCTCGCGGTATAAGCAATAAGCATACCTGATATTCCCTGACATTAGATCTTGGAGAGAGTTTCCTAAAAGTGCAATTAATTTTGTGAATTATTTAACGACGAAACGGAGAGATTTTAAATCATTTTCACAAAAAATCGGCTCCTTGCTTTTTGAAAATATTATCACAGCGTTTCTATCTTCACACCATCTGAAAGATCAATAAGCATTTTCACAACGAGCTTTGAACGGGAATCAGTAAATTTAATTTCATATTTTAAATAATTTTGTAAAACTTTAAAAAAAAGTGTTTTCCCGGTATCAACTAAATTTATTTCCATCCCCCATCCATTTCCATTGTCCATCCATGAATTAAATCGAAAAATCACACAATTCTAATCCTTTACGTGAATATGAATCAATATTTTCCATTCGAATAAAAAGAAATTCAGTGACACTATATTTTTGAATTTTATATGTAAATTTAATGGATCTTTTCTTGGCCAAAATATGCTTTCCCGCAGCGCAACAGCGGCCATCTTGAGTCCCAGTTGAAACGATGGCTGTAGAGAAAGGACTGACGAAAAGAGGGTTACTTTCTTTTCGTATCTTTTTCTCAGGATCTCAGAAAATCCATTCCAGGTTATATTTTTGAATGATTGGTACATTTTTTGAATGATTGGTACATTTCATCAAAAAGCAGAAGCACCAATTTTACAGCTACATTGAGTATTAAAGATCATCCATGTACATCCACGGAAAAATAAAACGCCCCACCCTCTGTTAATCGAGCATCGTCTATCGTAGAGAAAATTGAATGATATCATTCGATTAGGAATAACATCCTCTACAAATTAATGTGCTTAAAATTTGCATAAGGGGCCGTCTTCATATCTAAACGCGCACAAACTTTGAAATTTTAAATGGCAACACCCAAGTTTGACAACATAGTTCGAAACTAGAGCAAAATTCAACATGTGATACCAAATTTCAAGTCATTTGGGTGAAGGGTTTCTGAGTTGTGAGTATGTAAAGTTTTGAGCTCCTAATGTTAAATTAGTTTCCATGACTTCCATTCATATCTTCTGTAATAATTATCTGCTCACTTTGATTATTTGTATGATGTTACTACTAAACAATCCAAACACATTTACGTGATTTTTATTTTGTAGGATAAATTGTTTGTATGAAATATTAATTATGAAATCAATAATCGAAAAAATATGAATACAAACCTGGACATGTTTTGATAAAAATCGATTCACAAAGACTTTTTATATGTTTATGTAAAATTCCAGGTGTTTCCTCCTTCTAGTTCTTTCGAAATGTTTAAATATTCAGCATCACGATGATTTTAGGGTTCGTATATTTGTTTAAAAGACGACGTTTTGTAGGATAAATTGTTTGTATGAAATATTAGTTATGAAATCAATAATCGAAAAAATATGAATACAAACCTGGACATGTTTTGATAAAAATCGATTCACAAAGACTTTTTATATGTTTATGTAAAATTCCAGGTGTTTCCTCCTTCTAGTTCTTTCGAAATGTTTAAATATTCAGCATCACGATGATTTTAGGGTTCGTATATTAGTTTAAAAGACGACGTTTTGTAGGATAAATTGTTTGTATGAAATATTAGTTATGAAATCAATAATCGAAAAAATATGAATACAAACCTGGACATGTTTTGATAAAAATCGATTCACAAAGACTTTTTATATGTTTATGTAAAATTCCAGGTGTTTCCTCCTTCTAGTTCTTTCGAAATGTTTAAATATTCAGCATCACGATGATTTTAGGATTCGTATATTAGTTTAAAAGACGACGTTTTGTAGGATAAATTGTTTGTATGAAATATTAATTATGAAATCAATAATCGAAAAAATATGAGTACAAACCTGGACATGTTTTGATAAAAATCGATTCACAAAGACTTTTTATATGTTTATGTAAAATTCCAGGTGTTTCCTCCTTCTAGTTCTTTCGAAATGTTTAAATATTCAGCATCACGATGATTTTAGGGTTCGTATATTAGTTTAAAAGACGACTAACTTGAAAAAGTTATATTAATTGTAAGTTAATCTTTATTTAAGAAAACGGGTATTTATTTTTACCCAGTTTTAATAAAAACCTTGTATAAACAGTGTTGTATAGATGCAAACTAATCAACGTAATGCTGCCACTGTATTGAAGGATGAAAACTTGTATTGTTATAAATGGGATCTACTTATGTTAATGTCGATTAATAGTTCCGGAGCTACTGCGAGTTGAAATCGCCCACAAAATGTGATAATTTATGATAAAAAATATTTATATAAAACAATAACAAATTATAAAATTATGTGATACTAAACACCAAACAGTGATTTATATAATGATGGATTGATACTTTTAAATTCGTCACCAAGTTCCAACAGATTTGCTTTGTCGCGTAATCCGCAAATATTTGTTAGTCTCATAAATTGTTTTTTAAACAGAATTATAAAATTACATTTGAAAATAAACATTTCATTCTTCTTTATTTCTTCTTTCTTTTATTGATCCTGGCACGAATGCCCCATTAGTTTTTAGCAACATACCCAGCACGGCTTTTTACCCCTAATAATCGTGCCCTATTTGAGGCTCACATAATCCTACTCATTACAGGCCCACTGCTTTAGTAATACACACACACACAAGACAACACCACACCCAACCATGAAAATGCTCACCCTCTCACGCAGGAATCAAACCTGCGGCCCTTTGGCTGTGAGGTAAGTTATAATGCTGAATGTCAAGAGGATAGTTCAATAATTTACAACAGTGCTCTGATCAATCAATGAAACATAGTCCTTCAAATTGCGGATTTTCATATGGAGCTGATCCCCGAAAATTGCACATTCTGGAATATTGAATATCTTCGGATATAAAGATAGAAACGTCATGAAATTTTGAATTTGGACTAATTTGGGGGTCTAGAACTAGTGAGTGACGTCAAAATTGTGTGTTGCTATTGAAAATTTCAAAGTTTGTGCGCGTCCAGATATGAAGACGGCCCCTTATGCACATTTTACGCACATCAATTTGTAGAGGATGTTATTCCTAATCGAATGGTATCATTCAATTTTTTATACGATGAACGATGCTCGATTAACAGAGGGTGGGGCGGTTTTTTTTTCGCGGCTGTACATGCCCTTGACAATAAAATAGCACAGGCAGATGATTAATGACTGGACCGGCTGGATTCAAAATGACGGTTGCGTCAGCTTGTATATTTTTCAGAGAAATACGTTACAATTTTCTGCGCGCATAGTAAAATAATTTCTTTATCTGACGGAATCAAAAGCACTGTTTATATTTTTGTTCTATTTCGGTTCTAAAAATATATGTTTATCCTTTTAATTCTATTTTAAAGGGACATATACGTACGTATTTTTTGCCCGTTTGTTGTAAAGCCTCATGTTTGTAACATATGCGTATTCTAAACCATATATGCAACTTTCAAATAAACAATATTCTTAAAGAAAAATATTAAATTTTGCATTTAAGAGCATAAAAAAGATGATCAAGATAAATTTATAAACGGCAAATAAACAGGTATTGGAAAAGAATGAATAGAAAAATACCAATAAACTAAATCTGTTTTAAACTTGTTTTAGATGCTATAATTATATATTTTAAGAGTTCATTTTTTCACTATTGGAGAACTGCCTTAGCAGATCACGTGACTTGAATTAATGAGTCTAGCAAATAATCTTCGATACCATTATTTACTTGCCGTTAAATAAATGTTATGCGCATTCACGAAAACCATTCTTATCTATCTTATTATAGAAAATTCTGAAACATTTGCAATTGGCATTCTATAATTCAGATATTTTGAAATCTTACATAATTACTTGCCATAAAATAATAGCACTACTACATTAATTATTGAATATAGCATAGAAAGATTGTATAAATTAATTAAAAAGTGGAATTTTACCAAATCTAACGTATACAATATATAGATGCATTATATTCATTTGTAAAACCAATTTTTATAGTTATCTATAAAAAGTTCTAATAAATTATAATGTTGTACAAAATACAATTATGAAAAGAGTCCTTCAGAATATATGTTCAAATATACTGTCTTAATATTGAAATTTTCAGCAATAATTCGAAAGTTGATAATGTAGGTGTATTTTATTTTAATTTTTACACCTGTATCTTTACATTATGAAATAATAACTAAAAATATTTATTTTAATTTAATTATCAGTGTTTTAAGAAAAATTAGGACATATATGTAAGTCTTGAATAGTAATTAGTCTTTTTCTAAGTAATAATTGAAATGCATTAGGTTCATAAATCTTCATATTTTCAGTGCTGTCACTAAATATCCGAAACTGACAAATTTTTCATTAAATGCAAGAACGAAATACGAAAATAAAATTCTAACTAGCTGCATACCTGGAATTGAAAACAGATAATTAAAAAAAAGCGCTTAAAAAGACAGATGCAGATTTTTTTCAGCCATAATTGCATTTTTGTTGACTCTTAATGTTTTACTGAAGAGCTAGCTGTCTTTTCGAATCACGTAACTTGCAACTAATGAGCCTCCAGCGAACAACTTTTCGAATCTAGAGTTCACTTACTTCCGTTTAAGAAAAAAAAGTACACTTCAACTTCTACTTTTTTTATTTCTTCAAAGGTAGAGTACTCTGAAGCATTATAAATTGCCATATAAGAATTGTTGAGATACACATGACTGCTATAGACGGTAAGCACAATGTTTTACATTTGCCCTACCTGTTATGAAGCATAACCTATTATTTGCACTTAAGTGCAAATATGTTTCATGCCTTGGGTTAGCCCCAGGAATGAAAGGGGGTGGCAGTAGCAATTACTCAATGCAAGTAATATGTATGGTATACTACTGTAGCGATGCCTCCTCACAGACAAGATGGGACTGCTGTGGCGCCATGGTTTGTATGGCACATGACAGTGGTTGTAAATGTTCATAAAAGAGAGCTTGTAACAAATGTCAAATTGTAAAACTACAAATCTCTAGAAATTTATAGCCCTTGTCAGGTGTTGCTCACATCGAGGCCCGGTCCAGGACCTCCCGGCTGTAGGAAACCCTCCGGTCATCATTTTCTAGTGGGACGCATAAGAAATGAGCGTCATTTCGCAAGCCAGTAAAATTAGTCGAAATTAGAACCGCCCTTTCCTCGCACAGAAGTGAAAGAACGAATGAGAAGACGAGGTGACTTCCCCCCTAATTCTGTTCCCCCCTTTTCAAAATCTGAAGGGACTCGACTTTAAAATGTAAAATCAGACTCAATTCTGATCTCGTGAGAATAAGTCTCCAAGTGAATGTGCACTTGTTTTCGAAGCCCGATCCGATATGCATTTTGATGCAATTTTAGGCACGGTGTTCGCTGCTCCTCTCTAGCGGCACCCAGATGCATACAGCACGGAACCAACGCCTTTTTTTACCCGTTGCGACCACGTACATTCAGGTCGAAAGCCCAGACCATTCGGCTCGTCCAAGGACTTAGAGCAGCAAGTTGAATGGCCGGTCGTACATTCAGGTGTAGCTCGTAGTCCGGCGCAACCTTTTAGCCAACCAAGTTCATGCCCGCTCTAAGCCAAATCGAGCTAGGGCAAAGACAGAATCAGAGTTGTATTAATCAGGCCGTGGCGGTCATAGGAACAGCGAGGACTTTGCCACTTTGATGCGCAGTACCACACAGCTCTGAAAATAGACGGCGTAGTGTGGGCTGCCCTTTGGACCCTGATACTACATTTAAGCCGTGACAACTGTGTATACTGCAAGAACGGTACTCGACTGTGGAAATTTCCCACTCTTCACAACTTGCATCTAAAAAAATTAAAGAGGAATTTAATAGCAAATATATGAATTAGCTCGTACACCCTGAAGTCAAGCTTGGTAGATTTTAGTGTAGTATAACTGTGTTTACTATATTATTATTATTGTCAATGTTGAATATTTTATGTGTTTAATAAATGTGTTAGTCGGTACAAAATCGACTGGTTATATTAGTGAAACGCAAGTGTACTTTGATCTTCTCAGATCCCACTATATTGTTACTGGTTCAACTGGGGGACACTATGGGTAAGTAGTAGTAGAGTATTTATGTAAATTTCACCTCACCACAATACCTAATAATCATTTGTATATGAAGACGTGATATTTTCAATCAATATTTCTTTTTTAACACTTTACAATATAGACAAACAAACAGCCTGTCTGTCCGATAACTGCCGTAAAAAGGACTTTAGCAAAATGAAATTTTATTATGTTGTTGAGACGGTCTGTGGGGCGTATGGGAATGTAAATGAATAATATCATCCAGTTAGTTTTGGAGTAAACTCCGGTTAAAAAAATTAAATACATTGAACCCTATGGGACCTAATTTTTCAAACATTTTTTAAGCGAAGTTAAAATTCACAAATTGCTTCGAAAATGTTAGGACATATTCAAATTATCCCATTCTTTTTACGTATTTATGTAAAAACAATTTCAGCGAAATATGTTCTGCAGTTTTTTAAATAAAAATTAAAATAATAATTACATCCATATAATATGAAGGGAACGCGTGACCCAATTCAAAATAAAATATGGCATCTATCTTTCTTCCCAGAGTAAAAATCGTGATTTTTAAAGTTCATTTAAATTTTAATTTAGTGTTGCATCCGTCCCAAAACAGTTTTTTTTTTTGTGCATCTATATTTTGTGCCAACGCAATTAAAATAATTTTAAGTTTAAATGATCATCAAACTTTGATTATTTCTACAACGAAGCAAATGATCATCAAATTTTGATTATTTCTACAACGAAGCCTAATTTTAACGTAAGCAGAATGTAAACAAACTATACTTGCAAGGTGAGTTTTATAAGAATTACAGAACTTTTTAACGCAAAATTAATTAGGTTTGGAGTTTGGAATATAGGTGATATTAATGAAATATTCATTGATTTTACATAGAGAAGCAGACGATTTTATAGCATTTGCCTCTTCCGATGAAGTTTTAAGCATGGCGTTAGAAAATATTTTACCTCCATGGTTTTAAGTTTCCAAGTAAAATAAATTATTGTAGCACTGTAATAATTTATGAGAATGTAGACAAGTGATTGTAATAGGAGTTGTATAAGAATTGCTGAATTTTTCCACGCAAAATTATTTAACTGTGGAATGTATGAATGAAATAGTATGAATAAAAATTTCACTGCTTTTGCATATCGAGCTAGACGATTTATATTTCGATGACGTCATGTGAATAAAGTTCATTTTTTTCGATTAAGTTTTCATGAAAAATAAATTATTGCAGTTCTGTGATCATTAAAATAATAGCACTTCTGAAAGAATCGCATTTTTGAGATGCGATATATTCAGCGGATTGAATTTTAGTTTTAATGTGTTTCATATTCAATGCTTTGTGCATAATTGACCTTTCTTGCTTTTAAATTATGTTTTAAATATTTATTTTTAATAAAAACTCTAGTAATGATATTTAGCCTCTAAAGATACACTTTTCAAAATAGTGAACATATTTTTCCCCATATATGGAATTTGATTTATATTAGATATTAACAGTTGTCTCTTCAAGTAAATATTGCATTATGAAAGCGTTCATTTTGCAATCAGTAAAGTTTATAAAGAAAATAATTTTATAGTCGTTTATTATATTGACATGTAACGCATTCAGCTTCTAAACCGTTACAAAATATCAATTCTGTTACTAACTTTAACATAATTATAATTTAAATATATTTTAAAATTAATATATTTCAAAACATGTTTTTTTCATATTATCATATATGTAATAAAGTTTAATGTAGAAAACCCATAAGTTTTTCTTTCAGGCATACATCCGGGGGAGGGAGTGTCTTGATAAACTCGACAAAGTTCTCATGCTATATTTGTAGAAAGTGGATCTCAATAAATGTTCTGCCTTGAAACGAACCTCTGAATTCTCCGAGGATTGTGTATATATATATATATATATATATATATATATATTGTACTTAACGTAGTTTATGCATAGTTTTCGATTAAAAAATTGCTTTATATATATATATATATATATATATATATATATATATATATCTATATAAAGCAATTTTACAGTTTTTATATATATATATATATATATATATATATATCCCCACGGGCATGATCGATTGTTGTTTCGGGCGTGCAGAGTCTCTGGGAGCGTTTTCTTGAAGTCAAAGCTAGCTTCTAACCAGGAAATAGGGGTCGCAATCCCCCTTGACCTTTCTGCAACCCTGTAAACACAATTATTCCACCTATATATTTTCTTTTTTCATTTTAAATCTTATATTTCAAGACTCTGAAAGTGCGGCAATTTGCGCCTTTCTCTTTCTTGAATTTCATTCTTTTTGGGATTGTATTTCTTTATATATATATATATATACAGGTTGTCCCAAAAACATTGACCTCCGCTTTTATTCCATAAATATTGATCTTTGACATATATAATAAATTACAAAGTTGTGTAAAAAAAAGGTACAGAATTCTATGAAATCGATTAAAGGGAATTCGTTTTCAAGGGAATTAAATTTTACGAAATACAAAATTAAAATTTTTATACGGTCCCCGTACAAAAACATTTCCAGTGAGTAAAATGTGCCCATACACTAATAAGGTGGTGTACAAAAGTTTAGAATTTTATCATAAAAAATCCCAGAGATATGTTTAAACACAGTAGGTGAGGGATTAATCACAAATTAAAATGTAAGTGTTTACAGCAAGAGTGCAATTGACGCAACGCAGAAATGCATCATAGGCAAATAATATCTGCCTTTTATCTTTAGATTTATTTACTATTTTTCAAAAATATTCTTCATGAAAAATACCTTAAAATTTTAAATGATTAATTACAGGAAACTTGGAAATGGCAGAATCAAAATGAACATTAAATCAGCTTAAAAATGCATGCTTATGTAAATATCTGCCTCTGATCTGTGTGTCAGACAATCAAAACAGACGCATCATCACATGAGAAAGTTGTTTCTTCTCTGATCAATCGCCTTGCTTACGCAAGCGTTGTGCAAGCAGCCTGGCAGTCTGAGCGACCCTGAAGTATTTCCCTTTTCTGCTAGATTTTGAGAGTATAGGTAGCCTGTATCAACAGTATGTGGCAATACAGCAACGAAGAATTTTTTGAAATGCTTATGCTGTACAGTTTATGCAATCGCAATGCTAACGAAACTGCACAGGTATATCAACCTATTTTTCCCAATTCTCGACATCCTTCTGGGAGATTTATTTCCCGATTGGTGCAACGAGTGCTTGAGAGGGGAAGCGTTCATCATGTAGATGGACTGGGTAGACCGAGAATTCACTCAACTGGTGTAGAAATTGATATTTTGGATTAATTTTGCAGTCATGCACATAATAGTGTTCGTACCGCTGCTTCAGAAATGAACGTGCCACCTGCAACAGTGTGGAGAATGCTGAGACTGAATAAATGGCATCCGTTTAACATTCATGGTGTGCATGGACACAAGCCAACAGATTATCAGCGTAGTCAAGATTTTTGTAATTGGGCTCTAAATCAGGAAATTGCAAATCTTCTTTCTTGAAAAACGGAATTTGGACTGACGAATGCTGTTTTAAACAAGATGGATAAACAAATCCTCAATATGAGCATTTCTGGTCTGGCACAAATTCATTCGTGGTACGTGATATTCACCATTAGAAGCAATTTTTTGTGAATGCATGCTGTAGTATTTTCAGACACCGTTTGCTTGGACCCATACTGTATGTTGACGGGTGACAGATGTGTTAATGAGGTTCTGAATGCAGTTATTCCTGATGTTATGGATGAACTGCCCTTAACACTATTTCCACATGTATGGTTTCAACAGGACGGATCTCCAGCTCATCGTACTACAATTGTGAAACTCTGGTTAAATAACGAGTTTCCTGACAAGTGGATTGGCCTGCATTGGCCTGTCGAATTTCCCCCTAGATCGTCTGATTTAACGCCTATGGATTTTTATTTGTGGGGTCGTTTACGCATAACTGTTTATCTGTCATCTCCCTTAAATAAAGCAGAGTTGCAACAACGCAATCCAGATGGTTTGTCGTGACATCACCGAACAAGAACTTGATCCAATGCACAGAAGTGTTATCAGACGAATGCAGCTCTATATTGGCATGGATGGAAAACATTTTGAACAAGCTTTGCAATATTTGTGCAAAGTTATTATTTCTACACAATGTAGATACTTTTGTACCAATAAATAGCAAAATTATTTATTTATGTAATCATAGTTGTCTTTCGTAATTTGTGTATGACCCCTGAAACGCGATCTGCCGGCATGATTTTCCCCTTTGAGAACCCATGTCGATGCATCGAAAAGTGGTTTAAGTTAGCATTTTTGTATTTCCATATATCTGGGACTTTTTATCATAAAATGCTGAAATTCTTTACATCACCTTATTAGTGTATGGGGCACATTTTACTCATTGGAAATGTTTTTGTACGGGTGCTGTATAAAAATTCAAATTTTGTGTTTCTTAAAATGTAATTCCCTTGAAAATTTTAATCAATTTCATAAAATTCCGTACCTTGTTTTACGCAACTCTGTAATGTATTATATATGTCTAAGATCAATATTTAAGATTTAAAAGCCGAGGTCAATGTTTTGGGGACACCCTCTATATATATTGTAAGAATTTTAATTAGTGACTTATTCCTTATTGAATGTGGTCTGAAGAGAACATGTAAAAATCAAAATATACACAACGTTGGGATTGAGAAATAAAACCCTTTATAAATAAAACAGGTACTAAATAGGTATTAAATACCTCTCGTTCCCTGTTCCATATCTAAGGTAAGCAATTGAAAACTGGATTCCATGTTGTAAAAGCCTTTTAATAATATAAGCCTGTAACTACACCCAAAAATGAAATTAATTTTAATGTGTTATAAATCATATATGTAATACAGGTAAAGGTATTAATCCCCCTTGTTCCCTGCATTAACACGCATGGTGTAAGTGCATGAATAGTGTAATAGATGAAAAGATTCAAACTGATAAAACAACAATTGGAGATAGGTCTTTCATGGCTCTCAAAAATTGTTTGGTATCACAATTTGAAAAGTAAATATAAAACAGTAAAAGTGAAATATATTTCCGAAACCACGTATGTTTTCAGGGGACATACCTGGTTTGGTAATACTGAAATTCTACGTTCCTGTTTGCATAACTGTATATTGTATTACAGGAGTTATGCACATTACCCGATGTGGAAGAACGTAGAAATTGGATCAGACTTAACAATAGTCAATGAAAAATAAAACATCATTGTAAAATAATCCAGATGCCATGTTATAATAATAGAATATCTAGAGTAATAATTTAAAAATGAATTAGAATAAAATAATATAGAATTACCACTTTCTCTGGAAACTGGTGATGTGAAAACCTGAGAATGAATTTGCATTGAGTCAACTAAAACATGTTTGCAGTTAAGGTTATAGCTTAAGTATTTAACTGATTGAAATGAAACATGGTGAATAGAAATAGTATAATGATCGAAGTTCCATGCTAATTTATATATAAAAACTAAATAATCAAATAATGGATATCTCTATTCCATAATTGAAATTATACTTTTATAATGTATAGATGATTAGTGGTCACTTTGATGCTGATCATTTTTTTAACACTTTACAACAAAGTTGAAAAGTGTTTATGACTTTGTTCATTCTGTCTGTCTGTCTGTCCGTTAGCACGATAACTGCCGTAAAAATGATTTAATGAAAATGAAATTTTAGTATATTGTTTAGATAGTCTGTGGGACTTACGGAAATATAAATGAATAATATCATCCAATTAGTTTTCGATTGAACACGGATGGAAAAAATGAAATACATTGAACCCTATGGGACCTAATTTTTCAAACATTTTTTAAGAGGATTTAAAATTCAAAAAATTGCTTCGAAAATTTTAGGTAATATTCAAATTACCCCATAAAATATATAAAAAAAAATTCAGCAAAATATATTCAGTAATTTTTTAAATAAAAATTAAAATAATAATTACATCTCTTATATAAAGCGATCAAGTGATCATTATATGAAGAGATCACGTGACCCTCTTCAAAATGAAATGTGGCATCCATCTTGTCTCAAAATCGTGATTTTTAAAGTTCTTTTAATACGTATTGAGTGTTGTATATGTCCTAAAACTGCTTTGTTTTTGCTTAAATTCTGTGCATTTACATACTGAAACAACGCAATTACAATATATTTGAGCTTAAATGATCATCCAAATTTAACTATTTCTACAACTGAGCCGATTTTTCACCTATGTAAAATGTAAGCAGCAAAATATGCAGAATGAGTTGTATTGGAATTGCTGTATTTCTTTAATACAATATTATTTAGCTCATGGAGTCTGTATGACTGATATGAATGAAATATTCATTGATTTTTCAGAAAGGAGGACGATTTTTTTCGATGAAGTTTTAAGCATAAGTTTAATTACTTGTATCTCCATGGTCTTAAGTTTTTAAATAAAATAAATTATTATAGTATTGTGATGAATGAAATGAATGAGAAAATGTTTATGAATGAAATGCTGCTTTTATAGTGAGAGTCAGGCGTGTTATATTTCGATGGCATCATTTGAATAAATTTCTGTTTTTGATGAAGTTTTCAAATATATTAAATTATTGTAGTATTATGATAAAGTTAAAAATATTACCGAGGTATTAGACGATTTATATTTAATTGACGTCATTTGAATGAAGTTATTTTTTTTCGATGAATTTTAACTTTTCAAATATAATAAATTAAGGTAGTATTGTGATAATTTTTTAAATATTACCGAGGAATGTATAGCATTTTAGAGATGTTTAAATGAAATTGCATTGAAGTTGGAAAGTGTTTCATAATCATTGCTTTATGCATGATTGATCTTTTTTATTTTCACTTTCTTTATATACATAATGTATAAAGAAAGTATTGTGACTGGGTTGAAATTCGAATTCGTGTTTTCGACTGGAGAGCACGTTTCCAGCATCCCTGATCACGAATCAAACATTTTTGAGGTGATGTCTGTGTGTGTGTGTGTGAAAGTACGTGTGTGAAAGTACGTGTGTGTGTGTCTATGTGTGTGAATGTATTTGTGTTTGTGTGTATGTGTGTGTGTCAGTGAATCTGTGGAAACGATTTCTCACGAACGAATAGAGCGATTCGAATGGAATTTGGTACAAAAATCACAATCCATGAACACTCGAAGCCAATTGCTTTTAAACGTAATCGAATGTTCAGAACCCCCTACATTTTTGATTGAAATTTTGAAAAAATCATCAAAAAATCAGAACCTTTAATAAAGTTACGCAAATAGACATTTTTTATGTAATTTTTCCTTAGAAAACAACTGACATAAACCTTAGAACGCTAGCATGAACTGTTCTCAAACTATTGTACATTTTTTAAATACATTTATCAAAAAATCCCATAAATTAAAAAAAAATATATTAACTGTTGAGAAACATGTTCGCTTTTCATATGTAATATCATGCGATAAATTTGGTGACATCATTCCCGTGGATCTAGCTCATTCTATTCATCAGAAAAGATACTCTGAGTAATAATTTTCTTTTTGAACGCCAATAGTCATTTACCTGCTATAAGAATAATTTATTTCTCCGTCCATAAGTATTGGCGAGATTTCGGTGACGAATTTGGCGGCATGTCGCCAACTTGGCGACTTTTTTAAATGTTACCAAATTAAAGTCTGGCCAAATGGATGAAAATGACGCTAAATCAATGAAAATGACAACTAATTGACGAAAATTCAATATCTTGGAAATCTACTATATAGTATCTACTATAAGAAAAACGTATTTTTTCTTATTGTAAAAGTAGTAAATTCAGTGCATTATATAAGGAAAGCCATTTGTTGCCCACATTAGATTTTTTGATTATTCAATAGTTGTTGAGACTGACCTTTCAATAACTTGCTGTAAGTGGAGCATGGTGTTGAATTTAATTTTAAAATGGGTTTTTATAAAGGAAAAAATAAGATTTGGCGGATATTTATTTTGGATGATGATGATTATTAATTTATTAATATTTGTACTTAATTGTTTGATTCGTATTAACTGATTATTAATGATATTTTTAAACACTGATTTTGAAAGGTTTGATAAAAATGTTGAAGTTTATTGATTTTGAAATTATATGAAGCTGTTTTGTCATAAATTTCAAATATTAGATTATCTTCATTTTAAATTCGTAAACTTACGTCAAGGTTGTTGATCCAGGGTGATGAATAAACATTTCCAATAAGTTGAAGATCGGGAAGATAAAACTGAAAGTTTAATATTGGTGCATATTCAGTAGTTTTTATAATAGTTAGATCATTAATGAATCTGTACATGGTATGAGTATTGAATTGGTGCTTAATTTCGTAACAGTGTATATATAAGTTAACCAGAATTGTGGATGAGATTCCTCCCTGCGGAATTCCCATTTTTAATTTGTAAATGCAATTGCTCTGTGATATAAATTGGTTGAATATAATTAATTTTAATAAAGTTTTGAATGTTGGTACATTAATGTTTTTAGAGTGAGCAAATTGTTCATATATATTTAGTATGACTTTATATGAATCATGAATGTCGATGTTATTAAAGAAGTCTTTAAAATCAAATGTTTTAATATCATGGATGATAGCTTGTTGTTTTCAGATTCTTACCAATTCTAATCTATTTTCGATAATATGCGTTCTCTGTTCAGTGATATGATCACACATCTGATTTAGAATAGGTAGAAGTGTTTTTCCGCATTGGTATATTAAATAAACCATGTAATAACTGTTCTAGTACATATATATATATGTATATATATATATTTATTATATCTATATATTATATATATATATATATATATATATATATATATATATATATATACATATTTACATATTTATATATATATATATATATACATATATACATATATATATATATATACATATATATATACATATATATATATATATATATATATATACATATATATATATATACATATATATATATATATATATATATACATATATATATACATATATACATATATATATATATATACATATATATATATATATATATATATACATATATATATATATACATATATATATACAGTATTATATACATATATATATATATACATATATATATACATATATATATACATATATATATATGTATATATACATATATATACATATATATATATATATATATATATACATATATATATATATATATATATATATATATATATATATATATATATATATATATATATATATACATATATATATATATATACATATATATATATACATATATATATATACATATATATATATATATATACATATATATACATATATATATATATATATATATACATATATATATATATATATATATACATATATATACATATATATATATATATATATATATACATATATATATATATATATATACATATATATACATATATATATATATATATATACATATATATACATATACATATATATATATATATATATACATATATATATATATATATATATATATATATATATATATATATATATATATATATATATATATATATATATGTACACTTAATTTTGTTACGTCAAGTGTAACTTTTCATTTTATTTACAGCCCGATTGTCATGGTCAATTTTTGCGACTTGTAACCCTTGTAATTTGTAACTCTTTGAACTGACCTTAGTTACGTCCTAAATAAATAATAGATAAAGCTCTAGCACCCCACAGAGTATGAGGTTGTGATAAATTAAAAATAAAATATTTTTGTTTAACTTTAATATGTACCGAAAATATTTATATAATACTTTTTATATGTAGAAGGATTTCTTCCGCAGGCTATAGTTGGAGCATCAATTGTTGTGTTCTAGTATAGCTGCGATTGGAAATGTTGCGGCTACTTCAAATATGTAGAATAAATGTCCTCTTAAGACAACTTCAGCTAGGCATGGTTAAACGATTTGCTCAAAATCTTCTATGCAGAGTTTTTAATATATACTATATACACGGTTGATAAAATAAAATTGGCCCGAAAAAGTCTTCTATCGATCTCCTCGCTGTTTAGATTGCGTTTTCACGAAATTCCGAAAAAGCTTCTCCGTGCCAGTTTTATTTTATACCCTGTATTTATATATACAGAGTTGCCAAAATAAAACTGGGCCGAAAAAGTTTTTTCGGAATTTCGTGAAAACGTAATCTAAAGAGCAAGGAGATCATTAGACGACTTTTCCGGGTCAGTTTTATTTTATTAACCCTGTATATATATGTGTGTACTTATTTATAAACTTAGCTTATGACATTTATAGTAAATAGCACTGAAAACAAGCATTCGTTTTGTTAAATTTGGGATTAGATGGTCAGGCTAGAAAAATAATCTGATCTGAATTAAACTCCAATATGCCTTGTGCTGTTCTTCACATTTTTTAAGCATGGCGGCTGTACCTAACCTGTTTTGGATAAATGGGTATGCAATTAATTCATTTCCCCATATCTCGCGAAAGTTATCTTAAAAGGGTACTTTGAGGATGTTTGTTTTACATATTTGAAGTATCTACAGCATCTACTCTTCGCATCTCTTTAGATGTGAAAAGTATTGCTTCATCCTTTTACATATAAAGTGTACTATTAAAATTTTATCGAAACATATTAAAGTTTTGCAAAAATATTTATTTTTATTTTTTATTTTTGCAATCTCATACTCTGTGGAGTGGAAGAAATATGTTTTTATTCTTTATTATCTACTACTGTCGAAAATTATATTCATTTAGAACATAACTAAATACTGTTCATAGGGTTGCAAGACGCGAAAAAATTGACTCTATGAATCTTGCTGTGAATAAAATAAAATGAAAATATACACTTAGTACGATGAAAATAACACAAATTTAGTGCCAATACGAAATCCACATTGAAAAGTCATTAAAGTTTCCATATTTTGCCTTTGTATATCTAGTACCCACTAAAATAATGATTTGGATGGAAATCATCTGCCTAAAATATTACCCTTCCCCCCTTTCCCCCACACAATGTTTTTAATATTTATCTATATAATAAAAGGCAATGTCTGTGTGTGTGTGTGTGTGTGTGTGTGTGTGTCTGTCTGTCTTATACACTATACGTTTCGCGACCGCGCGTCGGAGAGCTACGAAATTTGGCAATCGGAGACCCGGGGGGGAGGGAAGGGGACACTTAAAAACCGATTTTTAAAATTTTAATTATTTTTTTATTTATTTAATGTTTTATGCGATTTCGACCGTTTTGTGCCCTTTTTGCCCTTTTTTCTCCACGATCCAGACATCGTAGAAAAAAACAAATTACACCATCGGAAAGAGCAGAGAATTTCGAGTAAAAATATATCAATTTCAAATCTGAATTTCGATTTCTAATATTTTTTAAAGATTTTAAAACAAAAGTCACTTTTTGCTCAAGAAAACGATTTTTGGTTTTTAAATTCTCGCATCGTGAAAAGTACTCATAATTTCGACTAATAATTTACATTTTCAGAAAGGTCAAACATCTGGCATTCTTACAAGTCCAATCTGGTCCAGAAATAATGAAAATTGCCTTCAGGATGGCAATTTTAAAGACGCCATGATTTTAAATTTGTCGGCTACCGGCTCAGTTCCTCAACTGCATTTTCCCCCCATCCGCATTAGTTTCTTCCCCGTCTCCATGGAGACCGCGCTTTCGATTTTAACTGAATTACGAGCATAAGTGTTGTATACATCGGGCGAAATTATTATATTTATATGATATTTTAAATGGATATTTTTAAATGGATATTTTAAATAATTTAAATGATTGAATTATGGTGGTTTGAATTGTGGTGATGTATTTGAAATTATTATATTTATGGATTGGTGGAACGATATGGTTGATTTTTTTATTTTAAATGGATATTTTAATTTATGGATATTTTAATTTATAGATATTTTAAATGGATATTTTAATTTTATGGCTATTTTAAATGATGGAACGATGGAACGAGGATGGTGGAATTAAGAGCCTAGCATATGGTCGTTATAAATTTAAATTAGCGCGCGGGAAGTTAGCGCGCGAGAATTGCACTCGGTAGGCCTGGGTTCGATTCCCGCCACTGATGCGGAGTACGATCACCTTAAACATATGGGTCGATAATTCCTTCCGAGAGGTTGGTGGCAGGGAAAGGAGGGTACGGTCTCTGTGGATGCCTCCCCCACTGGGTCCTGGTCCAAATTGGGTGAATAAAAAGAAAGTTATGGAGATTGTCGCGGAGGGCGCGGTAGCCCAGTGGTTAGCGTGCGGGAATTTCACTCGGTAGGCCCGGGTTCGATTCCCTCCACTGACAAAACTGCTGCCGTGTTCACGCGGAGTACGATCACGTTAAACATGTGGGTCCGTAAGTCCTTCCGAGAGGTTGGTGGTAGAGGAAGGAGGGTACGCACCCTGTGGATGACTTTCCCACTGGGTTCCGGTCTAAATTGGGTGAATAAAAAGAAGGTTATGGAGATTGTCGCGGAGGGCGCGGTAGCCCAGTGGTTGGCGCGCGGGAATTGCACTCGGTAGGCTAGGGTTCGATTGCCGCCACTGCCAAAACTGCTGCCATTTTCACGCGGAGTACGATCACGTTAAACATGTGGATCCGTAAGTCCTTCCGAGAGGTTGTTGGTAGAGGAAGGAGGGTACGGACCCTGTGGATGCCTCCCCTACTGGGTTCCGGTCTAAATTGGGTGAATAAAAAGAAGGTTATGGAGATTGTCGCGGAGGGCGCGGTAGCCCAGTGGTTAGCGCGCGGGATTTGCACTAGGTAGGTCCGGGTTCGATTCCCGCCACTGCCAAAACTGCCGCCGTGTTCAGGCGGAGTACGATCACGTTAAACATGCGGGACCGTAAGTCCTTCCGAGAGGTTGGTGGTAGGGGAAGGAGGGTACGGTCCCTGTGGATGCCTCCCCCACTGAGTTCCTGTCTAAATTGGGTGGCACTTCCTGGTAGGTCGTTCCTTCTGGTAGGTCGCGCCAGCGAGTGTGCCACGGTTAGAATTTGCCACGGTCAGAATTTTCAAGGGTAGCGAACAGGCTGGTCGCCAAAGGCGGCTAGTTACAAATAAACACTATGTCAATACAAGAGAATGGTTAATCTCATGTTAATATTAAATATTAAATCCATGGTAAAAATAGAACAGTCAAATATAAGTGTGGCATTCTACTACTATATTTATACTCTACTTAACACATAAAATGAGCATCATTTATTATAATTGATTTAGAAGTTTAGGCTGTAAGCCTGTCAACATTGAAGCGGGGCTAATTGCAATAATTGTACTAAATTACGCTTAAAACGCCCCGTTTGTTCGTCAGATATCACATCACCAGACTATCGGAAACATACACTAATATACATACACACTAACATACATATATACACATACTAACATACTTTCATACACACGCTCTAACATACATACACATATAAATATACATACATACATGCATCACATCAAAAACATTCGATTCTAATTGAGGGATGCTTAAAACGTTCGAACCCGTTAAAAACGATAATTTGAATATTTGACCCCGTCTTGATATTTTCTCTATACATTGTATGTAGGGAAATGTAAGTATGTGGGGAAAGTAAAATTTAAACGGAATGTTGATGGTGTAAGGAAATGGGACCCTGAAAATTTGCGATTTCTTACGTTTGCTTACTCTGTATATCGTAAAACAGGCCTTGACAACTTACATACACCTCTCCCAACAACTCTGTTGAGTATAGACGTGTCGCATCGGCAGCCTAACAAAGGCCGTTTGTAAGTCATCAACAGATTCTCAGCATTTACAGATTCTTCGCATCAGTAAACAAAACATTAGAAGTTCCTTCTATTTGTATTGAAGGTCCGTAATGTGACATTTATTCAAATAATTTGGAGATTTTGTATAACTTCTCAAATGCATTAAAATTTTAAAATACCACAATTTCAAATCGTTTAAAAAGAAGTCTTCGTGAAAAGACTATATAAATAAACTTTGAAACAACGACCAAACTGGTATTGGAGATAAATGATTCATAAAGTGTTCCAATAAACAAATGTTACACTTTTTTAACTTTTTGGCAGCCATAACTACATTTTTACGAGTTCCTTTTTATGCCTTATTGGAAAACTGTCTTCTTAAATCACGTGACTCGGAGTTAATGAGTCTCTAGCGAACATCTCCCGATACTCCGGTCCACTTATTTCTGGCTGCAAAAGGATTTTATGTCTTTTAAGTGGAACACTTTCTTTTTCCCAATGAAGGTTAATATTATGCTTTTTAAATTTTCGTTATTTAATTGCTACATTTTTTTGCTATAGTCATGCTATCAAAATATCTTCTTTCTTCGAAACATATCAAGATTTTGTGAGATATCTACGGTTCATGATCTCTTGAGTACGTTTCGAACATTTTTGGAATAGTATTGAAAATTTCCGGAATGTGTATCAACTTGTGTCTGTGAGGATTAGGTAATATATTTTAGTAATTAATGCATGTGACGTTAATCCAAGTATCGTTATAATCGTTACTGGGATCATCTCTCTATATCTAAAAAAAGTTGCTGACGCCTCCCCTGCCGCAGCTGCTGCTTGACAAAATTTCACTTACCCTGAGATTCTCTGCTTCGTATATCACAACTATAGGATACAGAAAGAGTACTGTACAGGAAGTAATTGAGATGGAGATTAAAAAAAACGCAGATGGAAATGGACTGGATATGTCTTAAGAATGCCACAGTATAACACCCCTGCTGTGGCACTTACTTGGGCGCCTGAAGGACAAAAATCTGGGGGTCGACCCAAGCTTACTTGGAGGAGACTGTTGGAGTAGGAGGGAAATCTGATGACATGGGCGATCTGGTCAGAAGCAAGAACTGCGGCACAGGATCGACCAGGGTGGCGACGCAAGCTGAAGGCCTTATGTGCCACTAGGCACGATGAGTTATGATGATGATGATGATAATAGCATACAGAAATATAAAATGTGGTAAATTTATAGAGAAATATCTGTGGAATACCTTAAAATACACAGTTTTGCGATTTAAACTGTAGTCTAAGAGATATTCAATGTCAAAGTCAAAGACAGAATATTTGAGCTATAAGTTCTCATCCTGGACAGACTAACAGTAGCAAGACCACGAATTTTCGCAGGCATTTACCTACATAGTTGGATTTATCCTGACCTCTTTTTAATTTTGATATAATTTACGAGTTATTCTATCTTTAATGCACTTCTGAAATCAAAAATTTTCTTCCGTATCGGAGCGTCCCCAGAGTTTCGCTGTCTCATATCGCAAAAACTATAGCAGGCGACAATATGAAATTTGGTACATTTGCAGAAGAGTGATAAGGAATCTCCCTAAAATATAACTGTTTTCCATGTAAACTTTAGTTTGCTTCGAAACAGCACACGAAGCGATCTCAGCGAGCATCAGCCAGTAAGAGGAAGAGTTAGTGGAGCCCTTTGAGTTTCTCTGCCTCGTACAGCAGAAACTGTAGCATATAATTTTTTCTAAAATAATATAGCATATATTTTTAAATTACTATGCTTTTGAAAATGCGAATTTCATATTTATACGATCATGCTCCCGCTGCAAATAACAGCATGCATGATACGGTTTTTGAAGGAATTTGAAGTCAGCTACATGGCAGGATTGAATGTGATAATTTCTATAGAGTTTCATAAAATAATGGAACATAGTACATTTTTTTATGTCATTGCAGATTTAGACTATTGATTTCTGACGAGAACATAATAATGGAAAAACTGGTTCATGGACACTGTGATATGTGATGAGATCCCAACTTTGGGAACACTTTATATAGGCGAGTTCTGTAAGCATAGCATATTTATGTCAAACAATTGATTGGAATCATTTAAAAATGTTATTATATTGTTATTACTATTTTGCCACTTTACTTATAAGTTGTTATCCAATTTACAATATTTTTAACCTTTTAAACCTTAATATTAATATGGCATTTGATAAAGCAAGAATTTTAATATTAATATTCTTAAGTGGCATGTGGAAGTAAATTTGGAAAATTTCACTGTCATAACAGGAAAACGATTTAGAAAGCGTTTTAATATACAAACGCAACACTTTTAAATGTTTTTGGCAGCCATAACTACATTTTCACGAATTCCGCTTTCATGCTTTATTGGAAAATGTATTTTTAAACCACGTGACTCGAAGTTAATGAGTCCCTACCGAACACCATTCGATACTCCGATGTTCACATTTTTCGCTGATAAAAGCTTTTTCGCTGTTTATTTGGAACATTTTTATTTATTGCAATGAAGAAAACTGTTGTGAATTTTAAAGTTTCATTATTCGATTGCTAAAATTTTTATTACATCACACTGCGGTATGATAAAAATGTACTGTTTCCGCGTCAAATTACAAGATTTTGAAAGAATTCCATGTTCTGTCACCTGCATTCTCTTTTGGAATAATGGTCATGCCATAGCAAGTACCCGTGTCTAACAGTTGTAGCCTCCCATTCATAATAATTGACACGACATTTTTGAAGAAGCCTTCAGATGGAGGCAAATGATGTGTGCACTTTAGTTTCGATGAAACTACTAACGAACTTGATTCCATTTTGCAAATTTGTGTTGTTGCTTCTTATCCCACTTGACCGACAGCAACATCAGATCAAGTCCATAAACCCGTAAGTCTTCAAAAGATGAAGAACTACTCCAGGACTGGGGTACAGTTGACTCCTCTGGCATCCAATACATGTCTAGCCATGGACAGAAGAGGCCTGAGCCAAATTGCACTTCGGACAAAGGGGATAAACCTTAGAACCCAACACATGCCGAAGAGCACGAAGATGGCCGCTGCGGAGTCTGGCCAGAGCTATCTGATCCCCTCTACTGCCTGGCCCAATCAAAGTAGCACCAGAGCGGCTGCAATCATACCACTCATGCACGGGGGGTTTCCTCCAAGTGGAGTTGATTTCAAGTTTGACTCGTGAGGCCAGTTCCGACAAAGAAAGCCAGCCACCTTCAATAGAACTCCTAAGGCTGCCCTTCTTGGCCAGACCATCTGCAACCTCATTACCGTAAATGTCTACAAGAGATGGCACCCATTGAAAACATATCCTATTATGGGCACACAAGTAACCCAAATGCTGAACGATATTCACTGTCGTTCCGTCACCATGTCTCCACCATTCAGCCAGGTGCTGAATAGAAATACCGTTATCACTCAGGATCCAGATGTCTGTATTGACTCCCTCTTTGACACAATAACTCAAGGCCTCCTCAATGGATATGAATTCCGCCCGAAAAACTGAACAGTATTTGGGGTTTCTCCTACATGTCCTAATACCATTCCCATGATTGATGTAGACCACGTTACTGAAGATGTGCAAATTTGTTTTGTATAGTTGTAAAGAACCTAATCTCCCCAAATGGGAATTGAACCCTTGATCTTTGAACTGCCCAACCGACGCTCTACTGTTGCGAAATTGCAATCTCTTATTGTCAAAGTCTCTGCATAGTCATATGAATTATCGGAAAAATCGGAAGCGATTCTACATTCTCCACTTCTAATGTTAGATTGGCGTGAAATTGACAATCTGACTGACCGCCTTCTGTTATTTTTACCTCAGGTTAGCTTCCTAATGCTAATTTTATCCTCCATGTTAGCTTACTGAACGGTCGTTATCCTCTTGTTTTGAAATCGGCGCTCTGTAACCAGAGTCCACTGGGTCCGTGATAGTCGTACTAGGGTCACCTTCAGACCTCAAGCATATTTGCACTAACCTACAGAGTTGATTTGTTAGGACGCCAATGTAAAGAACCTGGCTGCCTCAGCCGGGAATCGAACCTTTTATATTCGAACTGGACAACGGACGCTCTACCGTTGAGCTACTGGGACGAAATTGCAATCTCTTACTGCCAAACTGGACTCTGCATAGTCATACGAATTATCGAAAAAATAGGAAGTGACATATCCAGAACTGGAATTTGAAATTCTTGATGAACTTCTCTAGATTCCTCAAAATTCGATGTTGAATACATATCAGACATCATCTAAGCTGTATCAATAGCTAATCTTGATAAATAAATGTTGAAAGAAAAAAAAATAAAAATAATAATTGAGTCTGACAACTTTAAAACCGAGAGTGGAAATCCTTAAGGGGACTTTTACTCGCACTAGAATTTAATGCTGAATGTACATCAGTAATAGTTTAAGCTCCATTTATATCTGAATTTGAAGAAAAGATACTATTTCAAGGAAAACTTTTGATCCTAAAGTAGAAAAGACCCGGAAATTGATATCCTTAGTGAATCACCCAGCCCCTTTAGAAACTTAATGCTGAATTCATATTAGATATTTTATAAGCTCCATATATAGTTAATCCTGATAAATTTATATTTCAATGATATAGAAATATTTTGAACCACAATTGGGAAAAACCGGAATTAGAAATCCTTATTAAACCTTTCAATCTCCCTTAAATTTCATTTTGAATTCCGATTAGCCATCATCTAAGCTCTAGTAGCGAATCCTGGGCCATAGATGTGTCAAGAAAATTTTTTGAATCTACAGTGGGGAAAATCCTGAAGTAAAAATCCTTAGTAAATTTTCAGATCCCTACCAAAATTTGATGTTGAATCCATATCAGTTGTCATTTAAGCTTTTTCTGGTGTCGATCTTGAAAAATAGATGTTGCAAGGAAAATGTAATAGTTTCAATTGAATAAGATATCTCCAGAACCGAAAGAGGAAATCCTTAGTGAGTTATACAACGTCTTCCAAAATTTAATGAGGAATGCATAGCAATCATTATCTAATCTTTGTCGCCAATCCCGAAAAATAGATGCTTCACAGAAAATTTTTGAAGCGGAGGTGAGAAAAAAACCGGAAGTGGAATTTCCTTTTGAATCACCCTAACTGCTACAGAAATTTGATGCTGAATCCATATCGGTTATTATCTTAGTTATCTTTATAACCAATCTCAAATGGATGTCTTAAGGAAGTGAAAATATTTAGTGAACTTTAATCCACCTCTTTAAAAATTCGATACTGAATCCATATCAATCATCATCTAAGCTCTATCTATAGTAAATTCTGAGAAATAGATGCTTCAAAAATATTTATATAAAACTTAGATGGCAGATTTGATTTCCACCAATGAGTGTATTATAATGGGATTTTATATTTTGCGTAATTTGGTTATAGCTTTTACCTATAGTTGTCTTAACAACATTGTATGATAATATTGTTAAGAACTTATCCTCAGGAATCGTGAGTATACAATCTGGATATAAGACCGAGTCTAAGTATCTGGATAACTTTGTGGCACACATTTTTAGAAAATAAATAATTTAAAGCTATACTTTTAACTATTAAATTCATTTAGATTAATATGGCCGTAAATTCGTACATAGTGGATTTATTATTAAATTGTACATTGCATTATTGTGCCTCTATATAGAATCCTCCAATTATTTACCTTTTGCGTGAGTCCTATAAAGGAATTACTAATTAATATAATAATAAATGGATCACACCATTTTAACTTTAACATAACAATAACACATTTATTAACAACATAAAATACTTATTAAATTTAATTACGATAATTACTCTGCTTATCAATTATTTAGGAAGATAGCATGTGAGAGGAGATAGCATGTGAGACCCTTAATCATATTCCTAGCGTATTTGCTAACCTGTGAATGTTTGAGGAACACATACCTTCAATTTCTGCCTTTACTGTTGTTATGTCATATTGTCGCACAAGCATATTACTTTTTTTGAGTACCAGTGTCGATGCACACATCTACTCAAGTCATGATCCAAGTTATCTGCACATGTCTACCCTTGCACGAATATTAGCACAAGTCTCCAACGTCGCACCAGTCTCCAACTACTCGTTATTAAGTCATATTAGTATCTACTGTAATCGTTCTTAAGTCATCACACAGTATCTGCCCATATTAGTATCTCTTTTGTCATTCTCTTCGATCGCAGGTTGTGGCTATCTTATTTCCTCGGGGTGCCACTCCCCCTTTACTTTCATTTGCAGCATTCAGTGTGACTTAAAAAGCTCCTTTTTCTATCGGTTATTTATTTAACCAATGGAACCATTCCATATCCTCGTAAGGGCCAGCTCGGCCCCTTTGTCTTGGGGCCCTAAATTTATGGTTTTCTGAACTTTAGGTTCACGGGTTGTAAAACTCTGCGCCATCCAGACTGGCAGTATTGTTTGCCGTTTTGACCATAATAAATAAAAGTCATAAAGCTGTCTCACCTTCATAACCTTCAGTTCATAACCTTCCCAGTTATCACACGAATTTAGAATACTTTTTCTTCTTTCTGTGAACAAAGCCTTCCGTGACGCCATTTTAAACACTTTACAACACAGTTGAAAATCTTTTATGACTTTGTTCATTCTGTCTGTATGTCTGTCCGTTAGCACGATAACTGCCGTAAAAATGACTTGTATCCGTCCTAAAATCGTTTTATTTTTGCTTAAATTCTGAGCATCTACATATTGAAACAACGCAATTACAATATATTTGAGTTTAAATAATCATCAAACTTTGATTATTTCCACAACGAAGCCTAATTTGCACTTGTGGCGAATGTAAACACCAAAAGATGGAGAATGAGTTGTATAAGAATCGCTGCATTTCTTTAACGCAAAATTATTTAGCTCATGGAGTCTGCAATACACCTGATATGAATGAAATATTCATTGATTTTACACAGAGAAGAAGATGATTTTTCGATAAAGTTGGCATATAGTTTAATTACTTGTACCTTCATGTTCTTAAGTTTTTAAATAAAATAAATTATTATAGTATTGTGATGAATGAAATGAATGAAAAGAAGTTCATGAATGAAATGCTGCTTTTATAGAGAGAGCCAGGCGTGTTATATTTCGATGACGTCATTTTAATAAATTTCATTTGTTTTCGATGAAGTTTTCAAATATAACAAATCATTATAGTATTATGATAATTTAAAAAATATTACCGATGAATGCATCGCATTTCAGAGATGTTTAAACTACGCAATTTATATTTCAATGCCGTCATTTGAATGAAGTTCATTTTCTTTCGATTAAGTTTTAAGTTTCAAATATAATGAATTAATGTGGTATTGTGATGATTTTAAAAATGTTACCGAGGAATGTATCGCATTTTAGAGATGTTTAAATAAAATTGCATGGAAGTTGGAAAGTGTTTCATAATCATTGTTTTATGCATGATTGATCTTTCTTGTCTTATATAAGCCATGCTTTACATGAAAACATTTGCACTTACCATAGACTGAATGCTGTATTGTAGCGCTATATGTACAAATAAATGTGTAATAAGTATTCGAAAATGCTCGTATTTATCACATCAGGTGTTTTATAATATAAAGCGGTTTTTTTTTTCAAAAATGTTGGTTACCATGGTTTACACCTGGACCCTTCTGATATAACACTATTATTTCTCAGTTCTAGAAGATTACAGAGTCCACTTCGACGATAAGAACTTGCAATTTCGTCCCAGTAGCTCAACGGCAGAGCGTCAGCTGGCCAGTTCGGAGATCTAGGGTTCGATTCCCGATTGGGGCAGCAAAACTCTTTACAAAGTGCTAGGTTGCAATCACAATTAGTGAACCATTTAAATCGATCATAATTCTAATGACAACACGCGTTTAATTAACATAAATCTATGTAATATACGCACTATATATACAATCGAAATAATTCTAAACCTATTATTTAGTTCTTGCCTTCCTTCTACCTTTACCCCTATGCTCTGAATAGAAAAATAGAATTAAAGTTTCAGCGTTGCTGTAGTGGATATTGAAATATTCTCCGGGAACCAGAACGAAAAACAGTTATCAACAGCCTCCACCCCGAAGAGGTGAAAATGGCATATCACACTTTTTCCAATTTCCCAAATCCCCGGAATCAGAATCTATGAATACTAATGGTTCAAAAATCAATGTATTCATGTTAAACAAAACGTGATAGCCCAGAAAAGGAGCTATTTGCGCTATTCCGTTTTTACGGCAGTAAGTCATCACCCGCGCTAATTTTCTTGGATGAAGATGGGTTTTGCAATAATCTTTGTATGTTTTTCAAATAACACATTCATTTATGTTCGAACTAAAGTCTCTGGGTATTTAATATCTTCATCACAACTAAATTTCTGTAAATTAGAAATGGTCCGTTTATTGGATGTTATGAATGACGCAATGTTATGCTTCACTTCCAAGTACTACTTGAAGTATCCCCCTCAAGTCCTGCAGGCCGCCTCATCGTGGTAAGGGGGTGTTCCTGCGCGGAATGGGTGAAGTACGTCGAGAGTTTACTCCTGGTAGGGCCACCCTAGGCGTGGCCATTCCATTAAGCCCAACTAAGGTCTGCAGGCTTTGGAACTGAGTCAATCTTCTGCTTTTGGTGCTGGATTTCTTTAGGGTGTATAATGTCATGGACCTGATCTAGCTCTGCTGGTCTTAGAGGATTTGCAACAACAACAAATTTAAGTACACTTATCTATTCGGATTTTGTAGTATTTCCAAAAGCAGAATTATTGAGTACTTAAAGAGACCATTCTAATTTTGTTTCTGTAAATACAACAGAGGCATCTAACTTTCCAATTCTTGCGGTCACAAATATCTAGTAAACATCTGATTCAATTATTAGATCAATTTTATGTGTAAATACAACAGATGCATCTGTAAATATAACAGAGGCATCTAACTTTCCAATTCTTGCGGTCACAAATATCTATTAAACATCTGATTCAATTATTAGATCAATTTCATGTGACTTATTGCAATTTAACAATTTAATATTAAATGAAATTACATATTCATTTAAATCTTCACGTTTGGTTTAAATAAGCGCATTGCAAACTCCAAACGAGCTCAATGCTTCTATTTTCCGGATTACACATTTTTAGCTAAAGTCTCGCTTTTTCACAATTATGGTAACCTTTTCGCCAAAGATATGCACATTTAACATCTATATGTATAACATGGGTAAGTTAAATAATTTTTGAATATCACCCTGCTATATAAAAGGCAAAACTTGATACAATGTGGATCACTTTTCAAACCCGATTCTCTTTCGCCTCCCTCTTTCTACCTCATCCTCTTCAGCCCCTTGCGCGTGTTGAGACAGACAAGGAGGTTTGACATCCCTGTCCACTCCTCTTTGCTTCATTGTTATTTCTCGCATCACGCTACCTTCAATCGTTCATGCGCACTGGCGTTGAATAAGGCAAGGGCGAATATTACTATCCTTTGAGAACTGAATTGTTTTAAACCTCCCCTATTCAACGCCATAAAAGAAAGTTCGACAGGACAGCCTAGTGGTTAATTGCACGGAAGTTGCCCTCGGAGGACCAGAGTTCGGTTCCCGTGTCGGCCCAAACTATCTCCGTGTTCACCCAAAGTACGGGAATGTTAAATATGTGGTATGAAAGTCCTGTCGAGAGGTTGGTGGTAGGGAAAGAAGGGTACGGTCTTTGTGGATGTCTTCTCCACTTTCCGGTCTAAATTGGGTAGCACTGTCACGGCCGTCCAAACAGATACCTTACACCTTCGGATAGGTCGAACAGTCTGGGTTGAAATAAAGAAAGAAAAATAAAGTTACCTCTTCCTTTATATGAAGAGATTGAAGCTAAACGCTGTAAAGCCGATTTCTAGAGCTCGTTGTAGTATTTTTATCTCAACGAGCTTAACGCTAGTTTAGTATACATGTGTGCCAGATACTGATATCAAGCAAAAAATGAACTTTTAGTTCTGATTTTGAATTTGAAACAATAGCTTAAATGTCTTGAAGCGAAATAGTGTATCTATTTCTTTACAATTCATTGGTTGTCGGTATAACATATATAATTTCAATTTATTAAGATTTAACATTATGCATTTGCTCACATGAAGTATTCTATCTTCGTTTATTACTAAATATCAACATACCCGTTCTTCGTACAGAGTATATAATATAAAGAAACTTATAATTCGCAATCATGTGCAAATTCCGTTAAAATATTAAATTTATTGCTCATAAAGAAAAGTTTAAGAATATATGCTCTCACTATGCAAAATTATATTCACGGGCAGATCTGTAGAATAAAACATCCTAGCCCCTTTTGTTAGCAAATTTACAAAAAAGAAAAAGAATTGAATCAATATATGCAACCCCGTACTACTTATATTGTCGCAGATTGGAAAATATGCCAGTGTGTTAGTAGAAGATTACCCGTATTACAATATGAGTCTCAAAAACATTTGCCAAAATTCAAGAGATGACATAATAAATTGAAAATATCAATAATCCCCTTACTCTTTATACCAGAAGGTCGTAATTGATTCCAATATATGCCAATATATATCAAAACATATGACAATATACCTGTACTACTTATATTCCCGTAGATTAAAAGATATACCCCTGTATTTGTAGAAGATTACTCGTACAACGTACTATATATAAGTTTAAACAATTTTTGTCATAATAAAACAATTGCATAATAACTTGAAAATATCAATAATCCCTGAATCAATAATCGCCGAAAATATCAATAATAATAATGTTTAAACCTGAGGACCGTAATTGATATTATCCAGTCAAAAATGCTATAAGAAAAATCAATTAGTTCTTTTCTAAAATATATTTTTATATGCATTTATTTATTATTCAAATCGAAAAAGTAAAGATAGAATCTTCCTCATAAACTGCAAAATTAAATAACCATTTTGATTTCTTTTTACTTTTCAGTGTTCAGTGAAAGCTTGTTTAAAATAAACCACGGAGATAGATTTCCCATTTAAATCATGTTTCAAACAATTCATGTTTTCAGAAAGTGACTAATTAGCGCAAAAAATCTCGCATCAAACTCAGAGATTAAATTTTAATTCACTTTTATACGGTTTTCAAGCTTTTCGTTTCGATAAACCGCGAAGTTATAGAGTCGAACTCCTAGGGAAAAGTTTCGTTTTTCGTTAATATCTCGACAACCCCTGGTCTTAGATACTCGAAACTTGGACTAAATTTATGGAAGGCTATTTTAAGGCTATTCACAAAATTTTATCAAATTCGGTTGAGCTGTTCTCCCGTGATGATGAGACAAACGACAATTTCGTTCTTTACTAATATCTCGAGAACCACTGACCGTAGAAACTCCAAACACAGACTAAATTTTAAGTGGTACTATTTCCAGGCTCCCCACAAAATTTCATAAAATTCGGTTTAGCCATTCTCACGTGATGACGGGACAAACAGACAGACAGACAGACAGACAGACAGATTTTCAATTTTATATATATAGATAGAAGATTCAATTTTAACATGGAATTGCTTACTTTTGTGGCATTTGTTAAAGATAGAAAATATCTACCATCTTCATCGAATTGTTTTTCCAGATTTAGTAAATTTACTAAATCTATTTCCATTTGTTTCCTACATGCCATCATTTTCCTCAAAAAATGTAAGAAATTAGTTGATTTTGTTATTTATCATCTTAACGAATAAATTCAAGAGCTAATTCGTACGCAAATTTGGATATTTTGATTGATCTACAATGTCTTCAAAAGCGGGTAAATCAATCAGAATACTAAGATATAAATTTTGACACCATTGAAATATTTTCTATTTAGGAGTTTTATGCCATAAATCTTATGTTCTATGTTTTAAATCTATGTTTATTCTATGTTATAAATATGTGTTATAAAACGCGTGATAAATTGCAAAAGCCAGGGAAAATTTCTTTAATTACATAAAATATATTATTCTATTATCTCCGATAATTAATTAATTATAGTTTATTGTACGCTATTACAGGATTCAGATTTAGAGAAATATGAAACACGATATTTGCTTAATAAAAAGCTCAAATTTATTAATTTAAAAAATGCAGAAAATATTTTAAAAGAAAGTTTTTTTTTTTTTTTTTGCATATTTGAAAGATGTTATAAATGTACAATTAAAAGTGTTTTTAAATTCACAAAATACACTTCATTTTGTTTTCTCATTAGTGCTTTTACTGACAAAAATTGAGTTATGTAATCTAAACGTATTTTCTAAAACCAGCATTACTCTTACATGCATTTCTAAATGTATACCATCACATTAATATCTTATGTTTAATACATTTGTATTTGCTTTGTATATATGTTCACATTGTACAGTATAGCCTCTAAAGACGAATATAAGTAACAGTTAAGTTGAGAAATGTATTGATATTAGAAAAGTAAAGACACGCATTTTTACTTTAAAAATTAGTTTAAATACTTAATTTAAACTAATTGCTAATTGAATACTAATTGATTTTCGAATAATTTTTCCTATCTGATAAAATGAAGATATGATTAATGCAAGAGATTCCAATACGCTCTCAATGTATATAAAATAAATTAATGAATGCAATCAATTCGTTATAATTCTCTTAATCTTCGTGATATAAATTATTTTCCTAAATGTCCGTTGATAATTTCTGATCTCCTTCAAAGGTATCTTGAATAATTTGAATAATTTATGTAGAGTATAATGAAAACAAATTATCATTTTTAATCTTAAATACATATGTATGTAAAATATACCTTTATATTAACAGAAGCTGTTTAATTCCCTTTTATTAATTTTATCTTTAATTACTCTAACTTATATTCATTGAAACTTTGTTAAACTGTAGGAGAAAATTATTCAATACCAAATGCATGTATCTTACACGTGTCTTGACTTTGATTTAAAATGCTTCATAACTTAGTAGGAAAATTAGATGAATTTATGCATATTTAATATACTTATAATGCAAACAAAATAAGCTGATTACATTTTAAAAGTATGTCTCTATAATATGTGCATGAAATGAAAAAATCCTCTATGGGATTAATTCCCCCCTCCTCCTCGAGTGAAACTGATGACGTAACGGACACACAACTATTAAGTATCGTGATCCTTGACATATAAATAACCCTTTGTATGCAATATTTGAACGCATAATAGTCATTTATCTGTTGTAAGAATAACTTATTTCTCCGTCCATAGCGCTTGGCGAGATTATGGCGACGAATTTAGTGGAATGTCGCCAACTTGGCAACATTTTAAAATGTTGCCAAATTAACGAAAATCTCGCCAAAATGATAAATATGACACTGAATCAATGATAATGACGACTAATTGAAGAAAATTCAATATCTTGGAAAGAATAAGTATCTATTATAAGAAAAATAATTTTTTTAACTGCAAAAGTAGTAAATTCATTGCATTATATAAGGGAAGTCATGTGTTGCTCACATCAGATTTTTTAAAAACAAAGTCGGATATAAAGATTAGTGAAAGGCTATGCAAGAAATCGACCTCAGACAGACAGAAAACATCACTCCAAAACTAGTCAGAACGTGTTCAGGAGGTCCTAAAACATATATTGGCATCAACATCTCCAATTTCAAAAACTTGCGTGAAAATAATAATTTCTCTATACTTGGGAAAGTAAAAATATATTTATAAACAATGTTGTACATAGTCAAAAATATGCTTGGAATATCCATTATTTATGTATATCTTAATGTAAAAATTTCTACCAAAAACCATCATGCAGCGCTTTCCTTCGTACTTTTAGGAACTGATGACGAAACGGTCTTGGAAAGATTTTTCATCTAATAACTCTGCCCCAGTGTATAATTTATGTAATGCATCATCCTTTTATTCTATACTAGACCATATGTGGGTTATTCTATGTACTGCATTCTAATAGAGGGCAACTCTCTCTCTGTAGTGCGTTCAATATATTCACACTATTACGGCACTTCACTATAAATTATATCTGCGTTCGACAGAAGCTTATTATTGTCTAGTGAGTTACATAATGTGTGTTGGCATTATATCTGGCAGTATAGACAGCAACGTAGGCTAAAATGTATCTGATGTTTTTGTTTAAATTTTGGTTGTCTTATATTTTGAATATATTATTTCGCTAATGTACTTTAAAGCAGGTGATACTTCTACAAATTAGGTAATTATATTTTTAATTGTAATAAAGCAATTTGTTCGTTCGTTGCTAATTCCCCCGTGGTGAAGAGACGCCTACGCACCACCTCCACAAGACCCCGCAGAATATCCCATGGCGAAGGGGAGAAGATTTGCAACTTCACTTTTATAGAGGCTCCCAGAAGGGCGAAAGTCTGACTTGGAATCGACATGACAACATCCACGCCCGCTGGTGGGATTCGAACCCGCAACCCAGCAATCCAGCAATCAGACGGGGAGACGCATGCCCCTGACCGATCTTCCACCGGAGCAATTTGTAAACGAGAGTTTTAACAACAAAATAATTTAAGATAACACAAGCATGCTCTCGTGGCTTTGTCAGTAGGGGATTGACCTCAGAATTCAGATGATTTAAGCATTTTCTTGAGCAAGATGTCTATTGCACCCGAACTACATTGCTCTCCGGAGAAGAAAATAACTATAATGTATAAAAATTTGATGTGGCCATCACATGACTTTCCATAATATACATTTTCTCTTTATTTCTTTAATAATTCATTAAATTGAGTTTAATTGAACGAAATAACACTGAATTTGCACTTTTAATTCAATTTTTTTTTATATTTGGCAATTGGAACTTTTTTCAGAAGCGTATGAGAAAAAATAAGAAAAACTCGAATACCTCGAGAACGGTTAGTCTGGAGTAGTGGAATTGGTTTTATTCATTTCCCCGTTAAAAATTATGAATAAAACAAGCATTTAATTTATGCATTTGAGCATACGTAGTCTTTCATTTTAGATTTTGGCGATTTTCACCTGTCATTTCGTAAAAAAACGATAGGTTTTTCTCTTCAGAATCGTACTGAAATCTAATCAGCACTAGGTTCACACGCATGTGACTTACCAAGAAAATTTTAGTTCTTCAGTTAGAATGGGTACATACATTGCCCAAACAGAAACACACGCATACCCACAAACACATAGACGTCACGTAAAAATGATGGATTCATGCGCTAGAGGTCCATAAACGGGTAGATCAATCAAAAACTGGAGTCAGTCGAAGCTAAAATATCTCAAGAACGGTTAGTCCAAGTGTAATGAGGGTGTTTCTATTCATTTTTACCACCAAAAATTACGCATGAAACAAGCATTTAATTGATATCTTTGTGCATATGTAATCTTTGATTTTAGATTTTGATGACATTTGTGGGACATCGAGCAAAAAAGGCAGGATCTAATTTTTTCGAATCGTACCGGAGTTACCCAGAAGTAACCGAACACCTACCAAAGTTTATGAAATTTGGTGAACTAATTTTTGAGTTAGAGCGGATACACACATTGCACAGACAGATACACAGACAAAAACACACACAGACGTCATGCTAAAAATATTTTTTTCAGGTTCTCGAGTGTAAAGCTTTGTCTAGAGCAAAACGTGTAGAATCGCCAAAAACTCGAATTGCGATTTTCGACACGATTCTAATACTTTCCCTATACATTGCTAAGTATTGCAGGGAAAGTAAAAATCTGATGTAGGTAGCACACAAATTTCCATGCAGACTCATATTCGCGTTGCCTTTATTTTTTCAATAATTCATTATATTGAGTTTAACTGCACAAAATAACACCCATAATTATTTAAAATTACACGGAATTTGCATTGTTAATTCAATTTTCGCTCTCATTTGGTAACTGGTCTTATTTTCGAAGGTGGCGGAGCAAAAATGTGAAAAAACTAAAATATCTCGAGAACGGCTAATCCTAATGTAATAGGGTTTGTCTTATACTTTCCTTTCATCGTTAATAATTACGTATAAAACAAGCATTTAAATAATATATCTGAGCATATGTAGTTTTTATTTTATATTTTGAATCTTATTGCGGGCCATTTTGCGGGCCAGGAAATGTCAGGTTATTTCTTTCCGAATCATACCAAAATCTAATAAGCACCAGATTAACTTACAAGTGACTTATCTGCCAAATTTTGTAAAATTTGATCAATTAGGTTTTCAGCTAAAATGGATACAGGCAATTTTTTGTGCTTCATTTCGCAAAAAATAGCGGGTTCTTTTATCTCGAATCTTACCACAAACTAATTAGCACCAGGGTCACACACAAATGACTTACCTACCAAATTTCATGAAATTTGGTACATTTGTTTTGGAGATAGAGCGGATACGTACATTGCACAGACATACAGACAGACAAATAGACAGACACACAGACAAATAGACAGAGACACAGACAAATAGACAGACACACACACAAACGCCTCTCTAAAATAGATTTTTCGTAATCTGAAGGTCCCAAAACGTGTAAATCCGTCGAAAAATTGAGTTGCGATTTCCGGCATGATTCCAATACTTTCCCTATACATATACACAGACAGATAGACAGACACATATACACAGACGTCATGCTAAAATAGATTTTTCGTAATTTAAAGTTCCTAAAACGCGTAAATCCGTCGGAAAATGGAGTTACGATTTTCGGCATGATTCCAATATTTTCCCTATACATACACACAGGCAGGTAGACAGAAACACACACACAGACGTCACGCTAAAATAGATTTTGCGTAATCTAAAGGTCCCAAACGGTGTAAATCCGTCGAAAAATGGAGTTTTGATTTTCGGCATGATTCCAATACTTTCCCTATACATATACACAGACAGATAGACAGACACATATACACAGACGTCATGCTAAAATAGATTTTTCGTAATTTAAAGTTCCTAAAACGCATAAATCCGTCGGAAAATGGAGTTACGATTTTCGGCATGATTCCAATATTTTCCCTATACATATACACAGACAGATAGACAGACACACAGACACAGACGTCACGCTAAAATGGATTTTTCGTAATCTAAAGGTCCCAAACCGTGTAAATCCGTCGAAAAATGGAGTTGCGAATTTCGACATGATTTCAATACTTTCCCTATGCATACACACAGACAGATAGACAGGCACACACACACACACAGACGTTATGCTAAAATAGATTTTTCGTAATCTAAAGATCCCTAAACGTGTAAATCCGCCAAAAAATGGAGTTGCGATTTTCGGCATGATTCCAATACTTACCCTATACATTACCATGTATTGCAGGGAAAGTAAAGAGTGATGGATAGCCCAACTGAGGGAAGAATTCGATTTTCTGAAGTCAAGGTGTTCCGGCAACATTGCTGGAGGCGAAGACGAAGATCATTTCCACCTTGCATGAAATATAGCAGTCCGCAGAGATTGATCCTCTATATAATGAGTTGGTCGTGGATCCAGATATTCTTTTAGAAAGAAACTAAAGACCGATAGTGTATTTTAATTTTCATTTACCTATTTCGATGCATTTATCATATTATATTCTTTACAACCTGTTACTTGCTTTAATCTGGTATCTGTTTCTCGGTGTGATTTAAATCTTTGGGGTCCTAACTAAACATGTTCCATTAGTCACCGTAACATGAAATTTGGTATGACGTTATTTGTGGGGTAAGTTTTAGTTATTGAATTTTTACTTTCCCTGCAATACATGGTAATGCATAGGGAAAGTATTGGAATCATGTAAAAAATCACAACTCGAGGTTTTGACGGATCTACACGTTTTAAGAACTCTAGAATGCGAAAACACTATTTTTAGCGTGACGTCTGTGTGCGTGTCTGTGTGTCTGTCAGTGTATCTGTGCAATGTATGTATCCACTCAAACTCAAACACCAATAGACCGAATTTCATAAAATGTGGTAAGTTACTTGGGTGTGGCCCTGGTGCTGATTAGTTTTTAGTACGATTTAGGATAAAAGAACCCGTCTTTTTTGGTGAAATGGCCCGCAAAAATTGCCTTTATCCACTCTAGCTGAAAAACTAATAGACCAAATTTCACAAAAATGGGTAGATGAGTCGCTTGTGGGTTACCCTGGTGTTGATTAGATTTTGGTACGATTCGGAAAAAAAAACCTGCCTTTTTTTGCAAAATAGCCAGCAAAAGTCACCAAAATCTAAAATGAAAGCTACGTAGTTTCAAATATATACATTAAATGCTTGTTTTATACTTAATTTTTAGCGAAGAAAAGAATGAGACCAATCCCATTATACTAGGCTAGTCGTTCTCGAGATATTTTAGTGTTTTCGTATTTTCTCTTCGCCACCTTTGAAAGTAAGTCCAGTTACCAAATGAAAACGAAAATTGAACTGAACGTGAATTAAATTTAATTGCAAAGAAGAGAACGTGGATTTTTACTTTTCCTGCAATACATGGCAATGTATAGGGATAGTATTAGAATCGTGCCAAAAATTGCAACTCGAGTTTTCGATCTACACGTTTTGAAACCTCTAGAATAAGAAAAAAATATTTTTAGCGTTGTGTCTGTGTGTGTGTCTGTCTGTCTGTGTGTCTGTCTGTCTGTGTGTCTGTCTCTTCAAATGTATGCATCCAAACTCAAAAACTAATTAACCGAACTTTATAACATTTTATAGCTAAGTTACTTGTGTACGACCCTGGTGCTAATTAGATTTTGGTTCGATTCGGGATAAAATAACCAGCATTTGTTTTAGAAGTGGCCCGCAACAATCTCATGTATCCACTCTAGTTAAAGAAATAATTAACAAAATTTCACAAAATTTGGTAGATGTGTTACATGTAGGATACCCTAGTGCTGATTAGATTTTGGTACGATTTGGAAAAGGAGAACCTGCATTTTTTTAAGAAATGGCCAGTAAATAATCGCCAAAATCTAAAATAGAAGACTACGCGTGTTAAAATATATCAATCAATTCAAGGCTTATTTTACATGTCATTTTTAACGAGGAAAAGAATAAGATCAACTCCATTACACTAGAATTAACCGTTCAAGAGATTTGAGTTTTTTTGCAATATTGTTTTTTACGCCGTCTTAGAACTTTAGAACTTTATTGAGCTAGCCTGCAATGGTTCCGCTATTGGAATTTCCTAGTTTTCCCGTATGTAGAAAGTATCTAGGAAGCTCATATTTGTTATATTGGTGTTTTTTGTGGTATATTTTAGTATTTTACACATTTGGACCCTCATATCTAACATACTCATACTCTGTGTAGACGCAGAGAAATAATTAACAAAAGAAATAATTAACAAAATTTCACAAAATTTGGTAGATGTGTTACATGTCGGATACCCTAGTGCTGATTAGATTTTGGTACGATTTGGAAAAGAAGAACCTGCATTTTTTTAAGAAATGGCCAGTACATAATCGCCAAAATCTAAAATAGAAAACTACGCGTGTTAAAATATATCAATCAATTCAAGGCTTATTTTACATGTCATTTTTAATGAGGAAAAGAATAAGATCAACTCCATTACACTAGAATTAACCGTTCAAGAGATTTGAGTTTTTTTGCAATATTGTTTTTTACGCCGTCTTAGAACTTTAGAACTTTATTGAGCTAGCCTGCAATGGTTCCGCTATTGGAATTTCCTAGTTTTCCCGTATGTAGAAAGTATCTAGGAAGCTCATATTTGTTATATTGGTGTTTTTTGTGGTATATTTTAGTATTTTACACATTTGGACCCTCATATCTAACATACTCATACTCTGTGTAGACGCAGAGAAATAATTAACAAAAGAAATAATTAACAAAATTTCACAAAATTTGGTAGATGTGTTACATGTCGGATACCCTAGTGCTGATTAGATTTTGGTACGATTTGGAAAAGAAGAACCTGCATTTTTTTAAGAAATGGCCAGTACATAATCGCCAAAATCTAAAATAGAAAACTACGCGTGTTAAAATATATCAATCAATTCAAGGCTTATTTTACATGTCATTTTTAATGAGGAAAAGAATAAGATCAACTCCATTACACTAGAATTAACCGTTCAAGAGATTTGAGTTTTTTTGCAATATTGTTTTTTACGCCGTCTTAGAACTTTAGAACTTTATTGAGCTAGCCTGCAATGGTTCCGCTATTGGAATTTCCTAGTTTTCCCGTATGTAGAAAGTATCTAGGAAGCTCATATTTGTTATATTGGTGTTTTTTGTGGTATATTTTAGTATTTTACACATTTGGACCCTCATATCTAACATACTCATACTCTGTGTAGACGCAGAGAAATAATTAACAAAAGAAATAATTAACAAAATTTCACAAAATTTGGTAGATGTGTTACATGTCGGATACCCTAGTGCTGATTAGATTTTGGTACGATTTGGAAAAGAAGAACCTGCATTTTTTTAAGAAATGGCCAGTACATAATCGCCAAAATCTAAAATAGAAAACTACGCGTGTTAAAATATATCAATCAATTCAAGGCTTATTTTACATGTCATTTTTAATGAGGAAAAGAATAAGATCAACTCCATTACACTAGAATTAACCGTTCAAGAGATTTGAGTTTTTTTGCAATATTGTTTTTTACGCCGTCTTAGAACTTTAGAACTTTATTGAGCTAGATTGCAATAGTTCCGCTATTAGAATTTCCTAGTTTTCCCGTATGTAGAAAGTATCTAGGAAGCTCATATTTGTTATATTGGTGTTTTTGTGGTATATTTTAGTATTTTAGACATTTGGACCCTCATATCTAACATACTCATACTCTGTGTAGACGCAGAGAAATAATTAACAAAAGAAATAATTAACAAAATTTCACAAAAATTTGGCAGATGTGTTACGTGTCGGATACCCTAGTGCTGGTTAGATTTTGGTACGATTTGGAAAAGAAGAACCTGCATTTTTTTAAGAAATGGCCAGTACATAATCGCCAAAATCTAAAATAGAAGACTACGCGTGTTAAAATATATCAATCAATTCAAGGCTTATTTTACATGTCATTTTTAACGAGGAAAAGAATAAGATCAACTCCATTACACTAGAATTAACCGTTCAAGAGATTTGAGTTTTTTTGCAATATTGTTTTTTACGCCGTCTTAGAACTTTAGAACTTTATTGAGCTAGCCTGCAATGGTTCCGCTATTGGAATTTCCTAGTTTTCCCGTATGTAGAAAGTATCTAGGAAGCTCATATTTGTTATATTGGTGTTTTTGTGGTATATTTTAGTATTTTAGACATTTGGACCCTCATATCTAACATACTCATACTCTGTGTAGACGCAGAGAAATAATTAACAAAAGAAATAATTAACAAAATTTCACAAAAATTTGGCAGATGTGTTACATGTAGGATACCTTAGTGCTGATTAGATTTTGGTACGATTTGGAAAAGAAGAACCTGCATTTTTTTAAGAAATGACCAGTAAAAAATCGCCAAAATCTAAAATAGAAGACTTCGCGTGTTAAAATATATCAATCAATTCAAGGCTTATTTTATATGTAATTTTTAACGAGGAAAAGAATAAGATCAACTCCATTACACTAGAACTAACCGTTCAAGAGATTTAAGTTTTTTGCAATATTGTTTTTTTTTTGGTTTTTTTTACGCCGTCTTAGAACTTTACAACTTTATTGGGCTAGCCTGCAATGGTTCCGCTATTGGAATTTCCTAGTTTTTCCCGTATGTAGAAAGTATCTAGGAAGCTCATATTTGTTATATTGGTGTTTTTCGTGGTATATTTTAGTATTTTAGACATTTGGACCCTCATATCTAACATACTCATACTCTGTGTAGACGCAGCAAAGCAAATATTTTCTTATTTTTCCGTAATCAGAACATTCGACCTACTCGAAGGTATAAGGTGACATTTTAGACGGCCGGGGCAGTGCCACCTAATTAAATCGGAAACCCATTATGGATGGTGATAATAATAGGGACCGTGCATCATACTTTGCTTAACCCATCACATTTCGGGTGGACTTTTGAACCTACAGGGTTAACGTGCCCATAGTCCACGTAGACACGGGTATATTTTTGGGTGTGGGGAATCGAACTCGGGTGTACCATGTGCGATTCCAAAGATATAATCATTGGTATATCTCAGCCCATATATTTGAAACATTTATTTCTCTCAATCTCGGATTGCATGTTAATTAGCTAAAAATATTTCTAATTATTTTTATTAGCGCGGGTAACTGCATCCGCGCCAGCGAGTACAAAATTTATTTAACTGACACTTGATTAATTTGCTTTTTGATAACACTCATAAATCGCACTTTCCTCTTAAGTTTAGAACAAAAAGCAATACAAAAATTTTGGTTATACCTGATTCTTAAAATCCTCAGTGGCTTACTCAGAAGGATAAGTCTGTCTCTAACTAATTAAGGAAGAAATCTAACGCGAATAATTTTATCAGAATCATATGGTATTTTGACACATTATTAAAATAAGAGTTACATCTATATTATTATTACGTATCCTCTGCAATCATGGTGTGCACTCAGGATTTAAGATTGGCTCCAAATTACTGGATAACTAACACGTTTATTCACAAGCACAGCGTAAACAGGGACAATATAGTAAAACATAAAACAGCAATTTCACAAAACAACCTTTTATGGCTCCTTTTATAGACTCTATAGAAATTTCTGGAAATCTCTCATATTTCGCAGAAAATTGATTGTTTTGAGGTGCTTCTCGAACCCTCGGAAAGTCGCCAAATTGGCGATAAATCGCCAAATATAGTAACCCTTCTTTGAACTTCGGCATATGGCAACCTTAGATTCATGTCATTGGAAAGGATGCCTGTACGGTTTTTTTCTCAATCTGGTCTTGACTGAAAGAGGCGAATGTGAGAGGGGGGGGGGGGAGAGGCTCTAGAGCAATTTATCAATATTTAGTTGTAACAATATTTTATATTTCAGTCATGTAACTGAAAAGGGAGAGATTTAGAAATGTCACTTTATATTGGCAGGCAATTTATTCATGGCATACATCTGTTTTTCTTCAGACTCGTCGTCGCTATCGTAATACATGTTTTATCACTCGGATAAACAAATATTTTTAAGCAACTGGTTTAAGTATGGAGAAATGCTACTGGATAATTACAAGTTATTAAAAATCCATTTATTGTTTTATACTTTGCTTACATATCCACACTTCAAAATGTATCTACCATTTAAGACAAATTGCGTTTTCTACGCCGAAAATTTATGCTAAAATCTCAGAATTTTTTCAAAATAAAGAAATGATGAGTTATGCGTTGTTTTATAAAAAGTATAACAAATCATATATAAATATTTAATTTTTGAATTTTATATGCACAGCTCTAGATTATCTCTCCGTTAAGACACATTTCTACTTTACACTACGAGAATTCGGGTTTTCAATCCGTATAATAGCTAATATAAATATATAAAAACATAATTTTATGATATTACACATTTAGTGACCATGCTCAAAAGGTAAAATAAAAATGCAATCGAAAAATTCTAAATCATATGATGTATTAGATAATTACATAGTTTTCTATGTCTTTAAAAGTGCCTGTGTTGTTTTGTTTAGACGTATGAAAAGAAAGTTCTAATGATAATGGCTTAGAATGGAAGATTAATGGGAACAGTTTCATAATTTCGTTCATATTTTTAGACATAAAATAAAATAAAAATCAAAAATAAATCTTTACAACATTAAATTCTCAAGATTTTATAAGCTCGTAATTACAGTAAATAAAATCTTGAGTTTTATAAGTTTTATGCTATTATTTTCAAATATTTCTAAACCCACCTAATGTTTATGTATCTTACATATCCTTTTAAAATAAATTCATAAAGATAATTTCACAACGCGGGCAAAATGCTTCTAAATAAAATGCTAGACTTTATATATCTTACAAATCTTCAAAACATTTATTAAAATGGCAAATATAGGCTTAGAAAATCCGCTAGTGCATTAGAAGGTTTTTATCCGTGTTTTATCCGTTTTTAAATTAAAACTTAATTTTAAAAAATACAAAAATAAATGTTCTTATAATATTAAAAATGCGTAATTGTAATTTATAATAAGAATGATCAATCATGCATAAAGTATTGATCATAAAACACTTTCCAACTAAAATGTAAAATGCGATATATTCAGCAGTGATAATTTTTTAATTACCACAGAACTACTATAATTCATTTTACTGGAAAACTTAAAACTTGATCGAAAAAATTGATGTTTATTCAAATGATGTCATTGAAATATAGATCGACTGCTTCTATATGCAAATGCAATGAATATTTCATTCATACACATTTATTCCAGACGCCAGAGGTAAATACTTTTGCTTGAAAAAAATATGGCAATTCTTATACAACTCATTTTTGCAATTACTTGTTTACATTCTGTATCCGTTAAAATTAGGCTTCGTGGTAGAATTAATCAAAGTTTTGATCAGTTAAACTAAAAAATATTGTAATTGCGTTGGCTCAGAATATAGATGCACAGAAAATACGCAACAATAAAGCGGTTTTAGGACACTAAATAAACATTTAAAAGAACTTTAATAATCACGAGGGAAAAAAATCTGATGTGGGCAGCACATGACTTTCCTTATATAATGCAATGGATTTACTACTTTTACAGTAAAAAAGAAATAGGTTATTCTTATAGTAGTTATTTATATTCTTTCCAAGATATTGAATTTTCGTTAATGAGTCGTCATTTTCCATGTCGTCATCATCAATGAGACGTCATTGATTTAGCGTCATTTTTATCCATTTGGCGAGTTTTTCATTAATTTAGCAACATTAAAAAAGTCGCCAAATTGGCGACTTTCCACCAAATTCGTTGCCAAAATCTCGCCAAGCGTTATGGACGAAGAAATAGGTTATTCTTATAGCAGATAAATGACTATTGGCGTTCAAATACAAAAGTATTACTCAAAGTATCTTTTTTCATGAATGGAACGAGCTAGATCCACGAGAATGATGTCACCAAATTTATCACATGGTATTACATATGCAAAGTGAACATGTTTCTCAATAGGAAATATTTTTTTTTATTTTATATGACTTTTTGATATTTTTTTTTGAAAAATGTGCAATATCTCGAGAACGGTGCATATTAGCGTTATAACACTTAGGTCAATCGTTTGCTAATGAAAAATTACTTAAGAAATGTCTATTTGTGTAACTTTACTCGATTTCACTCGAAAATTTAGGGGGTTCTGAACATTCGATTGCATATAAAAAAAAAAGGCTTCCAGTGTTTACGGATTGTGATTTTTGTACCAAATTTCGTTCGAATGGGTCCAGTCGTTCGTCCTGTTATCGTCTCCACAGACTCACTGACACACACACACATGCGCACGTACACACACACACACACACACACACACACACACAGAGACATAACTTCAAAAATGTTTGATTCGTGATCAGGGATGCTTGAAACTTGCTTTCCCATCGAAAACTCGAATTCGAATTTTCGACCCCGTCACAATACTTTCCTTATACATTATGTATATAAGGAAAGAAAAAATATGGATATCATATTTTATTTCGAAGTGGGTCGCCTGATCTATATAATATGGGTGTAATTATTATTTTAATTTTTATTTAAAAAACTTCCGAACATATTTTGTTGAAACATTTTTATATTATTTATGGAATAATTAGAATATTTCCTAAAATTTTTGAAGCAATTTGTAAATTTTAACTTCAATAGAAAATGTTTGAAAAATTAGCTCCCACAGGGTTCAATGTATTTCAATTTTTCAACCCGGGTTGAATCCAAAATTAATTGGGAGATATTATTCATTTACAGTTCCGCATGTCCCACAGACCGTCTCAACAATATACTAAAATTGCACTTATATAAAGTCATTTTTACGACATTTATCGTGTAAACGGACAGACAGATACACAGAATGAATGAGCAATGTCATAAACATTTTTGAGCTATGTTGGAAAGTCTTAAAAATCATTAAAAAATTCAGGCTTTTCAAAAATGTTAAGTACATAATCATTTCATACGTAATTTCTTATTAGAAAACTGAAGAAAAACATTTAAAAACATTCATAAGTTGTTCTCAAGATTTTGGGCATTTATCAAATAATTTTATCAAAAAAATTGCATAAAATAAAAAAAAACTACCAAATATGTTCACTCTCCATATGTAATATTACGCAATATCACTCTCCATATGCAATATCATGCAAAATATGCAAAAATAAAGAAGTTTTAGGACACTAAATATAAATTTAGAATAACTTGAATAATCACGAGGAAGAAAAGATGGATACCATATTTTATTTTTATTTTATTTTGAAGTGGGTCACGCGATCTCTTCATATAATATGGGTGTAATTATGATTCTAATTTTTATTTACAGAATTTCCACACATATTTTGCTGAATTTTTTTTTATATGATTTATGGAATAATTTGAATATTTCCTAAAATTTTCGAAGCAATTCGTGAATTTTGACTTCAATAAAAAATGTTTGAAAAATTAGGTCGCACAGGGTTCATTGTTTATCAATTATTCAATCCGGGTTTAATGCTAAACTAATTGGGAGATATTATTCACATATATTCCCGTATGTCTCACAGATCGTCTCAAAAGTATACTAAAATTTCATTTTGATAAAGGACAGACAGGCAGAATGAATGAACAAAGTCATAAACGTATTTCAACTATGTTGGAAAATTTTGAAAATCATTAAAAAATCAGGCTTTTTAAGACTATTAAGTACATAATTTCTTATAATTACTAACGTAATTTTTGTGAATCTAGTTCACTCCGTTCACGAGAGAACATATTTTATGTATGCTAGTCTTGTATTTTGACGCTAAAGAATTTGGCAATTTATTTCACGGGATATGATTAAAACATAAATTCTATTTTATGAAGATTTAGCACGTTATCATGAAAGAGTTGTTGTGCTTGAAAAATTGCTTTGTTTCTTTAATGCTGGTAATAAACATTGTACTGTGAATCTTATGCACCATTATAACCTATGTAAAAGAAGTAAGGTATTGCATTACGTAGAGAAAGGCACGTGATGTCAATATTAGAATTTTTTATATGTCGTTCAAAAACACAATTATTCTCATAATGTTGTCCATTATTTACTGTTTTGTGGCTATTAAAAGCTACAATAAATATTTCCAACTTTATGCTCCATACCCTTAATGCCTGTAGATGTGTTTTCACTGTTAACGTTTTTTTATGCTACGCGAAGCAAACAGTAGACATGCAGAGTGTGGAAAATTAACCATCGGATTTGACAAGTGCATTTTTATATGGGCATCTGCTGATGAAAACAAAGTTAAAATTATCCTTTCTTTTCTTATGATTGCTTTCTTCTAATTGCGTTGGCGCAGAGTATAGATGTACAAAAATTACGCAAAAGTACAGCGCTTTTAGGACGGATGCAACACAAAATATAAATTAGAAGATGCAACACAAAATATAAATTTACGGACGGATGCAACACAAAATATAAATTTAAGAGCTGTAAAAATCACGAATTTTATTTTGGGAAAAATATGGATGCCATATTCTATTTTGAAGTGGGTCACGTAATCTCTTCGTATTATATGGATGTAATTATATTTTAATTTTTATTTAAAATACTACCAAACATATTTTGCTCATTTTTTTTTACATATTTTATGGGATACTTTAAATATTTCCTAAAACTTTCAAAGCAATTTGTGAATTTTAAATTCGCTTAAAATTGTTTGAAAATTTAGGACCCATAGAGTTCAATGTATTTTATTTTTTCAACCTGGGTTCAATCCAAAACTAATTGAGTGATATTATTCATTTACATTCCTATGTGTCCCATAGACCATTTCGACATCATGTTAAAGTTTCATTTTGATAAAGTCATTTTTACGGCAGTTTTCGTGCGAACGGACAGACAGACAGATAGACATAATGAACTAAGTTCTAAATACTTTTCAACTTTGTGTTAAAAACTAGTGTTTTTTAAGTTTTATGCTACAATTTTCGAATATTTCGAAACCTACGTGATGTTTATCTATTTCAAATTTTCTTTTAAATGACACTAAAAAAGTAATAATTGCACAATATGGGCAAAATGCTTTTAAATACAAATGCTAGACATTAAATATCTTAAAAATCTTCAAAACATTTATTAAAATTGAAATATATAGGCTTAAAAAGTCCACTAATGCATTACAAAGATTCTGTACACCCGTGTTTGAATCAAAACTAAATGTAAATTAATACAAACATAAATGGTAAAAACACCAAATTCTGAAGTTTTAATAAGCGCATAATTGCAATTTATAATATCTTGCATTTTATAAGTGTTATGCTATTATTTTCAAATATTTCTAAATCTGCATGCTGTATATATATATTGCATTTACTTTTAAATGGAATTCAAAAAGGGCTAATTGCACAACGCGTGCAAAATTCTTCTAAATAAAAATACAAGACATTAAATATTCTACAAATCTTTAAAACTTTTATTCAAATAAAAAAACAATAGGCTTAAAAATTCTACTAATGCATTGCGAAGTTTCTATACATTCTTATTCGAATTAAAACTAAATGTAAGAGAATAAATCCCAGGACAGCAATGATCTCTCTGGCGTGAGCAAGGATTTACATTGTATCTAATACAAAACTGAAAACGTTCTCATTATGGAATCAATTAAATAGAAAGAGTAAATCGGTAACTAGGGACCGGGAAAACAGAATAGAATGCGACCGAACAAGAAATGTGTCCCTTGAGAAATTTTTCGCGTTATAATTGTTGTTAAGCAGATAATGGAATGAGTTTTTAATATACTTTGATTTTCATCAGATTGTGCAGTTTTACAAATTATTTAAAACTAATGGCTTTTAGCCTTATTGATTTTTTTTCCTAAAATAAATAATTGTGTAAATTCTTTTAAGTTTTACTGCACAACAAATTCCAATAATATGTATAACTATAGTGTACCCGTTCTTCGCACGGAATATACAATATAAAGAAACTTAAAAATGACAATTGTCGGTGAATTTTTTATATAAGTATTTAATATACTTAGTTTTCTATGATAGTGTGCAGTTTTATAAATTATTTAAAACTAATTGTGTTTGAACATATTGATTTTTTACGTAAAATAAATGATTGTGTAAATTCTCTTAAGTTTTACTGCACAACCATTTCCGATACTATGTATGACTAGACTGTATACCTGTTCTTCATACGAAATACATAATATAAAGAAATGTCAAATTTACAATTTGGGGTGAACTTTTAATTTGTGTAGTCTCTAAGTTTGAAATTTTATAATAATTCTAACCAAAATAAGTTTATTTATATAGATAACAGATATATACCTGACGATGGTGGTGAATTAAAATGTATGTGCAAATTCGCGTGTAGTATTCTAAATGACATTGCTATTAAAATATTCAATTTAATTATCCTAAAATGAAGTATATTAATCTCTGATCTCGCTATAAAATTATTTTCTCCGGCAGATCTGAAGAATAAAACACCCTGGGTCGGTTTGTAAAGAAACTTATAAAAATATGTAATTTGATCAATAAATTCCAAATTAAAAGAGCTAAAATGCTAGTTACACCCGTGCCATTTTCATTCTGTCTCAACAATTGGCTAAACACAATATACGAGTTTAAAAAATATTTTCCAAAACAAAACAGATGATTTAAAAAAGTGAAGATATCACTAATTCCGGTAACCTTTAAATTTGTAGACCTTAATTGATATAATCCAGCCAAAAATGAAATACCGTTCAGTTATAAAATGTATTTTTATATCTATTTCTTTATTGTTTATATCAGAAAAATATTAATAAAAATAATTTGCCTTATAAACGAATTTAAATATTATTGAGTTGCTGAACAATATGGTATAATTTTCTTCAAATAAATTTGAGGAAAACATATCATGTGGATAGGGATATTTCTATGTAATGGCTGTATAATATTAATATATGGATAAACCCTGGTCTCCAAAACTCGAAACATAGACTACATTTTAAATAGGGTTTTCCCTTTGGCTACGCACAAAAATTCATATAATTCGGTGCAGCCGTTCTCTCCCGTTATGATGTGACAAACAAATATAGACAGATATACATACTTTCATTTTTTTTACAAGTGATATAAGATGTGATAAATATCAGATAGAGTTCTTTATTTGAGTTTTAATAGCACTGTGTCTAAATATAGATTTTTGGTTTAACGGGATGATTGCAAACTTTCTCACAATGCAATGAAAAAAGGCAATGTTTACTCCTTCCCTACAATATAATATATGTGTGAAGTGAAAATACTGTTATGAATATCTAAAACATATTTATGACTTGTTCAGGGAAAGAGAGAATGAACCATCCTGTACTTTTGGATTTTTAATATTTGTAAGCTACATCCAAGGAGAATAGCCCATGAAGTTTTGATTACGCTATGCTCCCTGTCGTGTGTTCTTGTTTGGTTGACCTCCTCTTGTTCTCTCTTAGAACTCGAAATTCGAGTAGCAAACGGTAGCTGCATATTTTGGCAATTTATGGCAGCGAGTTGTGGAGAGGCCAAAGTGGACGATTCTTTTCATCAAAATCCGAGGAAATTGTTGAAACGAAGTTGTTAGAATTTTATGGAGACCAGGAGATTTAGGGAAATTTATATATAAAGATTCATGATTTCTGCTAGATATAGAGAGGCCTAGACTGGTAGATGTCAGTTTACAGCAGCTCTGACTCAAGAGGTCATGAAAGTCATAAATAAGGGGACTAAAGATGAAACCATGGTATTGGTTAGAGGTCTAACCAATTAGGAAATGTTTCCGCATCGCACTGAGGTCAACTACCGATCGCCGAAGAGGCGTATCTCGCGTATCTCAGGCAAAGATAAGTGGCAACCGGTAGAAGTTTCTACAAAAACAGATTGAGAATAGTTGAGTAAATGAGGACGCACGGATGCATAGAGTGATGCTGCAGCGAAAACAGTTAAGAGTCAGTAATTCACACAAAGATGGTGGAACATAGAAGCTGCATATTAGAATATTCATGAAGTTACGTGAACGTAGTAACGATGTAGTCAGCATTGAGACAAGAATGAGAATGGTCAGATGTTGAGAAACGAATACATAAGTCTTCAAGATAGGCATTCAGCTATGAGTCTCCATATCATTTGTGTGCTTCACAGAAATGAGACGATAACAGAGGTATGTACCTACCAGCTACATAAAAGGTCTTAAACAATTTTGGAAGTTAATGTACCTGGTATCACACACCTAATCTCCTCCTTAATTACATGTGATAATTATTGTAATTTAATCATAAATATAATATGTTTAATAAACAATGTTTATCTTAAAGTTAAAATGCGTGAAGTTGATTGTGCATTATAATTAATAATTTTATTCCAGGAACTCGCACAAGGAATTATGGTGGGTTTAAGCGGCACTTCAAATTATCAGCGCAATAAATCTAAGTATCCCTTCTCAAATGTCCATCACAAGCTTAATGCTCTATTGGAGGCTAAAGAACGTTCTGTAGGAAAAGTAAATGTAGAAATCTAAAAAAGCTATAGCAAATGTTTTGTGGATATCATTATAAATTTCTATAATGAAATTAAAAAATTCAAGGAAAACGGGAAGAGATAAGTTTTAGTCTTCATGAGAAAACATAATTGGGAATTGCGTATTACTAATGTCTTGATAAATTGTCGAATCTGTTTATTCCTGAACACAACATTACATATTCATAACATTATTCACTACTTGGAAATTTTTACATAAAATAAAATTCTTATAAACAGGAGAAAATAATAATAATAATAAATATTCATAATCAATATATTTTTTAATAACAGTTGATAATTATAACAGAAAACTAGTGCCCGCGCCTAGAAATTACGTTTTTAGCAAATTAGAATTTTTCGACAATTACTTGTGCTATCAATCACATTTTTGGGCTATTGGCCAAAATAGCTTCTCCAAATAAATCCGTTCGATCCCCCAGACTGCTTTCGACGTGATACTCTCTAAATAGCATCAGTGATATTTGCACGCAATACGTGTACGCTGGCACAACGGGAGTAATATGACAGGGTCCACTGAAAATTCGAATCTTTTTTCGACCTCCATTACCATTGCATCCAATCTGCAGCGTTGGGTGTCGTTGTAATGGTCTCACTGTACCAGCCAAAAATCGAACCGCGGATCATTGAATTTGCTAACCGATATTCTAACAATTAAGCTACTGGGACAAGATTACAAGTTTATCTCATCATAGTAGACTCCATGCATGCTGACAAGCACAAAAAATTACGAAACCGGCCCATGGGTGCTGTTATTGGCAAGAGGAGCATGACTCAAAAGCAATGAATCCGACTAAATTAAAATGCATTTATGTTTATTCGATTTAAAATAAACATAAAACTTTTTATTCGAGATTTTAAAAATATTTTAAAGACATATATGAATAATTTTGCCTTCAAATTAATGTGTACCCATCATATGTTTTATTTATTAAAATAAATCCAAAATTGTATAATGCGAATTATTCCACTTACATACTCATATAAATTTATTCAACCAGGCATAAGGAATTCATTAAAAACATGTTATTCCACGTTTTCTGTAAATATGGGTCGTTTTAATACGGCTTTTATGAAATATTAATGCATAGAAATATCTATAATAAACAAAAAATAACGGGAAAATTATTTTTGAAATACGTTGGGTAATGCTACAACTAGGCAGTCTTTATTTTTAAATATTTGATATATTTTCTTTGGTTTACTCGATAAAGAGCTTTTTTTTAATATTTAAATATTAACGTCTGCTAATTTTTTTCATTTAAAAAAAAATCTTTATTTTTATTTATACGAAGTATTTATTTAGTAGTATTTTGAAATATTTTCTCACCTTAAGCAAATATGTACGCCTTAATGTGCCCACAATATATGTAATGGCAAACAATCAATTATAATATTAGTTCTTTTAGAATCTCGCATCGCATAGAGAATTTTTCCATTTTGGGTAAAAATCACTTTAGATCAGTATATCAGATAACTGAACGAGCAACTACTAGCTACTACGCCCTGACATTTTATAAACCCCAATGACCCCATTTTTTTTAAATGCAAGGATCATAATAAACATAAATACACTCCGTTGCCAAAATATATACATATATAAGAAATTGTTGAGATACAACCGCAAAACTCGGACTGTATGTATCGTTTGGGGATATGTGCAAAAAATTAGAATTTGGATGACGAAAGTAGCGTTATTAAAAAATGGTGGCAACAAGAAGATTGCATTTTAGTAAGTGGTAAATCCCCCGCTGGAAAATATATATAATAGACAAAAGCTCTAGAAATAATATTCCGGTCTAGTCAAATTAACAAGTCATGTTCAAATCTGTCAATGAAGGCTAGCGAGCACAAAAATAATAAAAACAAATAAACAGGCCATGTTTAAATCTGTCAAAGTAAACTAACAGATAAAGAACACAAAATAATAATAAAAACAGCAACAGGCCATGTTCAAATCTGCCGAAATAAACTAAAGGATAAAGAACACAGATGTAATAAAACAAAGCAGCAAGCCCTGCTTAATTTTTCTAAAATAAACTAACGGATAGGGAACACAAAAGAAATATAAACAAAACAACAAGCTATATTCAATTCTGCCAAAATAAACTAACGGATAGGGAACACAAAATTAATAAAAATAAAGCAACAAGTCATGTTCATATCTCCAAAATAAACTAACCGTTAGAGATCACAAAAATAATAAAACCCAAGGTTATTTAAACATAAGTTGCAAATACTTGCTGCCCTGGCGTCGTTTTGAGGTACAGTTATAATTATATAACACAATATATCTGTGGTGCATATTTTGATAATCTGTTTATGTGGGATTTTAGAGTTATTAAATGTATTTATGATTAACATGGCAGAATATCGTAAATCGTGAAACCTTAAAACACATTGCGTTGTGTGCCGCTTAAACCCACCATATTTATCTCCAGTGCGAGTTTCTAGAAAGGGATATTTATTAACTTAATGCTACTCAATTAATTGCACCATTTTTAACTTTAAAAATACCATTATTTATTAACAACAGTTGTTTAATTATTAAATTGATTACAATAATTATCATATTATTGCGGAAGAGATAGGACATGTGAGATTGGACATGTGAGATCGAACATGTGAGACCAGTTTAGTTATTATTATCAAGATTTTCTATGACCTGCTACAATAATTAATGGGCACATACCTTCAATTTCGTCATTGGCCATTGACCACAACACTTGCATCAGTTTATATCGTACTGGCACTAATATTAAGTATTGTACTCCTACTCGTACTGCATCTGCTCATTTCGTTGAAGTCTATATCAGGACTTTTTTGTGGACTCTTTGTGGGATCTCTGTGGAACATTCTGTTACACACACATCATGGCATTCTGCTACTTAATTTCTTCTCTCTTGTCTCGGATACGTCTCTGCGGAATCTCTCCTCTAATCTGAATATATGTGACGATGCATCTCTCGTCGAAGTCGTACAAATCCTTTCTTAGCACTTTCCGGTTGCCGCCGCATTTGCATGAGCTCTGCAACTCCCATTCGGCTACCATTGGCAGACCTTAGGGCACTGCGATCAGACATCATCCATATTGGTCAACGTTTTTAGCCAATCTCGTAGCTACACTTTAGCCTCTTCGGTTTATGTCCTAATTGACCTCTGGCGTCAAAGTGTTATAAAAACTGGCGTCCTTACGCCTGCTGCCATTGTCCAACATTACAGCCTTAATAAATAAAAAACATAAAATTGTCTCAGATATTCCTGGTCTTAATCTGGTCTCACAATATCTTTATCTGTTCACTATTTATACACAGTAAACCAACTTACTGAAATTTACAATTCTACGGGCATCACTGCTATTGATTTAGCCAGCACAATAGCTATTCAAAACCTATTACATTTGAATGAAATAGGTCCAAGATCTGATAAGTGGCAGACGATGATTGTTTCAGATGTCTTACATGAATTAAACAACTAAGTGTCATAACCGGCTGTGATTTATTCTATATAGTCTGAAATGCAGCATGTGTATCGTGATTTTTATACATAGCAAAAGTAGGGTGTTATTTAAAGAAATTAATATATTGAAATAGAACTAAATAAAATAATTTTAATACATAATTATTAAAAACATTTAATACATAACAAGAAAGATCTGCCATGCATAAGGCATTGATTTTGAAACATTTTCCAGCTGAAATGCAATTTTATTTACATTTTAAGCTAATTTAAAAATTGCCATCGACAAAATTATTTTTAAAACTTCATCGAAAAAGACAATGCTAGTTACACAAAAATTCAAATGACGTCATATAGAGCATAATTTGAAGTATTTACGACGCTTTTGCAATTAATAATACGTCACAATTATAAAATTTAATTTTTATCGAAACTATATCCTTTTCTTATATTAAATTAGTTCTTCGAAGTTGTTTTAACTATGACAAACCATTTCATTTTATAAATCGTCTACCTAGCTATGTAAAATCAATGAATGTTTCATTGTGTATCACTTATATTCCATACTCCAGAGCTAAATAATTTTGCCTGAAAAAAAGTCCAATATTACTTAAACAACTCCCGTTACAATAGCTTGATTTGTATACATTCTGTGTGCTATAGTTTACTATTAAAATTAGGCTTTATTTAAAGAATTCTTAGTGATAATTTAAAATAAAAAATATGGTGATTATGTTGGCATATATATACAAAATTTAGATACACAGATAATACGCAAAAATAAAGAGATTTTATGACGACTGCAACACTAAATATAAATGTAAAAGATCTATAAGCATTGCACAGCGGAAAAAAATGAAAGCCATATTTTGTTTTGCAATAAGTCACGTGATTTCTTTATATAATATGGGTGTCAAACGTCGCCAAATTGATAAAAATGACGCCAAATGCGAAGTAGTGTTTCACAAATTCTGATTTTCGTCATATGATGGGCATACCTTCTAGTATGTAAGAAATGCTCTTATCTCCGTTCGTCTGCAACACTTGATGATGGATTTGGCGAAATTGGTGAATAATCTAGCAAAGAATTGCCAACTGGGCGATATTTAGCTCCAGATAGATGAAAATATCGTCAAAATTACAAAAATGACACTAAATTAATGAAAATGACACCTAATTTATAAATTAATTAATAAAATATTTTAAAATATGGACTATAACAGTTATTGAGGATACTATCAGTATTGGTAATTGTTGGAGCCCGTGAAGTATGTATTTGAAAGAAGCCATGTGTTCTTGTTTGGCGAGCGCCAAGTAGCGGTTGGCGAGTTTTTAAAAGCGAATTAGTAGTGTTGGAATAAAACTTGTAGCGATAGGAGACACGAGAAAGTGGCTCGTTGTTCTCATTATTTCATTTAAATAGTTTGTAATAAAGGTATGGATAAGTATTACTGAAGTTTTCTTTTATAGAAATATAGTCCACTACTCATTTATAGAAAGACTCTATTTAGGTATGTTCAATTCATCGTACATTTGTGGTCCGCTCGCGGAGATACCTATGGAATCGTAATACTTTCCGTACAAAATCATCAAACGCATTAGTGTTGTTTTTATAGTTTAGACTGATATTTATTTGTAGCTGAGATGTCAGAAATAACAATTTTGAATCGAAAACGCGGAAATATCAAAGGGCAAATCACAAAATTTGCAGCTGCCCTAGTCTCCGATGAAAAGAATGAAGCGGTGATTAGTGTCCGGTTGAAAGCTTTAGAACGCTTGCGAATAAAACTTGTAGCGATAGGAGACACGAGAAAGTGGCTCGTTGTTCTCATTATTTCATTTAAATAGTTTGTAATAAAGGTATGGATAAGTATTACTGCAGTTTTCTTTTATAGAAATACAGTCCACTACTCATTTAGAAAGACTCTATTTAGTTATGTTTAATTCATCCTACAGTAATTGCTTATTTAGTGTTGCGCAAATTATAAGTTAATTGAGTATTTTGAAATAAATTTGCATGTGGTCATCAGGGAAATCGTCAAATGTAGAATTCAACGTTAAAAACACAGTACCGTGGATCTTTTAGTAGCAGCATACCTTTTCTTATTAGTAGTAGCATACCCTTTCTTCGTACGGAGTATATAATATAAACTTTAATTCACAACCATGTGCAAATTCCTATCTATATATACTAATTGCCAAGTGTCCGTCTGTCTGGCTGCTTGTCACGCTTTTTTTAGGCACTTGGCGAATAGATAGAGAATTGCAATTTGGTACACGGGTCGATTGTTCGATGAAATCCCTTGGAAAAATCGAATTTTTCGAAAATGTTTTATAGAAAGGTTGTTGTCCCATACCAAAACGTTCAGAAAGTGAAATGGCAGAAAAGCATGCTTTGCGATGAGATAGGGATTTCACATTTCGTGTTCGAGTAAACCGTTGGAAAGACAGAAAATGTGCAATTTCAGATTTTCAATATTTGCTACTTTAGGGGGTGCCGCAGACCAAAATGTTCAATTTTTCGAACAAATGAGAAATACCTGCTTTAAATTTTGATAGAGGCTTCAAATTTGATATATGGGCTAATTATTTGATGAAAATATCCAAGACAGAAAACCTTATCAAAAATGTTTGTTTAAAAAGGTGCTCCAGAGAAAAAATGTTCGAAAGAAACACGATATTCGATGTTCGAAAAACTATGATTCATGATTGAATAGAGGCTTCAAATTTAGTGAACTGGTAAATAGTTCGAAAGGAAGAGTATGTGCAATTTCAGATTTCCAATATTTTCTAGCTTAGGGGGTACCGCAAACTCAAATATTCGATTTGTCAAATAAATGAGAAATGCATCCTTTAAATTTTGACAGAGGCTTGATATTTGGTATATGGGCTAATCATTTAATGAAAACACCCAACACGAATATAAATTCTCAGTAATGTTCGATTCTCAGAATGTTCGGTGCTCCAGAGAAAATCGTTCGCAATGTGAAATGATAAAAAACATGCTTCGGGATACGATCGAGATTTCAAATTTGATGTACTGGTATATAATTTGGAAGGAAGGAAGTGTACAATTGAAGTTCTCCAATATTTTCTACTTTAGGGGGTGCCGCGCACCAAAATGTTCGATTTTTGGAATAATGGAGAAACGTCCCTTTTAAAACATGATAGAGGCTTGATATTTTATATATGGTCGAATCATCTGATAGAAATCCCAAGAATAATGGAGATTTTCAAAAATGCTCATTTAAGGGGGTGGGTACTCCACACAAAAACGTTCGAAAGGTGAAATGATAGAAACAGCATGCTTCGTGATGAGATAGAGATAATAATTTGGTGTACGGGTAGATTGTTGGAAAGGACGAAAGTGCACAATTTCTGTTTTCCAACGTTTGCTATTGTAGGGGGTGCCTCACAGTAAAATATTCGATTTCACGAACAAATGAAAAACGCCCTCTTTACAACATGATAGCGGCTTAAATTTGGTGTATGGACTAATCATTTGATAAAAAGCCCAAGATGAACACAATTTTTTAAAATGTTCATTTAATGGGATGCTACACAGAAAAAGTTCGAAAGGTGAAATGATAGTAAAAACATGCTTCGCGGTAGGATAAAGACTTCAAATTTGTTGTACGGGTAGATAGTTTTAAAGGACAAAAATGTGCAAATTTCAGATTTCCAATATTTACTGTGGGGTGTCGCACACTAAAATATTCGATTTTCCGAATAAGTTATACAGGATTCCTTTTAAATATGATAGAGGCTGGATATTTCTGGACCAATCATCTGATAGAAAACCCAAGACGAATATCGTTTTTCCTAAATGGCCATTTATGGCTGTGCTCCACATTAAAACGTTCGAAAGGCGAAATGATAAAATGCCATGCTTCGGTATGAGATAGAGACTTTAATTTTGTGTACTGGTAGAGAGTTCGAAAGGAAAAAGTGCTGAATTTAAGTTATTCGATATTTTCTTCTTTAAGGGGCTCTGCACATCAAAATATTCGATTTGTCGAATAAATGTGGAACGCGAATTCAAAAATTTACATTATTCGGAGGGTTGCTTATTGCGAAACCGTTGATTTTCAACTGGTATTCGGCTAGTAGTATACTAAATGGCATTGTTAATCAAATTATTCTGTTAAAATATTTATGTTTAAAGCTTCTAAAAAGAAGTTTCAGAATATCTGTTCTAGCAAAACAAAATCACGGGCAGATCTTAACTTATTATCTTCACGGGCAGATCTGAAGAATAAAACACCCTGGCTCCGTTTGTAAACTAGTTTACAAAAAATATGAAATTGAATCAATATATGCAAAATAAAAGAGCTAAAATTGTACGGGACTCGTACTACTTATACTCGCGAATATTAGAAGATATACCTTGAATTAGTAGATTACAAGTATAAATTAACAAGAAAGATCAATCATGCATAAGCATTGATTATGAAACACTTTCCAACTGAAATGTAATTTCATTTAAAAATTTCTAAAATGTGATTCATTCAGTGGTAATATCTTTTACATTATCCCAGTACTACAGTAATTTATTATACTTAAATATTTAAAACTGTATCGAAATATAAATCATCTGATTCTTTATGCAAAATCAATGAATATTTCATTCATATAACTTGTATTCCAGACTCCAGAGCTAAATAATTTTGTGTGAAAAAAATTCAGCAATTCTTATGTAATTCATCTTACAATCGCTTGAGATATTTGCATTCTGCATATGTTAAATTAGGCTTCCTTGAAGAAATAATAAAAGTTTAGGGATCATTTAAAATCACAACTATTGTAATTGCATAGGCACGGAATTTAGATACACAGATAATACACAGATAATATATATGTGTATGTGTATGTACTCAAAGTATTGGAATCGTGCCGAAGATCGGAACTCGAATTTTCAAAGGATCTACACGTTTTGGGACTTCTAGAACACGAAAAAACTACTTTTAGGAAGACGTCTGTGTGTGTAAGGGTGTATCTGTGTATGTTTCTGTGTGTCTGTGTGGATATTACATCCACTCTAATTGAAAAACTAATGGACCGAATTTCATACAATTTGGTAGGTATGTTTTTTGTGGGAAATCCTGATGTTCATTAGATTATAGTACGATTCGTAATAAAAGATTCTGCCTTCTTTGCGAAATGGCCGCAGAAATTGCCTTTATCCACTCTAGCTAAAAACTAATGAACCAAATTTAACAAAATTTGGTGTATAATATTTTAATAACCGACAAGTGATTTATATACCAAATTTAACAAAATTTTGTATATAAGTCATTTGTAGGTTATTCTAGTACGATTCGGGAAAAAGGAATGGGCTATTTTTGCGAAATGGCCAGCAAAAATCGTTATATATAAAAATAAAAGACTACGTGTGCTCAATTATATCAATTAAATTCCTATTTTATATGTGATTTTTGACAACAAAAAGAATAAGACTAACCCCATTACTCTAGGACTAGCCGTTCTTGAGATATTCTAGTTTTTTCGCGTTTTCGCTACGCCACCTTTGACAATAAGTCCAGCTATCAAATGAGAACCAAATTTAAGTTTAACGTGTAAATTCAATGTCATTTAAAATACTTATGTTGTGCAGATAAACTCAAATTATCATTGAATAAATAAAGAGAACGAATATGAGTCTGCAGAGAAAGACATGTGCTGTCCACATCAGAATTTTTAACAATATTACAACAATGATTTATAGAAGTGAACGGGGATTATTTTCAGGCCATTTCGAAAAAAATGTATGATCTATATTTAAAGATCCATCAAATTTTTGTCGAATAAAATGTTCAACAAATTTAAGCTGTGTACCAAATTTTAACTCTCTAGGACGTAGGGAAGTGCATTTAAAATGCCATCAAATAAATTTATCATGAAGAGTTATATAAAATTTAAAAAAAAAGAAAAATTGTTATCTACCAAATTTACTTTAAAATATGAAGCCACTCCCATATGCAAAACGTTTAAACAAATGGAGAGATATTTATTACATAATATCTCTTTCTTTTCTTTCTGGAAGATATCCCAAAGTCAGAATTTAATTGAATTTGTTTTTTTCCCTATATTAAATATTTTTTTAATTAAAAAACTACTTAACATATTTTACTGAATTTTTTTTTATATATTCTATGGGATAATGTGAATATTTCCTAAAAATTTCGAAGCAATTCGTGAATTTTAAATTTACTTAAAAAATGTTTGAAAAATTAGGTCCCATAGGGTTCAATGTATTTCATTTTTTCAACCCGGGTTCAATAAAAAACTAATTGGGTGATATTATTTATTTATATTCCCATAGGTCCTACAGACCGACTGAACAACATACCAAAATTTCATTTTGATAAACTCATTTTTACGGCAGTTATCGTGCTAACGGACAGACAGACAGACAGACAGACAGACAGACAGACAGACAGACAGACAGACAGAATGAACAAAGTCATAAACACTTTTCAACTTTGTTGTAAAGTGTTAAAAATATCAATAAACCCTAATCTTTAAACCTGAAGGCAGTAATTGATTTCAATATATGCCAAGATGAAAGCGCTAAAATTGTATGGGAAGTTCTACCCGTTCTATTTATATTGTCGTAGTTTAGAAGATATGCCCGTGTCTTAGTAGAAGATTGCCCGTATTACAATAATCTTTGCCAAAATAAAACAGATGACTTAATAAATGGAAAATATCAATAATCCCCATAATCTTTATACCAGAAAGCTGTAATTAATTCCAATATATGCCAATATATGTCAAAATAAAATATGTCAATATACATGTATAACTTATATTCTCGTAGATTATAAGAAATACTCTTCCATTTGTAGAAGATTACCCATACTACGTACAATATATTAGTTTCAACAATTTTTGTTCAAAATAAAATAATGGCGTAATAATTTGAAAATATCAATAATAATAATGTTTAAATCTGAAGACCGTAACTGATATTATCCACTCAAAAGTGCAATATCAGTGAAATTTATTTTATATGCATATCTTTATTATTTAAATCTGAAAGGATTTAATAAAAATCGTCTTCTGCATAAACAAATTGGATTTAAATCCGTTTCTAATCGACTTGATATCATTTTCTTCAAATAAATTAGTGTAAAAAATATCATCTGCATAATGCTATCTCTATTGAATTTTTAATTGTGCATTTTAAATAAAAATCTGGATAACCCCTAGTTCTAGGAACTCGAAACATGGGCTAAATTTTAAGTGTGACTATTCCAAGTCTACCCCGAAAATTCCATCCAATTAGGTGCAGCCCTTCTCTTGTGGTGATGAGACAAACATAAATAAACTTAACATTCACAATTACGTGTAAATTCCTATAGTACTCTAAATGACTTGTACGAATGACTTGTCAAAATATTCTATTAAATTATTTAATTTAATTCTTCTAAAAAATGTATACGAATCTCTGGGCTCGATATACAAGATTATCTTCAAGCAGATCTGAAGAATAAAGCATCCTGGTCCAGTATGTAAACAAATTTAGAAAAAAATGTTTTTCAATTCTCACAAAGCGACAGAGATTATCTAGAAAATTGTACTTAATTATGCAAAATATTGAATTTTCATCGATTCGGTATCATTTCGATGAATTTAGATCATTTTATCAATTTGGCGACATTTTCGTCAATTTAGCGCTATTTAAATAAATCACAAAATTTATCACCAAGTAGGACTATAGAACTAACCGTCTCACTTGACGACAAATTGACAAAATATCATCACAATACTATTTCCTAACAAAACACAATTGATTTAATTTATTTATCGCAATTTCATCAATTTCAAGATATTTTTATGGATTTACAAATATTTTTATCAAATTTGGCCACATATTAAAGATTAGTTAAATTTGTTACTAAGTAGGAGGTTTGGACTGATAGACAAATGCTACCGAAACATCACTTCAGTACTCTCTTCTAACAAAACAAAATTAATTTCAAGGATTTAGAGTCGTTTTTATCAATTTGGCGACATTTCCTTCAATGTGGCAATGTCTAAGAAAAGTTACGAAGTTATATCCTGTCAAAAGCGATATCCTGTCAAATTCGTAGATCTGAATTTGCAGATCTGAAGAATAAAACATCCTGATACCGTTTGTATATAGTAAATGAAAACACTAAAATTGTATTAGAAGATATACCCGTTCTACTTTTATTCTGTTTCAACAATCGGCTAAATGAGTTTATTGGCGAAACACAATATATGAGTTTATTGGTGAAACACAATACATAAGTTTGAAAACTCTTTGCTAAAATAAATGAAAGTGATGTACGCAGTCCGCAATAAGTGTAATTACAAGAAAAATCGAACAGTTAGTTCATTTATAAGGTATATATTTATATCCATTTATTAATTATTTAAATAAAAAAATAGTAATAAAAATTAGCAAAGACAATTGATTTAATTGCATTGCTGAGCAACATGATATAAGAAAGAATATTCCTCATAAAATGCTGATAATTAAATAACCATTTTGATTTCTAAATACTTTCCATTGTTGAGTGAAAAATAAACCATGGTGATAGAGTTTCCATTTCAATTTATTTTACAAACTTGCGATTTTCAAAAGTGACTAATAATCGCAATAAACTCCAACCAAACTCAGAGATATAATTTTCTTCAAATAAATTGGCGGAAAAAATATCATCTCCATAATGCTATCTCTATGGAAGGTTTAATTGTTTGTTTTTAATTAATATCTCAACAACTCATGTTCTTAGAAACTCGAAACATAAACTAAATTTTAAGTGAGGCTATTTCAAGGCTTCCCACAAAATTTCATTGAATTCGGTTTAGCTGTTCTCCCGTGATGATGAGACAAACTTACAGACAGGCAGACAGACAAATTTTCAATTTTATTCATATAGATTTTTGAGTGTAAAAGGAGTAAATTCATCGAATTATATAAGGAAAGTCATGTGCTGTCCACATCAGATTTTTTATGGTACTATTCCATATTTATATAACATATGAAAGATTGCCCAGCATATCATGTGCGGTTTTTGTTCCATGTTTGAAATAATTTAATATATCACTAGAAACATATGTAGAACTATAAACGGAATAATTCACAATATATTCCATATAAAGTAGTTTTTTATGATTGAAGATATTGATAAAAACTGAGAGGGAAGAGGAATATCAAACATGTCTCATAAATGCCAACATACGTTAAACAACATTATTGATATAGGTGTTTATATAATACATGTTAAATCAAAAGTAAATAAAATGTTCAAAACAATACAATTTTGAATTCGAATTAACCGGCGTTTGCCCCAACTCGAGGTTCTCATAACGAGATCTCTTATTTTGTTTTCAAATTTTGCAAGAAATTTTTTTTGAAAAATCTTTATCTTTGATCCAAATGATCGCAATTATATTATGTTATCCTTCACTTTAAAGGGTTTGAAGAAATCGTCCGCGATTGATACTAAGTTTGACAATGTACCTCCTCGGGAGGGGTTAATTTGCTCCACCTCTGGGGTGGAGGATGGCGTTTCGGGGTCATTGAGCCATAAGTAACTCCTTTTATGCATAATTATGTCATATTTTGTACTATGCTGCCATGTTAAAAATATAAAATTTGGAATACAATTCAAAATTTTTGCTTGAATTTCAAAAAATTCTATGTAGTACTAGATTTTCGGGTATTGTGTACACAAGAAATCGACCACAGGCAGACAGGCAGACAGATATACGGACACCAGTGTAAAAATAATTAAAATATATTCAGGAGTTCGTAAATATCTAGATACGCCTTTTTGATGGAGTCATTAAAACAGCTGTTTAATGCGGTTGCATTGGAGAAAGCTGTATTGAAGATTGCTGATCTAAAATATTTCAACAAATTTCTTGTAATTTGAATGTGTTCTAGATTCGGGCAATGGTTTTAGGTAAATCGGCATTTTAGGCTTGTTTAAGAAATAGTAGAGCAGCTTTTGTTTTACGAGAGCAAGCTGGAGACAGTTAAATTCAATAAATAGGCATAATTCATATTTTAATGAATTATTGATTTAGTCAACAAACTTGGACGCTTGTGCAGATAAAAACCTTTAATTTAAACATAATAAAAATCGGCTAAATAGATTTAGAAAACGCTGAAAACAGAATTCTAGTTGGAAATTTAATATGCAAATGCTTTTAACTTTAAAAATAATTTTTAAATTCATAAAATTTACTTGAATATTTTCGAAAATTTCATTTTACGTTCCATGAAATGATGCTTCGCGTAGATATATTTCTACTTGAAAAAATTATTATTGCACTGGAATAAAATTAACGGATAATTTGTTTTATGAGTTTAAAAACATGAAGAATATAAACTTTAGAATAACAGTATTCTTTTAAAGACAATATGAACATTCAAAATTACGTTATCAAATAATTTAAAACAACATAACATAAAATAGCAAATGTCGATAAATAATATTGCATGTAAGATTACATCAAGTAAATAGATACGTAATTGAATTTCATTTTACAAGAACAGGCTCTTGGGAGACTAATTTAATTAAAATTTTATCTGACAGAAAATATATATAGCTAAAATATTTAATCAAAATCATCAGAATTTTATTTTAAATTTGTAAAGAATATTTTATTTTGGATGAAATGTTGATGCAAAGGCCCCTGTGTATAATACAAGAAAATGAATCAATAAATTGGCTGTTCAAGTTCAGCCTGTACAATTTTCTATTTACACGAGGCAATTTATTGAAAGAAATATTTTCTGCACCCCAAAAAACTTGATCTATTTATACGATTCATCTTCTATATGAAACTTCCTTGCTATTTGTTTAAAGTTAGCGTGCACTCTGACGATCTTGCTGTTGTTTAGAATATTTTTGTTTTCTTCTTTATTATTTGCAAATATGTTTCTTCTTCCTCTTGTAAATACATTGCTTCTTTGTTGCTTTATGTGTAAGAGCTATACTCTTATTTTATAAATACGTTTTTTCCGAACGTTTGCGATGTCGGCTCAGACGATAAAAATGGCTCTGGAAATTGCTTTGAAAAAGGAGAGGGTAAATGATATTATGAAAATAAGTGTGGGTTAAATAAAATGTAATTAATGTGGCACAAGTTTCACTAAATATGACATTGCATGAACTATAATTGCAAGTGTAGAATTTTAATTCACTCGTTCAATACAACTGATGCTAATGACATTTATTTATAATTAATGTAAACAAATCATCATAAATCTACTCTAAATAAAACTGTTCAGTTAGTACTTTTAATAAATACCTAATTATCTTACAGTAAGTATAAACACAGTTAAAATTCAATGAAAAAAATGTGAAAAAATATATTTTGAGACCTTCGTGTAAAATTAGAAATAGAGTCTATGAAAAAGAAATTAAAACAATTGTTGTAGAAAAAATTTAAAATTATATACATTAAATTCCAATTAATTAAATTTTAAATACATAATAAAGTGGCTAATTTAACATGCATAATTTAAATAATCATGGATGCAATTCATGCACAAGTAGCAACGAGGTCAGAGACAAAATATAAAAAGGTATTGTGACGTCATACTCAGTAAGCGTTCTTATTGGTCCGTTACAGTCAAGAAATTGTACGATTTTTGCGGTTGCAAAGATTCATTCAAGAATATGTACGCAGGAATTTCGATGTTCAACTTTCATTTTACAGGATGCAAGTTCATTTAATAAGTTGACGGTTCAAATTATTGATTCCATGTTGCGGCTTTCCAGCGACCTCAAAATTAGTCTTTATTATGTCTTGATTGTGTCATGATTATGCCGAATAATGTTTGTTCTATATCGTTTCTGTTTTGTTTCTCTAATTTTTGCTAAAAAATTATATCTTAACTTGCTGTCTATATCATACACCGAAAATAATTATATTTGTTTATTGCAGTTTAGGATTAAATTATACTTTGAGTATATATGAGACCGTTATGAGAGACAATTAAGAAAAATTATTAAGAATTTCATTTGAATAATGATGAATAATTGATTCAAATCCACTTCAGTAAGTTTGATAAATGACATAAAAAGACTAAAACAGAGTTTGTATAAAGTAATAGCTGTGGAATGTATGCAAAAATCAATTTAAAACCATTTTCTTTGTAATTTACTCGAGTTGGGTTGCGCTTTCAGATATATTTCTTCTTAATTAATTATCGAAAAGAGAATTGCATATCGCACAAAAATGTTTCTAATAAAGAATAGTCAGATTTCATTTAACACATCTTATAAACAATTACGAAAATGCAATAAATATACACAGTAAACATATTAGTATAAAGCAACGTTTCTATACATTTTGTTACTGAATATAAAATAAGTTTTGAGAGAAAAAATTAAACGAAAATAAACAAAAATAAGCTTCAGAAAGAGAAAATTAAGTTAATGCCAATACAGCATTGAAAGAATTATAATTATGAAACCAATTAAATCAAAAAGAAATAGTGATTGAACTTTGCAATCAACATGTAGTTCATTGGTATATAGTACATGATAATAACTGCATAAGTATTTGATGCTTTTCTTGCTTTTATACGTCATAATACTGCTACTGTGTTGAAAGACGTAATTTATTTCACTTTAGATGATCACAATTGATCATAATGATTACCTACAATTACATTTAAAAAATAAAATGTACCACCAGATTACTCAATAAAACTTCATTGAAATATTTTCTCTCGCCCTAATTTAAATATTTTTATGTTATGATTATATATACTTGATCAAAGCAATGCATGCATATCTTTCGCATGAAATTCATATTATTAATGGTATATGCAAAAATCCTTGCTGTTTGATACGGGAATAGAACCTTAGGTTTCTATGCTGGACGGTCGACGCTCTCCTGATTTAGTTTCTCCAATGAATTTGCAAGCTTTTATTATCAAAGTGGACTCTACAGTTTTCTCTCCTTCTGTGTAGGGTAGCCCAGTGGGTAAGGCACGGGATTGCACACAAAGGACCCGAGTTTGATTCCCGGCTCTACCCAAACTTTTCCCGTGTTCGCGCGAAGTACGAGCACGTAAAATCTATGAGTTCGAACGTCCTTCTGAAAGGTTGGTGATAGGGAAAGGAGCCATGGGTTCCGATTTGAATTGGGTGACAACGTCTCGGTCGTCCAAACAGACACCTTACATTTTCGCTTATGCCGGACGGTCTAGGCCGAAAGAAAGAAAATTTACCTCCTCTAATAGAGAATGAGAAACTTGACAATCTCACTGATCATCTCGGGCTTTTTTTAGCTCTTGATTGCCTCCTGATGTCGTATTTATCTAACTTAGATTCCTGCGTTTTCGTCGGGTTTCCGAATGGAAATCAGCGCCCGATATGCCGGAGTCCACTGAGTTGGTACTAATCGCATTAGTGTTACATTTCAAACCCCAGTACGCTATTGTATTAGCTTGCAGGGTCCCATTACAGGCGACAGTGTAAAATACCTTGCTATCCCTGCCCTAACTCGAACTGCTGCAAGCAACTCTCTCTCATTTGAGCCACTGGGATAGAACTGCAAGATCTCATAGCCGATTTTTATTCTACGCATAAATGTTAAATTTTTCATATAACAACACTTGCACAGATGATAGTTGATTGAAATTTCATTAATTGGACTACGGGGGAAAAAAACCCTTAGTCCAAATAAAAAAAAAATGTGCCACGCATAAATACAGGTCGCACCATTTAATTCATTTGAATTTTCCGTTGAGCATTATTGAGGATTCGGTGAAAAATATTTTTCTGAAATAAAATATATGTTAAACTATGTTTAATTTATAAGTTTTTTTCTGAAACCCTATTAAAAATCAATAGCAGAAATTCCTTAAATTGTCTTATATATGGACTCTGGATGAAAGGGTGAATGTTATATTATGTGCCCTGACTGTATAATAAATATTCAAAGTCCTGCAGCGAATCGACAAGCGGCTGAATTCCAACCGTTGACCAACAATGAAGGAGATAACATATACCCATCTTAGATTCATTAATTTTGCTGTTGAAACTGTCAGTAAATTAATTAAATTCATTAAGTTGGCCTCTACTCTGGTCATCATATTAGGATTGTGGAAGTTTAGTAATATATCCCCTTGTTAAATTGATGTTCGTGATATAAGTACTAACGTTGATATGATCATTAATAATAAATAATTGAAATTACGAGATAGACATTCAATGATCCTACCCTCTCTTACTTTTCAGAAGGGTAAGTATTTTGTATACAGCAGCAAAATTAGTGCATTCAGCAAGTCGCACAGTGTAATGGCTTAATAAATCTCACTGTCAACGATATAGTTATATTAATTATTTATTTATAACGTTCTCACGCATTCCATAACTTCAGTTTTAGAGCCAAATTAAAAATTATTTTTGTGTAATATGTTAAAATTTTGTATTGAAATAAATGAATATTAAACTTATAAATCAATATGCATAAACGAGATATTTTCTAAATATATTTTAAATAAATCTAAAACTGTGAATAAAAAAATATCAACTAGAAAATTTACGCATGAATTTAAAGATAAAATAAATCAAGCATTTTTATTTTACAAATGATATTTTTATTTACATATTCGACCAAAAGAAAGGCTTAATGACTTTTACTGGAATTCTAATGCATAAAATTATCTCAATACGTAAAAAGTTATGCACATTTTCTCTTAAAATGCTTTAGTTCATTTTGATAGTAATACATGATTTCTCTCAAATAGTTATTGTCACCATGATTACGAATACTTACTGTCACCAATGTAGAATTTGCAATTTTATTTGCTTTCTAACATTCCAGTTAAATTCTTTGAGTGATTTGAAGAATGTTTAAATGAAATTGCAGTATCGCAAAATGAAAATGAAAATCGAATTAAAACTGCAAATTCAGTGTAATTTCAAACAGTTATCCGTGTTATTTCGTGCAATTAAACTGAGTTTAATGAATTATGAAAGAAAGAAGGAAAAAATGAATTTGAGTTTGTATCGAAAGTATTGAAAATATTAGAATTTAGCGAAACTCGTAACTTGAATTTGTGACGAATCAGCACGTTTAGAGGCTATTAACACTCTAGAGGCCATTAGCACTACCTTTATCGTGACGTGTGTGTGTGTATGTGTATGTGTATGTACGTGTGTGTGTATGTGTATGTACGTGTGTGTGTGTGTTTATGTACGTATGTATGTGTGTGTGTATATGTACGCGTGTGTCTGTGTGTGCAATATATGTATTCAATCTAGCTAAACAACTAACAAATTAAATTTCACAAAATTTGGCAGAAAAGTTATTTGTGGTTACCCAAGAGCTGATTGCATTTCTTCATGATTTGGAAAAAAATAACTGTCTATTTTGGCAAAATGTCCCTTAAAAATCGTATATATCCACTCTAGCTGAAAACAAATTGACATAATTTCACAACATGCGGTAGATAAATCACTTGCGAGTTATCCTGGTGCTGATTATAGTTTAGTACGATTTGAAACAAAATAGCATTTTGTTTTGCGAAATAGCGAGCGAAACTCATTGAACTCTAAAGCAAAAGACAACATATGCTCAAATTTATCCATTAAATGCTTGTTTTTTTTTGCAATTTAAATAATTGTTTTATTTGCCATTTAAATAATTGTTTTATTTGCAATTTAAATAATTGTTTTATTTGCAATTTAAATAATTGTTTTATTTGCAATTTAAATAGTTGCTTTATTTGCAATTTAAATAATTGTTTTATTTGAAATTTAAATAATTGCTTTATTTGAAATTTAAATAATTGTTTTATTTGAAATTTAATCAATTGTTTTATTTACAATTAAAATAATTGTTTTATTTACAATTTAGATTGTTTTATTTGCAATAAGATTATACTCCATAACTTAATGTCTAACAGTTCTATATATATTTTAGTTTTTCCCATTTTTACCAAGTCGGCTTTGAAAACTGAGAACGAACGTCTCCAAGTGATAAAGAAATTTGATTTAAATTTGTATATTCAGAGTAATATCAAATAATTTTCTGGTTTACTTTGTGCGATTAAACTCAATTTAATGAATTATGAAAGAAAGAGGAAATTGACTCAATTCTGTAGTTAAAGTCATGTGCTACGCACATCAAATATTTATACTTGATATTGAAAGAAACGGGATAAAGTTATTACCAGCAAATCAAAAATAAATTGAGTTCATGAAATTCATGTAATATTAATTCTTTTAATTTCTAATCCCAATGATGAAATTGGTATGTCTTTCTCTGAATAAAATAAATGTATAATGTACAGAATGGCAAAGATATAAAACAACTAGAAAGATGAATCATGCATAATTCATTGATTATGTCACTTTTCAACTGAAATTAAATTTTATTTAAACATCTCTAAAATGCGATACATTCAGCGGTGATATTTTTTAAATTATCACAGTACTACAATAACTTATTTTACTTGGAAACTTAAAACTACATCAAAAAAGGCAAATCGTCTGCTTCTCTGTGTTAAATCAATAAATATTTCATTCATGTCACTTACATTCCAGACTCCAGAGCAAAATAATTGTACGTTAAAGAAACTCAGAAACATCATCCTACATCGTACAACTCATCCTACAATCGCTTGATTTATTTTCATTCTGCATACATTAAAATTAGACTTCGTTGTAGAAATAATCAAAGTTTAGTTATCATTTAAAATAAAAAATATTGTAATTATGTAGGTACAGAATTTAGTTACACAGATAATATAATAAAAGCGGTTTTAAGACGGATATAACATTAAATATAAATGATCCTTAAAAATTACGATTTTCACTAAGCGACCAAAAAATGGATGCCATATTTTATTTTGCAACGAGTCATGTGATCTCTTCATATAATATGGGTGCAATTACTATTTCAAATTTTATTTAAAAAACTACTTAAAGTATTTGGAAGAAATTTTTTTTACACATTTTACTTAATAATTTGAATATTTCTCAAAACTTTCTAAGCAAATTGCGAATTTGAACTCCGCCTAAAAAATGTTTGAAAAATTAGGTCCCATGGAGTTCAATATATTTTATTTTTTCAACCCTGGCTAAATCCAAAACTAATTGGGTGATATTTTCTTACATTTCTATGTGTTTCCACAAACCGTCTCAACAACTTATTAAAATTTCATTTTGATAAAGTCATTTTAATAGGAGTAATCGTGAGAACGGACAGATATACAGAATGAACAAAGTCGTCAACATTTTATAACTATGTCTGAAAGTGTGATGAAACACAAACTAGGTTCCAATTAAATTTAGAATGTTAGAGAGTCAAGTTTCACCGTAGCATTGTTTAAAAGGGAGAACTAGAAATTGAGAGAGAAGTTTAGATAATCCCACGGTGAATCCTTTGCGACACCTGTAATTAATGGTTGGATCATCGAATACGTAGTTACAGATACAGTCACCAAATGAATTAGTCTCGATTGGAATCGAAATTTAAGGAAGTGTTTCCAATCGCCCCCTCGGGATGCGTTTCGAAATTAATGGGAAAGGAGTTCAGATTTTGCTTAAAGAATTTTAAAGTGATTACTATCTCTGCAATGCACTGTATTATATAAGAAAAGTGTAAGAATTGTGTGGAAAATTGGAACTGGAGTTTTCGACCGATCTACATGTTTTGGGTATTCTAGAACCGAAAAAAAATCTATTTTTCTGCTTGACGTCTGTGTGTGTGTGTGCCTCGTCGAAGTGTCTGTGCAATGCTTGTATCCATTATAGCTTAAAAATCATTCTACAAAATTTAATGAAATTTGGTGGGTAAGCCATTTATACATTACCTTGGAGCTGATTAGATTTTGGTTTAATTAGGAAAAATAGAACTGGCTTATTTTGGGCTAAATGCAGACAGAGATCAACTAAAAAAGAAACAAATTAAAAACTATGCTGAAACATGTTAATTGAATGGTTGTTTAAAACGCCAGTTTTGGCTACAAAGCGATGAAGATCAATTTCCAAAAAGGATTAACCGTTCTTGAGATAAATAACTTTTTTCGTAATTTTTCAAATCTGGTTATATTTCGTAATCGGCGTTTCTGTCAGGACTTTTTGGTCTTTGGGGGGGCGAATTGAATTTTAAAGGGGTCAAATTTTCTATGTGTACTATATAAATATATTTAAATGTTGTCACATTAATATAAAGTAGATAAACATAAAATGTATTCGGGTGGGGGGAGAATCCCCCCCAGAGGTAGGCCTGAAAGAAACACTGTTCGTAATGCGACGAGTGACTAGATGGAAATAATTTAAAATTGCAAATTGAATATAATAGCCAATACATATATGTGTCATTTTGTGAAATTAAACTCAGTTTAATGAGTTAGAAAGAAGTGAATAAAAACAGGAGTTTGAGTCTGTATGGAAAGTCATGTGCTGCCCATACCAGAATCTTTTTAAGTACACGAAATTTTATAGATTAAGTCTCAAATAGGGAATTATATTATTATATGAAGGCAATTAATATGTATCAAGTCATATTCTTGTTAAATAAGTAACTTTTTGTGTAGTGTTATTTAAAACTTCCTCACTTTGCAGTAAGATTCACATTCAATTGGATAGTGAGTAATTTCACGCTATATCAGATAATTCCAATATAGTCATAATACATATGCTGTACATTCTGAAGTATAAAGTAATAAAAACTTCAATTAGGCACTCCATAAAAATCCTGAATAATTGTATCTACTGGTAAAATCATCAAAGAGCTACAACTTTGCAGATTATTTCAGACAATATACTATATATAATTCAACAGACTATATATAACTTTTATACTTACATATGGCTTCTGTTCCATTACTCCTTAGCATTCATTAATGTTAAGTACATTGAGCTATCTCAAATAATACAAGAAAGATCAATCATGTATAAAGCACTGATTACGAAACATTCAGCGCTGATATATTTTGAATTATCACAATAATACAATAATTTATTATATTTGAGAACTTAAAACTTCATCTAAAAAAATGAATTTTATTCAAATATGTCATCCAAATATAAATTACCTGGCTCTCTATGTAAAAGCAATGACTATTTCATTCATACCACTTTTATTCCAGACGCCAGAGCTAAATCATTTTGCCGGAAAAAAAATTCACCAATTCTTATAAAACTTATCTTACAATCGCTTGTTTACATTCTGCATCCATAAAAATTAGACTTCGTTGTAGAAATAATGATAATAGATAAGTTTGATGACCATTTAAACATTGATGATCATATAAATATTGTAATTGCGTTGGCACAGCATATAGATGCACAGAAAATACGCAAAACTAAAGCGGTTTTAGGGCGAATGCAACACTAAAAATCTGATGTGGGCAAGACATGACTTACTTATATAATGCAATGAATTTACTACTTTTACAGTAAAAAATTGGTTTTTCTTATAGTATATATTTATATTCTTTCCAAGATATTAAATGTTCGTCAATTAGTCGTCATTTTCATTGATTTAGCGTCATTTTTATCCATTTGGTAAGATTTTTGTTAATTTGGCAGCATTAAAAAAAGTCGCCAAGTTGGCGACATTCCGCCAAATTCGTCACCAAAATCTCGACAACCGTTATAAATGGAGAAATAAGTTATCCTTATAGCGGATAAATGATTATTGGTGTTCAAATACAAAAGTATTACTCAAAGTATCTTTTCTCATGAATGGAACAAGCTAGATCCACAAGAATGATGTCACTAAATTTATCGCATGATATTTCATATGAAAAGTGAAAAGGTTTCTCAACAGTTAACATATTTTTTTTAATTTATGGGATATTTTGGTAAATTTATTTAAAATATGTGCAATATCTGTAGAACGGTTCATGCTACCGTCTAAAGTTAATGTCAATCGTTTTCTAAGGAAAAATTACGTAAGAAATTTCTATTTGCGTAACTTTATTAAAGGTTTTGATTTTTTGATGATTTTTTTTTTTAATTTCACTCGAACGGTTCTGAACATTCGATAACGTTTAAAAAAATCTGATGTGGGCAACACATGACTTTCCTTATATAATGTAATGAATTTACTACTTTTACATTAAAAAAATAGGTTTTTCTTATAGTAGATACTAATATTCTTTCCAAGATATTGAATTTTCGACAATTAGTCGTCATTTTCATTGATTTAGCTTCATTTTTATCCATTTGGCGAGATTTTCGTTAAATTGGCAACATTTCAAAAAGTCGCCAAGTTGGCGACATTCCGCCAAATTTGTCGCCAAAATCTCGCCAAGAATTATGGACGGAGAAATAAGATATTCTTATTCCAGATAAATGACTATTGGCGTTCAAATACAAAAGTATTAATCAAAGTATCTTTTTTCATGAATGGAACGAACTAGATCCACGAGAATGATGTCACCCAATTTATCGCATGGTATTACATATGAAAAGTGAACATGTTTCTCAATAGGAAATTTTTTTTATTTTATATGACTTTTTAATAATTTTTTTTTAAAATGTGCAATATCTCAAGAACGGTTCATGTTAGCGTTCTAAAATTTATTTCAATCGTTTTCTAATGAAAAATTACATAAGAAACATCTATTTGCGTAACTTTATTAGTGGTTTTGATTTTTTGACGATTTTTTCAAAATTTTATTCGAAAATTTCTGAACATTCGATTACGCATAAAAACAATAAGCTTCCAGTGTTTACAGATTGTGATTTTTGTACCAAATTTGGTTCGAATCGGTCCTTTCGTTCGTCAGTTATCGTTTCCACAGACTCACTGACACACAAACACACACACACTTTCACACACACACACAAACACACACACACTTTCACACACACACACACACACACACACACACACACACACACACACACAGACATCACTTCAAAAATGTTTGATTCGCGATCAGGGTTGCTTGAAACGTGGTCTCAATCGTTTTCGATTTCGAATTTTCGACCCCGTCACAATACTTTCCTTATACATTATGTATATAAGGAAAGTAATAATAGGCTTCCAGTATTCACGGATTATGATTTTTGTACAAAATTTCGTTCGAAGCGGTCCATTCGTTCGTCAGTTATTGTCTTCACACACGCACACATACACACACACACACAGGTTGGTTTTTGGTGGAAAACGAGGACGCTGCGGGGAACCCACCAAACCGAGGACCTCCAGAAACAATGATTTTTCTGATATAAATTTCACATTTTAGGCATCCTGGAAGGAAGTTAATGACATATATGGCAAGAAAAGTTTAAAAATAGTTTTATTTCAAGTATGTATTTTTGCAAGGTAAACGAGGACCCTGTTTATACACCGTTAGAATGCGGACCATGCATATACACAGTCAGAATGCGGACAATGCATATACACCGTCTGAATGCGGACAATGCATATACACCGTTAGAATGCGGACGATGCATATACACCGTTAGAATGAGGCCCATGCGTATACACCGTTAGAATGAGGCCCATGCGTATACACCGTTAGAATGAGGGCAATGCTTGGCATTAGATATATAGGTTCTTACCCAGGGTAAACGTACGTATATCTAATAACTAAAAAAAATGGTATGTATATCTATTAACTAAGGATCGTGAATTCACATTTTTACTGAGGACACTGTATTTAAAACTGATAACTGTGTAATATTTATATGTACGCTAGATGTGCTGCAATTTCTTTCATTCGAAACCAGCTGAAAGTGAACTAAAATTACCTAAAAAAAAAGATGCGTTCGTAGTTAGAAGAGAAGAATCATAAGAAATTATACATTCTGTAACACATGCCCTAATACATAACCGAATGAATGCAAAATTGAGAAAAAAATATAAAACATATACAAGTGTATTATACACAAAACCCACTTATAAGGGGCGCTCCCCAAAATAAGAATGGCTCTCCCATTGCAGATACCAACTTTAATGGACCGGTTTCGCGTTTATTATGCGCTCGTCAGCATGGAAAATACAGTTCATCAGCTGCAAAGGTAGTACAAATCTTGCTAAAATCCACAATTTTTACAAGCTTTTATGGAAAATGACAATTTAAATCCTTCTATATGACCGGCATAAAATTGATTAAAAATTGTGGCTGGGATGTCTTTCATATTTTTGGGGGACGTCCCTTATAAGCGGATTTGTGTTTTATGAAATTTGCCTTTGCAGCTCCGTGTGGCCTGAGTTAAATTGTAAGTAAATGTTATACCAACCACGTGGAAGGACTGATATTGTCAGTTCCCATAGAAGCTCGCAAAAAATTGTAACATGCTTCTTACTATCATTACAGATTTCTGCTATTCCCTGCTGACGAGCGCAGAATAAGAGCGAAACCTGTCCATGGAAAATAGTATCTGCAATGAGAAGTGTCTTTTATATAAAATGTTTTTAAAAATTTTTAACTTATTTAAAAATGTTATTTTAGCACGACAAAATTTTCGCCAAATGCTCTATATACTAAATTATTATTCATGAACCCGGTGTATTTTGCTCTATTGCATACGGTCTGAAAGACAGATGGATGAACTTTGGGGTGGGATAGTCCAGTGGTTAAGGCACGGGGATTGCACTCGGAGGATCCGAATTCGATTTCTAGCTCTGACTAAACTGACTCTCTGTTCACGCAGAATACGGGCACGCTTAATATGTGGGTTTGAAAGTTCTTCCAAGAAGTTGACGTTAGAGGAAGGAGGACACTCCCCCTGTGGATGTCGCTCCCACTGGGTTATGGTTTTAATTGGGTGGCACTATCCCTGACGTCCAAACAGACTGTCTCACTGAATATTTGAAGCTAATATAGCAACAGATAAAATTATATACTTGCGTATGCAATCAGACACTGTATTCTTTTTATGATCCACATCATTATAACACCTGTCATTTAAATACCATAGCCTCTGCTTCATCCATATGGGTTATCGTATTCCTTAAGCAATTGTATATTTTCGGTTTCTTTTACAGAATAGCATAAATTTAATAAAATATATTTTAATATATGTCATTAGAGCATTCAATTCTTCTAGATTTTTATATAAAGAATACTTTATTTTGTCCTCTTTTCTTTTATATATTTTTCAGAATTATATTTTTACCCAGAAACAATTTGATTAGTATTAATATATTATTTTTTCTCAAAAATTATCTAATCAAATTATGAAATTCAATAATTGTCTTCCGTCAGGATATCTTCCATCAAAATTTTGAATTCGAAAATTCTCAAGAAAACAATACCTATTCTATACAATAGTATGTGAAAATAAAATATATATTTTTTATATTCTGATGACGATTGTGACAGAAGTAGACTTAACCAATGAGGTATAACGAATATATAAAAAAGTCCAGTGGATACTTAAACTCCAGATCCTTTATATTTTAAAAACGGAACGAATCTTCTATTTAAAATAATTTTCCTTTTAAATGACATATTCTTACTTTCTCATACTAATTGTATAAAAGGAATTTCTTTCCCTCGAAATTATTCTAATTCGAGATATTAACAAATAAGCAGGTTTCAAAATTTTTTGATCCCACCTCGAATACTAATTGAATGTGTGAGATAAGAACACGATAATAAGGAATGCAGCTACTAATATCAAATTATTATGTGGAATCTGATAGCATTCTTTTTTAATTTTCCTAATAAGAACTCAACTTTTTAGGACTTTCAGATTTTATAGCAATATTTTGTTTTCAATATAATTTTTATTCCCGAAATTATACTAAATGTATAAGTTGTATAACACAGATAAACGATCAGAGTGATTAAGCTGTAGCAAATTAAACAAAAAATTACTTTTAATGTGGTTTTTCTACGTTATATTTTAGAAGAATAACTTGAATACAAAATTTGAAATATATTTTTTTCTTTACGTACATCAATATATATCCACTTTCTAGATATTTTTTAATTGTAACTTGCTTTTTAATTGTAACAACCAGATTGAAAAAAAATTTGAAAATTTTTCAAAAGAAACAATTAAAAATATTGTTTCGTGTCAAGAAAACGCCAGTCACATTGCCATAACAATAAAATTCAATTGGAGCTCTAGTTACAAATGTTTGATTTTCATTTTCTGTGTTCTACATGAGTTTATTTTTAGTTTGAAATTGTAAACTTTCCATTAAATCCTATGAATGCCAATTTTCATCATGCAATGTCGTGACGTCTTTAACAAGCATTTCCGGTTTCAAGGGAGAAGGCGCTAAGACCCACAGGTGCTAACTAACCCATTACTTCTATAGCCCTGCCACAAGGTAGAGCATGCCTTTAGGCCATAGTCCCCTTAGTAGAAAATGTCTGCGAACAATACTGCTGATAACTAGGCTTCAAAGGAATCCGAAACCTGTTTGTTCGCTCTGTGGACACCAGAAAGTTTTAAGCCATGCATCCTTCATAAAATGAAACTACCATCTGCTAATGTTGGACTACGTGTATAGTGCAAAATTTTATTGCGCAAGTTTCTTTTACAATCACACTATAAGTAGATATAAAATAGTATCCAACATTCAAATACGAAATTATTTTTAGTAATACTTTACAACATAGTTGAACAGTGCTTATGACTTTGTTCATTCTGTCTGTCGGTTTACACAATAACTGCCGTAAAAAGGACTTTATCAAAATGAAATTTTAGTATGTTGTTGAGACAGTCTGTGGAACACATGGGAATGCAAATGAATAATATCACCTAATTAGTTTTGGATTGAACCCGGATTGAAGAAATGAAATACATTGAACCCTATGGGACCTAATTTTTCAAACATTTTTTAAGCGAAGTTAAAATTCATAAATTGCTTCGAAAATTTTAGAAAATATTCAAATTATTCCATAAGATATATAAAAAAATTTCAAACAGAATATGTTTGGTAGTTTTTTAAATAAAAATTAAAATATTAATTACACCCATATTATATGAAGAGATAACGTGACCCACTTCAAAATAAAATATGGTATCCATCTTGTGTCAAAATCGTGATTTTTAAAGTTCTTAATTTATATTCAGTGTTGCATCCGTCCTAAAACCGCTTTTTTTTGCGTTTTTTCTGTGCATCTGTATTCTGCGCCAACGCACTTACATCATTTATTAGCTTAAATGATCATCAAACTTTGATTATTTTTGCAACGAGGCCTAACTTTAATAAATGTAAAATGTAAACAAGTAAGATGATTTGTATAAGAATTGCTGATTTTTTCAAGCAAAATTATTTAACTGTTGAGTCTGGAATAAAAGTGTTTAAGTGAAATATTCGCTGCTTTTACATAGAAGGCCAGACGACTTATATTTCGATGATGTCATTTGAATAAAGTTTGAAAGAAGTTTTAAGCATGGCGTTAGAAAATACTTTTACCTCCATGGATTAATTTTCCAAGTGAAATAAATGATTGCAGTTCTGTGATAATTAAAACAAGAAAGATCAATCATACCTAAAGCATTGATTATGAAACACATTCCAACTACAATACAATTTTATTTAAATATCTATAAAATGCTATAATTCAGCGGTAATATTTTTTAAATTATCACAATACTACAATAATTTATAATATTTAAAAACTTAAAACTTCATAAAAAAAAAGAACTTTATTCAAATAACGTCTTCGAAATATAACTCGCCTTGGTTCTCCATGTAAATGTAGTAAATATTTCATTCAAACTCTTTTATTCCATTCCTTTTGTTCATCACAATACTATAATATATTTTTTACTTAAAAAATAAAACCATGGAAGCAAAAGTACTTTCTAACTCTACTATGCTACTAAAACTTATGCTCGAAATTTATCAAAAAAAAAGCAATGATAAAAAATCGTCTGCTTCTCTATGTAAAATCAATGATTATTTCATTCATCAGATTTATTCAGTTTTATTCATTTTTCATTATCTTTATGCCAGTCTCCAGAGCTAAATTTTGCGTTAAAAAGATTCAGCAATTCGTATACAACTCATCTTACGGCTTGATGTGTTTATATTCTGCATACGTTAAAATTAGGCTCCGGTGTAGAAATAATCAAAATTTGATGATCATTTAAGCTAGAAAAATATTGTAATTGCGTTGGTGCAGAATATAGATGCACAGAAAAACGCAAAAAACAGCGGTTTTAGGACGGATGCAACACTAAATATAAATTAAAAAGACTTTTAAAAGTCACGATTTTGACACAGGATGGATGCCATATTTTATTTTGAAGTATGTCCCGTGGTCTTTTCCTATAATATGGGTCGAAAACCCAGTGCCGTCCGACTCATCCGAAGACATAGAGCATCAAAAGTGGGCGGCCGGGCCTATAATATGGGTGTAATTATTATTTTAATTTTTATTTTAAAAAACTACCAAATATATTTTGCTTATTTTTTTTATATATTTATGGGATAAATTAATTGTTTCCTAAAACTTTCGAAGCAATTTGTGAATTTTAATTTCACTTAAATATTTGAAAAATTAGGTTCCATAGAGTTCAATGTATTTTATTTTATTAATCCAAGTTCAATCCAAAACTAATCGGGTGATATTATTCATTTACATTCCCATAGGTCTTACAGACCATCTGAACAACATACTAAAATTTCAATTTGACAAAGTCATATTTACGGCAGTTATCTTGCGAACGGACAGACTGATAGACAGAATGAACAAAGTCATAAACACTTTTCAGCTATGTTGTGAAGTGTTATAAATGTCGTCTCTGAATGTAACGTATTTTAGAGATGTTTAAATAAAATTTCAGTTGGAAATCATTTTATAGTCAATGCTTTATGCATGATTGATCTTTCTTGTATTTATATTTAGTGTTGCATCCGTCCTAAAACCGCTTTATTTTTGCATATTATCTGTGTTTCTAAATTCTGTGTCTTTACAATTACAATATTTTTGATTTTAAATGATCATGAAACTTTGATTATTTCTACAACAAAGCCTAATTTTAATGTATGCAAAGTGTAAACTCGATTATAATATGAGTTGTATAAGAATTGCTGAATTTTTCAAAGCAAAATTATTTAGCTTTGAAGTCTGGAATTTAAATTATATGAATGAAATATTCATTGATTTTACTTAGATAGAGAAGCAAGCGATTTTATAGCATTGTCTTTTTTGATGAAGTTTTAAGTTTCCAAGTAAGCAAATTATTGTACTATGAAATTTTGAAAAATATCACCACTGAATATATTGCATTTTAGAGATGTTTACATAACATTGCATTTCCGTTGGAAAGTGTTTCATAATCAATGCTTTATGCAAGATTAATCTTTCTTGTTTCTATCACTATTTTCTCATAAGATGAATACATTGAGGTAGAAGAAATAAAATTGAATAGTAGATAGAATAAATTCGACAGTAGCAGAGTAAACATCGAAGACTTGTACCTAAATATAATGAATTATGACAAAAAGTTGGAAATATGTAAAATAGTTCATTCTTCTATTTCCATTTTTCTGAAAATAATATCCATTTCCGTGTTCAATCAAAATTTGAGTCAATTTAACTTCTGTCTCGGATTCTAAGCTACTAAAAAGTCCTTCAGACTGTTGTTAGAATTATTTGCAAGATTTTTGTAAATATTCTAATAAAATTTATATAAAGTGTATTATATTGTATTTTGTGCAATCTGTGAGTTGAAGGAGGGGCTCAAAATGTCCAATACCTCAACTGCATTTACTTTCAAAAATCTATGTCTTACTTTCATTTGATCGATAAAAGCAAGTGCTAAAAATATTATTTGTGTAAATATGCTTATAAAAAGAACAATATATGAAATAAAGTATACTATTTCATATATATATACGAGCTGTATGTTTGAAGAGGAGACCCTAGATGCCTTAGTTTCAACCCTTCATAAAGTCATGTATTTTACTTTATTTTATTTTTTTTTTTTGCTTGAGCAAAATGGAAACAGATACCCAAATAACAATTATCTTCAAACGTTTTGATAAATTATATAATGTATACCACATAATTTATTTTGAGTAAAAGAAAAGAGTCTTGTCTTGTACTATCTTCTATCACTTTCAGCGGATTGGTATAGTCTATAATATTGTTTTGCAAATATGTGGGTTGCCCCATGGATCACTTAGTTTGAATTTCAAATGACAAGTTTCAAGCAGGGATACATTTTTAAATTTGAATTCATTTATTTATTTATTTATTTTTTGACACATAAAATTCTTCAACATTTTGAAGTCATTTGTTTCTTTCATATTCTTTTTATTCCATACTACTCAATTTTTTAGTCAATTATTCATAGGTATTTTTACAATGGCTTGTGCCTATATACTTTTAAAATTAGTTGATGATGGTACTCATGATGTATTTTCCGAAACAGATTATTATATATTTATTCCGTCATAGCGTACTCAAATTTGTAGTCTTGGTCATGAGCAAGTTAATACTTCTTCTGTTTATCTACATTATTCTTAGTTTCTTTTCATTTTTTCTAATTTTCATTTAGCAATTATTTTGCTGGTATGACTTTTCAGTCTTTGATTTGACGAATGAAGACTGTTTTTTGCCTCCGAAATTGGTTCACACCTTTAATTTGTTCAATGCTAATATTAACGGTGATATATAACATCAGTTTCTCTTCAGCAGCGATTTGAAACAATTTTTATTTTAATAAATTACTTCACTTTCGATCAAAGTCTTCAAAAATTACACTTCTTGGGAAGAATGTGAGATTTTAGAATCACCAATATCAGCGAAGGCGGAGTTCGCAACAAACAAAGCATTTGATTACTCAACTTAAACACCATATTCGTGTCCCTTAACATGTACTTGTTAAGTATTATTAGAAGCAAGTACATGTTAAGGGACACGAATAGAATCTGAAACGAAGCAACACAAGAAAATATCGCCTAATGCAAATTTGATCTATTGAATGACCAATTGATCAAGATATTTTTTATGATTAATAAAATTTTTCATAGAGACCAGCTTTTTATTTTTATGGAATGGGGGGGGGGAGAGTATCAACCCTGTTGCTTTTATGAGTATCAGCCCCATTATTTTCTCAACCTTTCCTAAGCATAAATTTATGCATTTAGCTCTGCTTCCACCAGCGGCTTATCAACATCTCATGATCCTTCTACAATCTCTTGGATGTGTTTACACAAAACGGCCATGCACTAGAAATAGAGCCGGGCATTTTTTTTAAGTGCTCCGTAAAAATCCATAAAATCTAAAATTAAAGACTAAAATATGTTTAAATATAATAATTAAATGTTTGTTTTATATATTAATGTTCATGATTAAATGAATAAAATCAACCTTATATACAATAAACGGACTCCGATATATTTTCTGGAACTTGGTGTCATTTTAAAATGCGCTAAGCTACCAAATTGCAAAACAATTATAATAATTTTTAACTTCAAATTGAATTTATATATTTAGATAAATTTCATTTTTTGTGTTATTTGTGCAATAAATAGCTGTTTGAGCTATACCAGCAGTTTAAGCTATATGTTCCAACAATTAGTTATACAATTTTTTTACAAACCAACGTATGATCGGTAGTATTCAAAGATAATCTACACAAAGGTAGGGATTGACAAATTTATTGTATTTGCTTACAGTGATTTCTTGAGATTGTTCGGACTTGAGAGCGAAGTACTCCGGTACCGGCCTTGTGTATTTCAGCAGAGATAGGATGGGGACTAAGCACAGAAGCACCTTATACTTTTAAATTTTAAATTTATCAAATTTTTAAAACTCTATCTTAAGACACGGAAGTTTTTAAATCTTCCGAGCAAACTTTATGATTTTCAAACTTTCTTTTCGTAGCATTCCTTTCTTTCGATTTTTTCCTTTTATTAGACAGTGGATTAAAGTCCGCAATTTAAAACCCAGATAAGGCACCCCTTTAAAATTCAAATATCTTGTACCTTGTACTAAGCACAGAAGTTCCCTAAACCAGCCCTATTTAAATGGCCACTCCTAAAATCGGACTATTTTCACTTTTGTACAAGAAATGAATGAATGTGATTCTACTTAAAAAAATTGTAATATTTTTTAATTTGATTTTTATCGCATTTCTAGGAGACTTATAGTACTCTGATACACCCTCTTTTGAAGAGTTTAGTAAAAAATGCATAGATGAAAATTGTAACTCGGTGTGTCCAAAGAAATCTGGGATGATACTAACACCCTCAGGGAGTCTGGGAAAATCCTAGCTTCCCTGTTTATAGAATTCCATAATATTCAAAAAAGTTATATTGCCCTAAATCAGCATTGCACTTTTGTTTTCGCTTGATATGATAATTTTGATACATAATGGCCTATTTTGTCATCAATAAATCTCTAATCTGCTCTAAAATGTAATTTATTTTAAAATTGATATTTTCAATAAATTCATATGCACAACTTATTGATATTCATCCTCATGCAACTTTTGGCTCCTGAAGTACCTGTGTGCAAAATGCAATGAATATTTACAAAATAATAAATCAAGAACAAATACTAAGGTTGTTAAGATGAAAAATTGTAACTCGGGGTGTCCAAAGAAATCTGGGATGATACTAACACCCTCAGGGAGTCTGGGAAAATCCTAGCTTCCCTGTTTATAGAATTCCATAATATCCAAAAAAGTTATATTGCCCTAAATCAGCATTGCACTTTTGATTTCACTTGATGTGATAATTTTGATACATAATGGCCTAATTTGTCTTCAATAAATCTCTAATCTGCTCTAAAATACAATTTATTGTTAAATTGATATTTTCATTAAATTCATATGTACAACTTATTGATATTAATTCTCATGCAACTTTTTGGCTCCTGAAGTAATTGTGTACAAAATGCAATGAATATTTATAAAATAATAAATCAAGAACAAATATTAAGGTTGTCGGATATTTGAGTGCTAATGTGAAATGAGAAGAAACGAAGATTACGATTAGAGGTGGACTTTTTATTTATTTATATTTTTACGATGGCACTTAACTACTCGCAATTCTCACAACAAGTTACTGCTCCGGCCGACTAATCGGTTGCTCATGTCCTTGTTGACGAGCCGGTCGGTCTGGGTCTTCAACAAGTTACTGCTTTCTAAATAAGCAGGAAATTTATATTGATGTTACGAAGGAATAAATTAGCATAAAATTCCCTTTGTTACATCTTTAGAAGAATTAAAATTACTAGTTGGCTTTATTATTAATAAACAACATGTCTATGCGGCCATAAATGAAACGTATACTAATAATAAATGTGTTGGACAATTAATTCCGGAACAAAATTAAAATCCGGTATCTCGACATTTGTAATTTTCAAAACTGGGATTCCGGTATTTTCAGATTTCAAAATATTAAAACACATAATATATAACTCACATAAAAATTTTTAAAGGTTTAATAAAAACTATAAGGTCTACTTCGTAAAATAGCTTTAAAAAATGGTCTTTATACTTATGTAATTAAACATGAACATACTAGAGAATCAATAAAATGAAATACCTAATGTAATAATATAATAATAATAACGTTAGAACCTGTCAAGGCAATTTACTGGCTGAAAACAAGAAATAAATTCAACATACCCCCCCCCCCCCTAAAAATAGGACCATTATATTTAAGGTAATGAAAAAAATTGAGAAATACAACATCAAAAATTTATAGGATCAAAGAAATTAACGGATTTATAAGTTTCAACAGATATTTAAACATAATTATATTTTTATATTTTAGGAAAAATTACCACTTTACATATAATTCTGTATTTAAAAGCCCGTAACGCAACTTCTAGACCGAAAATTTAAGCTGTTCTTTGGATATTACACGTTTTTGATCCAAAATGGAGGAAAAACCTAAAACAATTAACCTTAAACAATATTTAACTATTATTTTATGACAAAATGATTTTTAAATACAGTTAACCAATAAGTATTGGACATTATTTTTCAGTAGTTATCCTGAGCCGTTCTCGAGATATTAGATATTTTGCTTTTCCACTGAGAACACTATATCTAATGAAATATTAAAGCAATTTACACGAGATCTCTTATGCATATTTTTTAATTGGTAACTGCAGTAAGTCTATTAATTTTAGGGAGCTCTAATAGTAAAGAGGAATTAGATTGCGTTATTTTTCCAACAAAATCGAAATTTGTTAATCTGTAGAGAAAGTCATATGCTAAACACATAATTTTTTATTCTTTTGTTTTATTTATTTTTTTATTTATTTGAAAGAAGAAACGCCTGATTTGAAACACATTCTGAAGTATATTAGATGAATCAAGATTATCATATATGACGAGTTTAAAATATGAAAACCCTATTTCTAGAAGTATTTTCTTTCTTGCACCAAGGAGTCTTCATTCTTTGACCGACAGTCAGCGGGTCAAAGGCGCTACTTTTGATCTATTGTGCTGTATTACTCCTCGAAGGGTATACCTAGAGGGTGAACTTCAACCAAGGTTCGTAAAGTAATAGAATCTGAAATGGGCAAAGAGCTACTCTCGAAGGAATTGGGTTCAAGATGTTTGGGATAGTATTATGATATACACCTGTCTTTTTGAGAGATTCTCCCTTTGAGATTACCGTTGCCCCACTCGTAATCTACACTGATTTTTTAAAGAGATCTTCTCCTTGAAAAAGCAATGAGCTAAAGGGTTAATTTTACTTCCGTACGTGCGACTTCCGTGCAACTGAAATGTTGTGCCATTTCTTGCGATTTATGTATATATGAAGTAAAATTTTACAACGAGCGAGTTCTGTACAAGTTCATTTTTCAATAATGTGTGAGTTCCGTACAAAGGAGTATGGGGAATTCTGCCTTTCAAATATAAACGTTTGGTAATGAAATAGTTTTAATAACAAATTAGGAAATATTTTTAATATTTTATTTTTAACTTTAAAAAAAATTGCTTTTCTTTTATAAATTTTAACTTTTAAATTTTTATTCTCAGTTCTTCCTTATACAAATACGAAAACGAAAACACATTGTGCAAATGATTGGGAAAACAAGGCTAAGATATTCAAGCAAAAAAAAATAAAATTGTGTCTAACAACTGTTTCGAGAATACGCGAAATCTCCTTCGTCAGGGCTAAAGAACCAACAAACCTGAAATCAAAAGGACAAAATATGACACAAAGAGAAGAAACAGAGTGGTATATATGCCCAAGTCGTGGATTGAATAATGCCAAACATTAATGCTTAAATGTGCATCAGGGCAAAGATGACAAAGTTTCATTTTGTATTTAAAAGGAACCTGTTGTCTTTTATGAAACTTACGACCAGATTCCTGAAAATTCTTACTGCAATGTATTTCCTTCATATGCAGACTTCCTATCATAGGCATAGTTGGAATCCCAAAAATAGTGTGTGCGGGTGTAGACGATCAAATATGGGTTACACTTCTGAATTTGATCTATCCTCGAATTATAAAAGTATAAATTGTTCTTGTAGGGCCGTAAGCTATATTTTATTGGTCATGAAATGCGATTCATAAACGCATTAGGTCAGTATAGTTGTGCTTTAACGTTGTAGGTCACAAGCATAAAAAGTTGACACCACTGGTTTACATAATACTGATTCTCTGTTTATAACATTTATATTACTGCAGTTAGATGATGAATATAAATGAATGCTCTTTTTGGTTAATTTATTTGAATGTAACCGAAAGATTATTTTCAGCATTGTATCCTCCATTTGATTGTCAACCCCCCAACACACACGCACACACTTTAAGATCCGTTAAACATGTGGGTAAGTCCTTCCGAGAGGTTAGTGGTAGAGGAAGGAGGGTAGGGTCCCTGTGGATGCCTCCCCCCACTGGGTTCCGGTCTAAATTGGGTGGCTCTTCCCGGCCGTCCAAACAGTTACCTTACACCTTTCTGGTAGGTCAGACGGTCTGGGTCTCAACAACAACACTCTAAGATCCTTACTCTCTCTCTATTCACCTATTATAATAAGTTTACATGAGATAGAGAAAATTTTGAAGTAAGAATTTTCAGTAATATGGTTGTAAGCTTTATAAAAAAAATATAAATACAAAAATAAAATATTTCAGCTTTGTATTGATGTAATTTTTATCCTTAATTTTGAAAATTATTCAATCCATGACTTGGATATATATGCACACCTCTGTTTGTGTCCATTTCGTCTTTTTAACTTGTTGGTTCTGTAGCACTAACAAAGAGGACCCAGCATATCCTCGAAACAGTTTCACGCTGCTTTTCCCTTTTATTATCGATTGAATACGTTGTTCAAGTTTCCCTTATCATTTGCACAAAGCATATTTTGCTTATTGGTGTCCATATCGGCTATACAGTATCCAGCATTGTAGCCCCATTTGATCCTTGAACCCCGATCGCCGCTCCCTTCCGAGATTCTGGCAATGCCTATGAGAAAGGCTTGTATACGACAACGAAACATACTGGGTCTTTTAACACCAGATGCTTATGCTTGGATTTAAAATACAGAGTCATTTTGATTAAGTGTTACGACTTTTTTATACCTTTGAGAGACACAACATTTTGAAGGATGTTCCCATGTAGCTGTATACTACCAACATGGCAGCCAGTTTTGTAGCTATTGGGGATCATTCAGCTGCATGATAAGGAAATCATTAAAATATGATTAGCTATGCATTTCTGAGTAAGTAAATTTCTTAGTTTGAGAAATTTTAGCACATAAAACAACACGATTCTTAATTAATGTACGAAAACTAAATGCATGTCGGTTTAGCACGCTCGAGTTATCTTGTGTTATTTATTTGTAAACACATCTCTTACTTTTGACATGTTCAGATGTGTCATTTCATCATATCCTGAGGCGGGGCACAATCCCAAAAAAACCAATACCCAAAAAAATATAAATACAAAGGTTAAAATATAATACAATCCAATAAGGTTTAAAATACAAAGAATTAATGTATATCACAAAAGTCAACGACAAGCTAAATTTGGGTTTTCTAGCTGCTCCGGTTCTTGTGTTATTACTAAACAAGAAAAATTAATCATGCATAAAGCATTGATTATGAAACACTTTCTAACTGAAATGCAATTTTATTTTACCACCTCTAAAATGCTGGATGACAGGAAGTAGATTTAACGATAATAATATCACATACAAAAAGTCATTACATATTTTAGAAAAAATACGGATTTGAGAAAAAATCAAGATACTTTTGAAATTTTCTAAAGATAACCAATAATTTATTTACAATTTAAATTTAAAAGCACATATTTTATCAAACTATTGCAATAATAATCATTAGTTGTGCAAAATCTGGATTGTTAATAAATTAAATGTTTCTGTCAAGGTATTCAGAATCTCGACTCGACAAATGAAAGTGCCCCGTCATATGTAATCTATGGTGGACTAGTTTCGATACGATAGAAATGATTTTTGTTTAAGTGAGGGATATTCATAGGACACAATATTTATTTTATGGGTAGTTTGTAAGTGTTATTTTAAGGATATGTCTGTTAAAAAAATAATTTATAATCCATTCAAAATGACACATTTATCCCTAGTTATGTTAAAAGAATTCTTTAATTTGAAGCTTAAAACCATAAACATAAAAAAATTTCGAAAACGATTTCTAAACTATTTAATTAGTACTATAGGGTCCAAATAGAAAACCAAATCCGGCATTATGAGAGTTTTGATTGTCACCCTTACCTTTCCGAAATCATGACTATTGTCTATGATTACAGTTTTTAAATATAGCTAAACATATCTTGTAATAATTTAACAACAGAGATTATAGGATCTAAACTTCTGTTGCCAAATGCTAAAAAATAATTTATTGCAAAAACTCGATGTTTTATAAGAGTGTATAATTTCCCTCTCAATAGTGCTTGCTGATAAGGCATCCTTGGGACAAACCAAAGAGAGCCTTTTGAGGGAAAATATTGATATGTTTTTGCTGACAGTTCAATGAAATTTATGAAAATCAAAAATTTTAAATTTTTTAAAAAAGTGTCAAGATTGGTATATGTGCCGTCAGGATCTCGAACAGGGGAGGGAGGTCGAAGATCAAATGTGGTTGTTTACAGCGTTGTATTTAATATTCCAATATAGACTCTATATAGAACATAATGCAATTATATATGAAGAACTAACGTAATCATTATCAATGGCTGGTTATGGCGCCTCCTACATAACTGCAGATGCACGATCTGTCTCACTCGATACTACATTAATGTCATAACATGCACTAAAATTTGTCAAAATATGCATGCAACTATGCATCAAAAATTCAAGAAATAATCACTTATAACATAAAATACATGTATTTATATATTTTGTTCGAATATCATTTATGCATCTGAAAGCATTTAAAAAAACTATTATTGCAAATCAAAAGTTTTTATATCATTATTCAAATGCAGTTAAAATTTTCATATAGTGAGTAAATGTTATTGCTGTAACCAGCTAATGTGCTTTTCTAAGTTCTTGTCACTTAGACTTTGTTGTTTATCATCTAAAAGCATTTTAATGCCAAAAATGTTCTTTTAATATCAACTGATATAATTGGACAGTACTTGTAATCTTTAGAACTAAAAGCGATATTTAGTTCTTCAATATTTTATGCTGAAAATGACTTAGTTATAACTGCGTGTCCACTCTTCTGTTTTTCTTTTTCTTTTTTTTTCATTTCTTTTTTTCTCTCTAAAATGTAGATAGCAGATTTTACAAGCTGATCTGATATTTTTTCTGAATAATTTTTTCTCGCATTTACACAGTGTAATAACACAACCTGTAGAAATATGTTTCCATGATTATAAATACATGATTTTATTCGGGTTGATTTACTAGATTTAATTTTAGGCATTTTTACTCATAATGCTTATACAGAAAATTTTACACAGTAGCTCTTTGAAAAAATGTATGTAAAACGTCAGGTACTCGTATAAGTTGACTTTCCATTTCTTTTACCAGACCTGTCTCTTGTTGTTTTACCTGGAAGGATTTCACCATTTCTTATGATATTTACATGACCTTAGTAGCTCACGTAATTTGGCTGTTGAATGTGAAATATATTTAGCTTTGTCCGATGTTAACTTATCTAGCTATTCAAAAAAGGTAAAAAAAAATAGTTAAAATATAAAAAATGCAAGCTAAAAGGAAATAAAGTACTTGAAATATGCGTTTAAAGGCTTTTTATGCATTTACATGCTCTGTAATTATGTGTTCAATTATGCAATTGAATATACAGATATGAAATTTCATATAATTCGAGTTTTAGTCATAATATTAATCAATATATCAGTTTAATAAATTCATATATTTATAAAAATTTTTGAATGTGATTGTTTTTAAAACGTGTTTGTAACTATATTTAAAATGGATTTTTAACAAGACATTTAGTTCAAACTCTCATATTTTGTGAAGGATACGCACTGCAGAAATGAATTAATAGTTGCCGAATTTTGCTCTTGAAGGATCCCATCACATTAACTATTTTTCTAAATGTCTATAAGTGTAGAATTCCTACAAAACAGCCAGTTCTAGCATTCTAAAAATCGGCACATTTATTTTCTTGCATAAGATTATGCATAAAGTACATTTTCACGAGCTAAATATAAGAAAAATCGATTTCTTTAGTTTTGATGTGAACCTGCTAAAGTGGACGCCACATTTGTAGTTCAGTCAAGTTTTTTTCTGTGAACATCTTAAAAAATGATCAACACTTTTAAGACTTACAATAGAATGCATTCACAAGTATCTGGGAGAAAGAACTGTATGGATACCTAATCGCTTAAAGCCAAGCGAAGTCACAGAAATATTTACAACCAAATGAGTGGTGTGTCAACTTAAAAAGCGGGACACCATTAGCGTTATCCTTCGTCCTTTGTCGGCTTTCTCCGCCCCGTAGGGTAAAATCACATCCCTCTGAGCTTGACCACTCAAGATAGGCGATACTTCCCGTTATCGTAAAGGGTTTTCATTGTTCCCGTGCCTGGGGTGAACATTCATTCTCCTCAGCCCAGGTATTAAAATTCCCACGTCGGCGATTCAATTTGAAAACCTAGCGATTAACAAAATGACCGGCCAAACACCGTAGATATCCTATACGTAGATATTTCTTCTAATATATCCATTTTATATTTTATAGCCGTCTAATTCCATAGATATATAGGATGTGTCTTGATACATGATCTGGCGCCGAGGTGACGATTCTATCCTTTGACCCCACCAGCTCCTTGCGGAACTTTACACGCTGCACTTTCATCATTTTTACAACTGCCTCAAATTTTAAAGGGTTTCCGAAAGCGGATGTGTAATCGGAATTGAAGTTATACGCCAAAATTAATATGTTGCGCGAAACTCTATTGGTTAAATATTCATTATAACATATTTTGCATCATGATAAATTAAAAACAAAATTAATCTATATGAAATAGTTTCAGGTAAGACTCCTATATTCAAATTATACGCTGCATCTTTAGGAGCCGAAAGCAAATAAAGGGCATCAACTTTGGGAAAGGGGGGGGGTGTCCGAGCCATATAGCTGATATTGCGACGACGTATTGTTGTTCTACTTTAACCTACATATGTACTGTCCATAAACGTCTATACGGTAAATATGAAGGAGAGTGGCAAAAATAGTGCGTTTAAAGACTACTATTCCGCCCAGTCATATTTTATATTCATTTTGAAGCTATAGATCGTAAGAATTTCGCATTTTTTTTTAGTTTCGGTACGCGACAGTTTCTCGCTCAGAGCAATTTCAGCAATTCAAAGTTAAATTCGATGGATTTTTAACTTACTTGCAGACGCAGACAAAGTTGGTTTATGCCCCTCCCCCTATCCCTCTCCCATTCTTTTGATCGGTAAAATTAGTAAAATATCATGTGTTTGGTGCTACAAAGAGATATTTTTTAAATTCATAAACGTCGAAATATTAAGAAAATTAAATTCCTTCAAAAGGAAAAGTAATTTAATTGTTATGAAATAAACATATTGGGGAATTTTTACAATAAAAAGGGTTGCTCAATTCATAACGTCCGATAATATAACGGGGAAAATGGCCGAAATATCGGGATTGCGATGTTTTAAAAGTTATAGAGTAAGTGATCAAAAGGTAGAAACAGCGTAGAAATTAATTTAAAATCTTCAAAACTCATTGATAAAATCCCATAAATTAAAGAAAAATTAGTGGTCGGCTTTCTTAAAAATAGAAAAGGAATATATAATAGTAAATAATTTAGCTTAGAAAGAGGTAAAAAAAAATCAAGATGAGAAAACTCAAGAAACTGCCATATTCGGAAATAATCTGTAATTTTGGCATACAATTAAAGCTGAAATATTCTTGAAAAATTAAACTGCTATATGGAAAAAGGGGGGGGGGATGACTTTAAAATTGCCATAAAAAGTATTTTAAAAAGTTATTTTTAAAAGTTATTCTTCACGGTAAATGGATTTTTTTATGATGACTTTAAAAACAATTGTATAACACTTATAAAGGTCTATAACAAAAACATAACGATTTAGAATAAAGATAAGATTTAGAATAAAGTTAAAAAAATGAGTAATAATAAATGTTTAAAATATTCAGAAACTGGATAAATGAAAAATCTAAAGTTTGAAAACTTATAAGAAATGGAAAATATGGGGAAACTGACAATGACTTAGATTTAGAAAAAACACATAAAGTTTTGAAAATTTATTTAGTTTTATAAATGATAATATAGCAATAATAAAGGCATGTTGAAAATATTACTCATTAAAAAATAAACATATTTCTGAGAATCTGTCTGTCTTATTAGAAAACATAAATTTTATATTTTGCCAATCTCTTAAATTTTCTCTAATTTCTAAAAATCTCTAATTCCCCCTCTGCCTCAACAGCCAAATAATAGATTTTACAAGAGTAGATCCACTAAGGAGAGTTTTCCTTACTAATAGACATAGTGGTGCCTCACACTTAACTTTCATATAAATATATGAAATAGATAAATTACCTCTATCTGTTTTAATTTCTAATTTCTACGTGTGGCCTACATTATACAATGTATCCTTTAGCTAAAATGTTTAATTAGGCCCTTCTAAAAATATTTGGCCTTATCATACGTAATGTGCCCTTTTTCAGAAGGTAGCTCCCAGCCTTTTTGAAATCCTAGACTGAACTATATATATATATTTCCTTTTATTTAAAGAAATTTAATTACTTATATTTTAAATACCAGTGACTTATATTTGATTGAAAATGGTCTGAATAGCATTTGTGAAAATAAAATAGACTTTATGTTGGGCTGGAGAAAAATCCCTTTAGGCTGGAGAAATATTCCTTTATATATAAATCAGGTACTAAATATGTATTAAATACCCCTATTTCCCTGTCCCACATATAATGTAAGCAATTGAAAGTTGGAGTTCATGGTGTGAATGCCTGGTAAAAATAGGCCTGTAACAACACCCAAAAGCTAAGTATTATACGTCATATATGCAATACAGGCACTAAAGATACTATACCCCTTTTTCCTTTCATTAACATATAGGTTGTAGGTGCATGAATAGTGTAATAGATGAAAATAATTTGAGAGAAGGACACGCGTGTGGAGCCCCCATATCTTTCCGTCATCTATTACTACAGTACGGAAGGCTTCTGAAAGATCCCATCACATTAACTATATTTCTAAATGTCTATAATTGAAAACAGATAGTTATAGCATTCTAAAAATCGACTATTTATTTTGTTTTGTGTAAAAATATGCATAGAGTGAATGAATATTCACGGGTTACATATAATACTAAGCCAATTTTTTTTTTATTTTGCTATGGGCCGGCTCAAACAGATACCATTTTGGTAGCATAGCTAATCTCATTCTTCTGGAAACATCTTTAAAAAAGGACAACACTCTCTAATACATACAATATAATTTTCTATCTTTCCGACAAATATATCGACAGTACGGAGGGCTTTCGAAAGATCCCATCACATTAACTATTTTCCTAAATGTCTATATATGTAGATTTTCTTAAAAACAGATAATTCTAGCATTCCAAAAATCGTCTAATACATTATTTTTTTACATAAAAATAAGCATAAAGTTTATATTCACGTGTTACATAGAATAAACCAGTTTTTTTTTATTAATTTTTATTTTTTTTATTTTGATGCGATCAGGCCATTTTTTTATTTTGATGCGGTGACGCCATTTTTGAAATATATTCCATTTTCTTCTGTGAATATCTTAAAAAATGATTAACACTCTTTTAAACATACCATAGAATGCTTCCACAAGGATCTGAAAGAAGGATTTGTATGGATATCCGTTGATGATTGCTGACATTTAAAACGGCGGTATTTAGAGCATTTTTGAATGATACTTATGCGCGACTGCACAAAGGACTTATACAAATATGTACTCTGAACACGGGAACAGTTTGGTCAGAGTTAGGAATCGAACGTGGATCCTATAAGTGATGTTTTAACCACTGGGTTGTCCAGCCCCCTAATGTTAAGCTAATGTGAATTAAAAAAATCTCGTTTGAACCGTATTATTCAGAGAACTTTAGTATCGCACAAAGTTTCGCCGTTGTCCGAAATTTCGAATTTCGGTTACAGACGACACGCACATGAGACAAGACAATTTATTTTACTACGCGAGATAAAAATATATGAACCATGGGTATTTCTAATCAGTGGAAATGAAACAAAATAAAATTATTAATTAATTATTTTGTATGTCAGAATTTTTCTCTTAGATCCATGAATAAATAATAAAATAATACTCTTATTTCTAAATTTTGCTTTTGTAATACTCAAAGTTTCCCACAGATGGAATATTTTAGATTACATGAAAAAATTCGTATACATGAAATCTACGGCAACAAACTGTCCTCAGAACTCCTGAACCATTCTGTAAAATGCTATTGTATGTAACTATCCCCCACTCACACACCCAGACAAAAAACAAATATGGATATTTATGGGATTATACTGATTTTAAAGAGAGATGTTTCAGTCTACTTTTGCGTTAATAGTCAGGGCCGTGACAAGGGATAAGACAGTGAGGCGATGTCCTCGGGCGCCGTCTCACAGGGACGCCGAAATTGAAATTTTTATTATTAGTTTAAAAAACTAAAAATTGTTTTTAAACAAAGCACTCTACTTTCTCTAGTTCTAAAACCGGAACGTCAACAGAAATACAGTGCTTTAGTAATAAGAAAATATAAACATAATTTTAATAGTATTTCCTCTAACAACTGAGATTCAACTTGAATTAGGTAATTAAATAATTATAAAAAAGGTAATCCTTCAGGAAATTATAACTTTTGTAAATTGCCTTTTTACTTGATTCAAGACAATACCTAAATTAAAGCACCGAGAATTAATACCAGATATCAGGAAGCAGATTCATTTAAATGATTCCGTTTTCCTTTCAATTTAAGGCGCAATGAAGGATAGAAATAAAAATTAACATTGATCGAAAAAATTAATTTCACATATTTAAAGCACCATATGAATCAGGATAGAAGAAAGGGTCATCACCCTCAAACCAAGTTCATTGTTCACAATACAAAAATTTGAACACTATATCTCCCTTTGTAGTTAAAACACCTCGCTGGATTAGCAGGAAACAAACTCGCAAAATGTTTACATTTCTAACTAAAAACTTTTGAAAAAATTCTGATCATTAATATTGAGCGCATTTTCAGAGTCAAATAAGTAAACTAAATTTGGACACTTAAATGAAAATGATATTTAGCATTTTTATGAATCAAATAGTTTTACTTGTACAATCAAGGCTACACAGCATTTCTTGTATAGAGAAGTAATTCTCGCTTATGTGTGAAAATTCAAGGTAATGATTCTCCACAGAATCTATCAAGATTTTCTTTGTTTTCACTTATCCTACTATACATAACGTACTAGTAAATAATTCGACCCTTCGATTTGGATGAATTTAAACATTTTGAGCCTTCCTGAATATAAATCAATCATTTTTAAACGATGTCTCCCTGTAGACACGATATCTCTCGAACAAATTATGTGCTCCAAACGAAGTTTCGCAGTGTTATTTTAATCAGTAAACTTAGTGGCCTATTTATTTTACTTATCAACTAATTTTACACAATAATTTGTATCCTTTATGATTTTGCACTTTTCTTTTTCTCTTTATATAAAAAAATAGGAAGAAAAAGTTATTTTACCCTAGTTTCACCAAATTTTCGTAAAATTTTTTGTTCCAGTATCAGGTAAACAAGATCAAATATTTCTATTTAACTCTGATTTTCATAAATTGAATAAAAATATAATCTATAATTGACTATAATCTATAACAGATATGGATACATTTAGACTATTGACATTCAGAGAGATTAGACAAGGGGTATACTCAATCTTTCAAACATGTTTTGTTTCGATAATTAAAATAACGTTATAAAATAATTGTATTGAAAGCTTTTTGCAATTAGTCATTTTAAATAAAATTATTCATTTATAAGTGAATATCATTTAGGATGTAAAGATGTTCCGTTCTTAAAAGATTGCACGTTTTTTGTTCTAAAATAAGAAGATAATATAATTAAATTATCAGTATTACACAATAAATGGATGTTTTTTAAATACTTTTGGTATTATAAAATAAGTTGATGCTTTTTAAGTACTTCGAACCAAAAATGAATTGAGATCAGAGCATTTCCGTCTCAATTTTAACTGGAAATAAACTGGGGTACATTGTGTTACTCCAATCAATCGATATATTTGTTTGGAACTTGAGACTAAAATTTTCTCCACTCCTATACAATGATCATATATATATGCTATATGCTTACAGTAGGAAACAAACTTTTCCAGAAAAGCATGTTTTATTTGGATATATTATGCAAAAATTGAGGTCACGTACATGTGACTCAGTCTTTTTAAAAATATTTTTCATATATGCCTCTGCCTGAGCTATCCTGACCGCATAACAAACACTTCAGAATATATTCCTACTAATTCGATGAAGATACTTCTTGACCTTAACAAATGAATACATTTTCTAAAAATTATCACATACTTGCACTTATATTCATTTAATATACCAGAGTCGACAATACCGAGCTTGAGTCTGTATGAAGTCTTGTACCGACTATGAAGATTTAGAACCCTAGCCTGTTGATCTCGAGACAAGCACTCTAAACTATCAGGAGAATGTGCTTGTGTCAAATGTATGCAGTTTTATCATATTCGCTTGTCAGAAAGTAGTTTTTTGGTTAGTTGGTAGAATACTCATATAAATTATCGTGCAATAGGCAGTTCTACTCATACCGACTAACTTCTCAAACCTCAGCTATTTGCTCTATATACGTATTTCTATATTCTGTTCTATTGTGGACAGACAGGATTGCCATAACAAATTTGTACATATGGTGTCTTTAAATATCTATTCAGGGGAATTTAGCAATATTTGTACTTTTTCCGCATATTAAAACATATGTATTTTGCGTTTGGCGTTCTATATTTTGGCTTCCATTGTTAAAGCATAGATACTTTTAGAATTAAACGGATATGCAAACTTGTGGGAAGGGGCTCAACTCAGATGACATTAAAAGACTGTGCCCATTGGGTTTCTGTGGTTTTATTAGTATGGAGCATGAACGTGGTGCATATTCTCTTATTAAGTAATTTTTTCCTTATTAGTATGTCCATATCTACCCTTCCCTTCATTAAAATCAATTAATCCCATTTGACTATTTTTTTCTTTTTAGCACATAGAGTATACGACTATATGTAAAAACAATTTTGATGAGTCAAAAATCAAATTCTTGTATTTATTTTGAAGGTTATAGGTTACACGCGTTTTGGAGCATCCCTGAATACGAATTAACCAATTTTAACCATCTGTCTATTTCTTTGTGGGTACAATAGTATCGAACAAGTTGATAATACAGAAAAAAAAATTGGTACGATTATTTCAATCGGTAAATGTTAGAAGCCTATTACCTGTTGGGGTAAACGGATCAAAGAATAGATCTTATTTTTTTATCTTGCTTTTTAAATTCGGAAAAATAAGTAAACTTAAACATATGAAAATGTTACAGAAATATTTATGTATTTATAATGTCAGCTTTTTAACACGAATGTCATCATTTACATGAGGTTTATATGCACTATTCTTGAGATAGTTTATGGTTTTGTTCAAAAATGGAACAATTCGGGAAAAAAAAATATAAATTCCCTATTATCAAATGAGTGAATGCTTTATAAACAAACAGCTTAAATCCGAAATGAATGGACATCATTATTTAGAAATCATCCCTATCTGCTTTCGAGATATTAAAACATTTATTCATCTATATTTTTTTTAATGTAGTGTCACATCTTTCGAACAAATTGAATAAATCGAATAAAGTTTGGTGAGTATTTTTCAATCGATGAACATCACTCAGATACCTATTAATTTTCGGAGAAAACGAACCAAATAGAAAGCAATCTAGTTCTGAATATTTATTTTAGAAAATCAAATAAATAATATAAAAACACAAGATGATAATATGCGCCCCACTCAAGATATATTTTTTTTTATCTTCTTTTGAAAAATAATTCACATTTAAAAGGTGTAAACGTATGGTCCGCGTTTTAAAAGTGTATATGCATTGTCCGCGTTTTAAAGGTATGTACACATGGTCCGCGTTTTAAAGGTGTATACGCATGGTCCGCGTTTTAACGGTGTATATGCATCGTCCGCGTTTTAACGGTGTATATGCATCGTCCGCGTTTTAAAGGTGTATACGCATAGTCCGCGTTTTAACGGTGTATATGCATTGTCCGCGTTTTAAAGGTGTATACGCACGGTCCGCGTTTTAATGGTGTATATGCATCGTCCACGTTTCAAAGGTGTATTCGCATGGTCCGCGTTTTAAAGGTGTATATGCATAGTCCGTGTTTTAAAAGTGTATAAGCAAGTTTAAAAGTGTATGTATTAAAGTCAGAACAAAAATTTTGCTCTCATACTGCTTACATTTAAAATAAAGTACATCCATTTTCCCGATTTTATGAAGTCTTTTTAAAACTCGCATTAACAGCAACAATTAAACTGTTGAACCATCTCAGGAGAGATGTTTTTCTAACTCACTGAAGAGAAAATGCAGTGTCAAGAGTCTAAGGATTAAAATAAAATAAAAAAAAGTATATGAAATATAAGTTATAATTGAATTAAAAAAAAAAAAAAAGTACGCTTCGCGGTTTGAGTTTATCCGTGTTTTGAATTCCGAACCTGTGCTCCATTTATTACCAGGCAAATATTTACACAGATACAGAATATACATACAGAGAGAAAGACTGTATTTTACAATTACACACAACTCTCAAAAACTGAATCACACTGTATTTCTATAAATGCCATGCAAAAATATGCTGTGAAGATGGTTGTATATACCTTATTTCTAAACATGTTTAGCTTCCTGGACGGGAATATTATTTGACATATGGGAAATAATAAAAGACAGTCTAGCTAGAATCTGTTTCTTATAACATTAGCTCCCAAACTATAAATGGGAAATCAAAAGGAAAAAAATTACATTAGTTTCAGAAGTGTAATATTTTTCTGTTTTGGCGAGTTAGAAATATATTTCAAAATCAAAATTACAACAATTTGCGGAGGGGATTGTGCCTGCTAAAAAAATGTATGCATATCTCTTTGGGGGGGGGGGGTCTCTAGTGTTTCTAGGGGCTCCCGAGAAGCTAATACCTCAATTTGATAGTTCTATGGGTTGTCCTCGGTTTCCCTCAAAGACCAACACGGGTGTTTCGCAGATTTAGCTAGAGGGCAGTTAACGCCTTCCTTCTGAAAACCAGTTCCGCATACACACAATATGTTGCAATTCTGATAAACCGCGGACGTGTTTTTTTGCAAGACACACACAGATATTCGCGAGCTATACACAGTTATACACAGACTATATACATATACCACCTAACTGGGGACCTATGCCAAAAGTCAACCAAACTTTTTTCAGAATATTATCTGTCATTAAATAGCACATTTCTGCAAAAATCCAAAGCGAGGACGTCCCCACTTGCCGGTGTGTCCCCACTTGGAAGGTGTGTAAACATATGAATGTCCCCACTTCCCACCATACGCCAACACACACACACACACACACACACACAGACAGACATCACTTCAAAAATGTTCGATTCGTGATCAGGAATGCTGGAAACGTGCTCTCCCGTCGAAAACTCGAATTCGAATTTTTGACCTCATCACAATACTTTCCTTATACATTATGTATATAAGGAAAGTATTATCAATTTAAAAGGACCTTAAAAAGCACGATTTTTGCACTGGAAAAAAAAGATGGATGAAATTTTTTATTTTGAAGTGGGTCACCTGATCTTTTGATATAATATGCGTGTAATTATTATTTTAATTTTATTTAAAAAACTACCGAGTATATTTGGCTGACATTTCTTTTATGTATTTTATGGGATATTTTGAATATTTCCTAAAATTTTCGAAGTAATTTGTGAATTTTAACTTTGATTAAAAATGTATGAAAAATTGGGTCCCATAAGGTTCAATATATTTTCATTTTTCAACCCGTGTTCAATCCAAAAATGATTGTGTGATATTATTCATTTACATTCCCATATGTCCCACAGACCGTCTCAGCAACATACTAAAATTTCATTTTGATAAAGTCATTTTTACGTCAGTTATTGTGCGAACGGACACATATACAGAATGAACAAAGTCATAAACACTTTTCAACCATATTGGAAAGTGTTTAAAAGGTAATGCATGTTTGTTTGTTTGCTTTTTTAACACTTTACAACAAAGTTGAAAAGTGTTTATGACTTTGTTCATTCTGTCTGTCTGTCTGTCTGTCTGTCTGTCTGTCTGTCTGTCCGTTAGCACGATAACTGCCGTAAAAATGACTTAATCAAAATGAAATTTTAGTATGTTGTTCAGACTGTCTGTAGGACCTATGGGAATATAAATGAATAATATCACACAATTAGTTTTGGATTGAACCCGGGTTGAAAAAATGAAATACATTGAGCCCTATGGGACCTAATTTTTCAAACATTTTTTAAGCGGATTTAAAATTCACAAATTGCTTCGAAAATTTTAGGTAATAGTCAAATTGTTCCATAAAATATATAAAAAAAAATTCAGCTAAATATATTCAGTAGTTTTTTAAATAAAAATTAAAATAATAATTACACATCTTATATGAAACGATCACGTGACCATGATATGGAACGATCACATGACCCACTTCAAAATGAGATATGGCATCCATCTTGTTTCAAATTCGTGATTTTTTAAAGTTCTTTTTAATTCATATTGAGTGTTGTATCCATCCTAAAACTACTTTATTTCTGCTTAAATTCTGTGCATCTACATACTAAAACAACACAATGACAATATATTTGAGTTTAAATTCTCATTCAAATTTGATTATTTCTACAATTAAGCCTATTTTTCACCTATGTAAAATGTAAACAGCAAAATATGTAGAATGAGTTGTATTAGAATTACTGTATTTCTTTAACACAAAATAATTCAGTCCATGGAGTCTGCATGGCTGATATGAATGAAATATTAATTGATTTTATAAACAGAAGGACGATATTTTTCGATGAAGTTTTAAGCATAAAGTTTATGAATTGTAGCTCCATGGTCTTAATTTTTAAATAAAATAAATTATTATAGTATTGTGATGAATGAAATGGAGAAAGTTATGAATGAAATGCTGCTTTTATAGAGAGATCCAGGCGTGTTATTTTTTCTATGACGTCATCTGAATTAATTTCAGTTGTTTTCGATGAAGTTTTCAAATATAATAAATTATCGTAGTATTATGATAGATTTAAAAATATTACCGTGGAATGTATTGCATTTTAGAGATATTTAAACCACGCAATTTATATTTCAATGCCGTCTTTTGAATGAAGTTCATTTTTTTCAATGAAGGTTTAAGTTTTCAAATATAATAAATCAATGTAGTATCGTGATAAGTTTTAAAATATTACCGAGGAATGTATTGCATTTTCGACTTTTTTAAATAAAATTGCATTGAAGTTGGAAAGTGTTTCATAATCAATGCTTTAAGCATGATTGATCTTTCTTGTTATCTATATGTGCGAACAGTAGCGAAAATTCCCATTGAAGTACAGCTACATCTATTGGTATATGGATATTTGCGGATAAGTCCCAATATACATCGGAACAATTTTTACTTTCCCTACAATACAAGATAATGTATAGGGAAATTATTAGAATCGTATTGAAAATCTCAACTCGAGTTTTTAACCGATATACAGAATAGTAGATACTTACAGATAGAAAACATTATTTTTCGCATGATGTATGTGTCTGTCTGTGGAAAGTATGTAAGTTTTCGAACTCATAAACTAGATGACCACATTTCATACATTTTGGTAAGTATTAGGCATGATTCCGAGGGGGGGGGTGATTAGAATTCGTGGAGGGGTTCAACCCAAATTTGCTTACGGGCGGGACAGGTCAATGGACGCCAATGTCTGCAAAGGGGGATCGAATATTTGGGATATGGTAAGTCAAATACCTGTCATTTTGGAAGGTTCTTCGTTTGGGACTGAAGGATGTCTCATCCGTAAGCAAAAGGTTAAATGTTGTATTTTCATCGCAAATAGTTATAAAATTTCAAGAAAATCGACTCGATAGAAGTAGGTCAAATATTGATTTCAAGATTCGGAACAAATAAATATAAAATAAGGAAAATCAACCTAAATAAAACAGTGTAATAAAAATATTACTTAATATACTTAGAAGTTCAGAACAAGAAACTATTGATAACATATACTTTATAAACGCAGCTCATAAATACATTATATGTTCTCGGGGTAATTTTAATTGCAACCTTCTGGCTTCTTTTAAACTTTAATCGATAAATGACTTTCTATATCACGTGACTGCAAGTTAATGAGTCTCCCGTGGGTACTTTGCGATACGCAGTTACGTAAGTAAATTTATTTCCACTTAGGAAAAAATGAATTTATAAATTTTAGCACTAATTTTATTTCCTAAAACGAAGAGTATGTAATTAATTTTTAATATAGTTACATTTTCACTTTCTCATACTGTGTAATATAATGTAGTTAAAGCATAGCCTTCGCAAAATATTTTTAATTCGAGATTTTGACGTCAATATATATTTTAGGGCCTCCTGAACTCGTTTTGATTATCGTTGGAGTGGTGTCTGTTTGTATGTCTGCATGTCTGTATACCTGTGGCTCATTTCTTGTGTAGAGGATAGCTGCCACAAACTTTAATGGATTTTCCCGAAGCTCCATATCTGAATCTGTTATCAAAAAATCTGATGTAGGCAGCACATGACTTTCCTTATATAATGCAATGAATTTACAACTTTTACAGTAAAAAAAAAGATTATTTTTATAGTAGTTATTCTTTCCAAGATATTGAATTTTCGTCAGTGAGTTGTCATTTTCCATGTCGTCATCATCAATGAGTCGTCATTGATTTAAAGTCATTTTTATTCATTTGGCGAGATTTTCGTTAATTTAGCAACATTTAAAAAAGTCACCAAGTAGGCGACATTCCACCAATTCCGTCGCCACAATCTCGCCAAGCGTTATGGACGAAGAAATAAGTTATTTTTACAGTAGATAAATGACTATTGGCGTTCAAATACAAAAGTGTTACTCAAAGTATCTTTTTTCAGGAATGGAACGAGCTAGATCCACGAGAATGATGTCACCCAATTTATCGCATGGTATTACATATGAAAAGTGAACATGTTTCTCAATAGGAAATATTTTTATTTTACTTTATTTGACTTTATGTTAATTTTTTTTTTAAAATATGCAATATCTCAAGAATGGTTCATGTTAGCGTTCTAAAATTTATGTCAATCGTTTTCTAATAAAAAATTACATAAAAAATGTCTATTTGCGTAGCTTTATTAGCGGTTTTGATTTTTTGACGATTTTTTCAAATTTAGGAGGGTTCTGAGCATTCGATTGCGTATAAAAACTATAAGCTTCCAGTGTTTATGGATTGGGATTTTTGTACCAAATTTCACTCGACTCGGTCCATTCGTTCGTCAGTTACCGCCCCCACAGTCTCACTGACACACACACACACATACTTTCACACACACACAGACATAACATCACAAATGTTTGATTCGTGATCAGGGATCCTTGAAACGTGTTCTCCTGCCGAAAACTCGAATTCAACTTTTCGACCCCTTTACAATACTTCCCTTATAGATTATGTATATAAGGAAAGTAAAAATCTAGAACGAGATAGAATTTATTTAAATTCGAGAGAAAACTTCGAATTCGAAATGTTATATTTATTTAACATGGCAAGAAAGAAAAATATTTGACGTAATCATGTATGAAAGGGTTTATGTATGGCTTAATGTACACGAGACTTTAGTTTCAATCGTTGTGAAAAATAGCCGAGGTACAATTTTTGTGTTTGTGACGTCATTTGGCCCTTCGAGAGAGACTTACCCCAGGGCTACGTTTTCATCTATGTTATCAATCAAAATAGTTTTCATGTCCTTTGTAGTGCAGTGTGACATGCTATAATTGTAATAATTTGGACTAACAATATCGATTTTCTTTTAATTTTCTTTTAAAATTTGAAAAAAAAAATACCCATAAGCTACTTGATTATAGAATGGGAAAGTCGAGTTGAGAGAATTACACTCCAGTTAAATTTTATTGATATCAGCTATAAAAATATACCTGAAAACTGTTAATATTACTGTTTGTTTCATGGGCCGAAAATGCTCTTCATGAAATGGAGACAAAATACATATACGTATTTATATGTATACTCGTATGTAAATATCGCTTACCATATCAAAGATTACAGTTTAGCTCTCGTAATACCATGCTGTCATAACTGCCACAACAGTGAAAGGATGTGCATTTTTATGAATTCTCCATTTCAGATTAAATACACTACCACAAAAATGGCGCAGGCTGTCATAATATACGTTGTGGCATTTGCTTATAAATAGAAAATGAAGTTCTAAAAGCCTATTTTCACAACAAATTTTGAGATATGAAATGCGATTGGAAAAATGGCCAAATTATAATTGAGTTGCTAATATTTTAAAAAATATATATCGATTCATGGTGTGAAAATAACTCTAATATATCGAGGATGCACCCTGATTATTTTATATAGTAGTGACTATTTATTTTGAAATAAAAGTATCTAAAGTGATTATTCATTTAATAATAGTGAGTTTTTTTTTATTTTGTTATAAATGTTTCCATTTTTTATCATAAACATAAACTATATTGACTACCGAATTAGCTTTTAAATGAAAAAGAGAACAATAAATTAATGACACATTCTTAACATGAAAAAGCCTCTTTACCTCTAGCCTCGCTAAAAGAGGAATTATGTTGTTGTTGTTGAAACCCAGACCGTCCGACCTACCAGAAAGGTGTAAGGTAACTGTTTGGAAAGAGGAATTATGTGTTATACCTCTCCCCTCCTCCAGGAACCAATAAAAACTCATTTACGTTCATAGAAATATATATATATATATATATTAGATTTTAAAGATCATTTTTATAACATCATCATAAAAGATTTATTTTCTGCCATTAAATAACTCTTCTATCAATTTAAATTAAATACTATTACTAAATAGGACTCGTCTACCTTTAACAATTTATTGCATTTTGTTCTTTTTCACAACTATCTTGTACATGGCAATGCTGTATACCTCCAAACGATTGGAATACCGCAAGGATCCCCTAATAGCTCTATGCTCGCCAATATGTATCTTTACTTTTACGAAAGACATTCCACTCTGTTCACACGTAACATTTCTATTGTTCGATACATTGATGATGTTTTTCTTTATTTTCACACTGCGCATGATTCTTTACCCAAACTTAATATTTGTTCATCCAATCTTGAATTAATACCTAATAAATCCACCCCTTTCAAATCTGTAAATTATCTTGATACCACCATTGATATACAAAGTACCTCATTCAATACTACTATTTATGATAAGAGACATCAATTTAAATTTAATGTAAAATTCTTCCCTCATTATTCTTATTGCCTTAGTAACCAAGTTTTTAAAAATCTAATCTTTAGCTATTTGCCCCGTATCAAACGCTTGGATAGTAATTAGTGTACAGTATCACATAATAATCGTCTCAAAAGTCTATGCTATATGTACAATTTTCCCACATGATTTGTAGATCGCAGTATAAGTACGATATTCAAAAGTAGTGGAAACACCATAAAATAAACACCGCCCCAGCGGGCAAGAAGTAATTTCGATAACAGTAATTTCGGTACAGTAATTTCGATTAGACTAAAAACGTGCAAAAATTTAAAAAAAAAACGCCTCGATGGATAAAGAAAAAAGTTTAAAACACTCATAAAACCGTTAAGGAGGATATCTAAAAAGCAAATAAAACAAAAATAAGCTACGGCTCCAAAAATCAGTGTTATCCTTACTTTAAACGTTTTCGATAATAGTGGTCACTTCTCGGTTAGTTTCTGAACTCTTGGGTTTGTCTCACCGAAATTATGTACGACTACTTCCACTTCCTCTGGTCCGGATTATTCCAACGTGGTATTTCCCGTGGTGAGCATTCAGGCTGGTGCACGTGGTGGATTCCCATGAAGTTTATTTACGCTGGCGACCTTCAGACTTGTGAGTTGCAATCCTTTCAGCATGTTTGTGCATTTGTGCGCTATATTTTTATGATTATGTGATTTTTTTTATGTTTTAAGGTTGGCTTTTGTATTTGGTATTTTTTCTGTTATTCTCGTTTATTCCGTTGTTGGGCACAGATGGCATAAAATTTTAACCACGTGTTTTTATGCAATCATAGAAACAACGGATTTTAGTACATCTGTCTAGAATGTGCCCCTGAAGACGTTTCTGGCAGATATACTATTCTTTAATGTATTCTCCTTGCTCTGCTTTTCCGGTCCTTCCTCGTTGCCTTTTGCTATTAAATACATGTTATTATATTGTCTGCGGTTTGATACTGTGTTTACTGATTTGCACTCTTGCACTTTCGTTTTTGTTATTTTAATTTATATATATATATATATATATATATATATATATCTACGAATGTAAAAGAGTTTTTATGGTAATACGTAATGAGTTTTATCATGCTAATATTGGTATGATATTGTAATGGCAGATCTAGCCAATATTGATGGCCAACAAATCCCCAATATTGAATGGCGTCGTATATTATTTTCACAGAAATACCAAGACGTCCACTATTGACCCAATGTTGGTCCAATATTAGCTAGGGATGTTATTTCTCTACTCTCTATTTCCTAAGCCATAGTTAAAGCAATAAAGTGTTATATAATATGCACCAACTCAATTTTGTTAAAATGGACGCTATTAATTCCACGCGATGGATTTTATCATTGTTTTCGTGCGAAAACTCGGAATTGAGAGAGATATAAATTTAGATTATTTCGCCTGCGATCCCGCGGGATGACTTTCTGCGCCGTAATTAAAAGCGGAAACTTCCGCGTGATAGGTAAAAGTGACGGTTGCGGAATGCTGCGTTCTAAATTGACGTCGGGCGTTACGAAAAGCGCTGCAAATTACCCCACTGAGATGCGTTTCGAAAATTATGTTGAACTGGAACAAAATATAGTGAATGTTACATTGATTCGTAGATAGTTGGAAAATCATTATGTGGGTTTGAATCTCAGCAATTTTTCTTGGTGTAGTGGGCAAATGGTATGTACAACTTGCCAACTTCCGCGACTAGCCTGGTCTGGGTTTTGATTCTCTTAAATTGCAGCAAATTTGACATGTTTTCAATAGTGTGGTGGAATAACTGAAGTTATGTTACTAAAAATTTCAAATATTGCAAAAGAAAATGGAACTAATGAACTGATTAAGTATAAGGAAATAAATATTAAAAATTTGATAACAGAATGCCTTATATATGATATTTTAAATCTAGAACTAATCAAACAGAATCTTATAAAAATATTATTTTAAGCTAATTAATATATATCTAGTTTTATCTCATGGTATATTGGATGGAATCAGTGTAGAATGAGTGAAATCAACCATCTTACAGAACAATAAATAGAACAGTTTTTAAATCTTGGAATTAGGGTCATATCCTGGAAAAGGAATAGATATGTACAATCATAATATATTTTTCAGACACTTTATTTAAATATTGCAGTATTATCACAAATAAGCCATTGTTCAGTCTGAAGAGGCAAAGCTTAGAAGACGAAAGAAACATTGATCATTTATCAATATTAAAATAATATTTAAAAAAATCAATTCAGTATAATTCTGTTATTGGTAATATGATTTTATATTATTGAAATATGATTTTATATATGATTGAATATTTCTTTTAAAAATGTTCTTTAATTTTTTAGGAATGCCACAAAACAGACCACAGAAAACTGTATAGGAACTAACTGTGTCAAATGAAGTCATGAAACAGGCTGAAAAAGTGTAATTGATGGTAATTGATCCATTCGTTCAATTTGAAAAGATACAGGTATTGCAAAAACAACACTTTTAGCGTGGTTTGTTCAAAAGTACAAATCCTCAAAAATAAGAACGTGTAAAAGTGAAAAGTGAGAACACATCATCCATTAGGTTTGTGCCTAACTATGCAAGCAGGCAGGTATTCGCAAAGGCAGAGGATAAAATGTTGGAAAATTACATTTTAAATGCTGCTAGAATACATCATGGACTTCGCAAATAATTCTATTATGAATTTGCAATGATTAATCAAAGGAATATGCCAGAGTTCTGAAAAAAATTCATCAGCAAAAAATTAGCTGTACTAGGAGTGCAGCCATAGAGCAATATTAATTTTGTGAATTGTTCACCCAAATACATTTCAGCCGAATTTTATTTATTTATTTCTTTTACAGAAAGAAAACCATTAATATTTTTTCTTAATTTTAGAATAGCCATCTAAACAGAAAGCGTTCATTAGACACCAATTACTATTTTGTGGAGCTATTCGTACAATTTTTTACAGGTTTCGTAAATGTTATTTCTGTTTTAGAGCTAACATGTACAAAATATTTTTATTAGCTATCTAAGCTAACAGTAAATGTAAATTAAAGTCCATGTATTTCATGAGGGGAAAAATGCATACCGCTTATACCATCTCATTTAAATTTGAAAATAAAATAAAAAATATTTTCAAAGCACTATCCTGTGGCCAAATAGACAATGCATTGATTACCTTAAAAGTGCTCTCTTGTTGTGTAACCTGAAGAAATCAAACTGCCCTGTTGCAAGCAAAACGTTTTCTTCCTACATAAAGAATGTAACAAGAAATTTTTCTTTGGGAAAATGTGGTGCTTTAATGGTGTTTTTAGTTCCACATGAAATTCTTCGAAAAGCAGTAGTTTAAAATAGATTTTGAACCCATTCGCGATCATATTTGATTATACAGGGTTTTTCACCAGTACATAAGTTTTAAACACGGCTCCTATAGAATTCAAAGTCGCTGAGTACAGTAAAACGCTTGGCCCCTAGTGGGCCTTGCATCTTGCAAAACATCGTCTGTGGGTAGAATTATATTTTTCGGATTTGATAAATCTCTTGTTAAGAGACTTAGCAGATGGTTAGTTCAGGTTGAAAACAGTTTGTCTTTTTCGAAATTAATACAACTAACTGTCGTTTTCAGCAATTTCTTTGGAGCAAAGTACTGTTAACAAAATTATTTTGTCTGAAAAAAACGAGTATAATAAAACTTGACAACATTGAAACTCCTAATATTCAATTCTTGAACACAATTTGGTTTCACTGTTGATTTTAATACATTGCATTCTTATCATTTTAGTTGAAACCGTGCTATAAAATTATTAGTAACTAAAGTTCTAAAAGCTACTATAAAATAAAATATATTGATTTTATTTCATAAAAATATCACTCAATAAAGAACATAACACACACTATTGATTTCGTAACTGTTTTACTCGCCTTGGCTCTATTATGTAGTGCAGGGAAATTATAACCCGTCTTAAATGAATAATGCTATACTTAATTTCATTAATTTTATCAGGACTACTTTGTCATTATTTTTGTTGGATACCTAAAATACAGAACTATACATTTAAATTATTTTGCGGTATTCCCATGAGGTCCCTTCCCTTTAATTAAAAGTTGTACCAGCGGTGTAATAGTTAAAGGGCACGGTCACGGAAGGAATTATTCTAAATTGACAACGGTAGATAAAGAATGATTACAAATAGCGCTCTTGAGATGTGGCTTGGAAACAACATTTAATAATATTTATTAATTCGAATGCGGTAATAATTTTCCATTAGAGAATATTTTAAGAGCCTTAAATTTTGGAATTATTTTTTTGTTCACGGATTGGCAAGGTGTCTTGTAATTTTTCCTTTTCTATTTTTTCTGTTTTGTATTTGATCTATTTTTAACATTTTTTACCGTTAGGAAATCTTGTGTGTCATTCTGATTTTTTCTTTTGCATTATTGACACTAATTTAATTTTGTTTCGATATTTTCTCGCTGTTTGGAGACATTTTTGTTCTGATTTGGTGCAATGAAATTTTGTGTGTTATTCCTGTGTTTTGGATTGGTAAGTCCTATGTTTACGACTGACTCTCTCAGGTGGACTCTTAATCCACGACATGGGTATATGTATCCTTCCATTTCTATTATTTGTGTCCATATCGTCTTTTTAACTTCTGTTAGATTTGTTAGTCTGTTTAGTACTGATAAAAGAGGATCCACCATATCTTCGAAATAGCAGTAAGCTGCTTTGCAGCTCTATTTGTTCTTAAATATATTTATCAAGTTTTCTTTATCTTTCACATAGTATTTTTCATGGTTTTAATCAGCTTTCTTTGTAACATTCAAATCTTATGATCGATTTTAACGCAATTCCCGATGTTCAATCAAGTTGAAATCTTGTATACTTTCGTATTGCTGATGAAAATACAATGCTCAATCAAATTTTAGAGGATCACCATTCACGCTCGCCCCCCTGATTTATTTTCAGTCCTTAGGTCAAATGTTTCGACACAGCTTGTAAGTATCATCTTGACCAAATTTGTGAATAGCTTATATAAGTTGGACATGCAAGTTACTGGTCTAAAGCTCTTGGGATTAGAAAGGGATTTGAATCAGGTTAATCCTTGTGTAGAACCTTTTTACTTAGAATTTTCTTTATTTATTTTCTTTTGCTATAAAGGGATGACGTAATGTATATTTCTTAATGAAGAAATAGTATACACGGCCAATTCATGACCGCTTTCCAGTTGATTCGGTTACTGATTAATTAAGCTATTCCTGCTTTCTTCAGCACTAATTCATGATCCTCTGCTCCTCTAACAGTCTAAACAGACTAGACTAAAAGTGCGTTTGTGTCTGTTTAGACTGTTTTTACGTGCTGCCATCTTGTGAGAGACATTGCGATTGTCATCGATGAAGAAGAAGGTCGCGTGCGTCGTTTTGCGTCCGTCACTATTGAGGAAAAACGGTTGGTTCAAGGTCAGGTCTGAACTCACGTCCAAGAGTGTGGTAGTCTGATGATTAGACAAAATCTTACGATTAGACAAAATATATCTTTCAGGTCCGAACGTATAACTGAGAAAGTACTTCGTAACAGAGAAAGACGCGGGAACCGGCCCATGCAATAAAAATTATCTTAAAACTACAAATTCAATATAATTAAAATATTTATTCGTGTTCATTTATACAATTATACTCAATTTAATGAATTATGACAAAAAATGGAATATGAATTTCGGTCCGTAAGGCAAGTCATTTGTTGCTCACATCGGATTACTTATTCTATATCTCAACAATCAAAGTTATTCCAAGTTGCAATTTTAATCATTATATGTAAGAAAACAATATATAATACAATCTCTAAGAAATATTCTATTTCAATGCCCACATCTGCATAATGTTCATCCCACCCCCTACCTTCCTATTAGAGCTCAAGTTCTCAAGGGTGTCATCACTTCAAACTAACTCTGATTAACGCTAAAGAATACACGTTATGATCCTGCACAATAAAATATTTGTCATGGAGAATTTTGTTTGTTCGAGAAAACTATACTGAAGTATTGGAAAGTAAAAATATATATTAATTGAAATCGAATACATTCCAGGCGATTAAGTTTTGAAGTTATACTTTTATTACTTTCTCACATTAATTGAGGACCGTGGGATAAATAAATATACATTATTACGGGCGACCCCCTTGGGATCTCTATACGCACCGTAATTAAAAGTGCTAGCTTCGGTGTGAATTTGCAGAAACTGCCGCTCAACGAAGCCTTCTAAATTGACACCTGAACTTATGGAAAGTCTGTAAATAGCACTCTTGAGATGAGTTTTGTAAATAATATTAAACTAGGGCAAAATGTGAAGTGCTTTAACGATAATTTGTTGAAGAATATTTTGAGACCAAAACAAAAGTAGAATCATTATAAGAGAAATAAAATGTAATACATTAAATGTAATAAAATTGAAAATTTTATTTCTTGCTAAAATAAAATGCAATGTAATAAAATTAAAAATTATATTTCTTGATAAAATAAATTGCAATGTAATAAAATTAAAAATATATGTCTTGATAAAATAAAATCCTATGTAATAAAATATGCATAGTACAGTTAAATAAAACATGTAATAACTAAAATAGTTAAAAGAAGAAAATGCATTGTAATAAAATAATGTGTAATGTAATAAAATATAACACAATGAAATAAAATAAAATGTATTTATAATTGAATAACACAATTTTGTCTTGTTAAATATTTTATTTTTGCTTTTATACTTTCCTGCAATACATGGTAATGTGTAGAAAAAGTATTGGATTCATGCCGAAAATTGCAAATCGAGTTTTCGACGGATCTACGCGTTTCGAGACATCTAGAATACGAAAGACTATTTTTAGCGTGACGTCTGTGTGTGTGTCTATGTGTCTGTATGTGTGTCTGCCTGTCTGTGTAGATTTTATATCCACTCTAACTCAAAAACTAATTGACCGAATTTCACACAATTTGGCAGGTAAGTCGTCACTTGTTGGCGAATCTGGTGCTGATTAGTTTTGGGTACGATTCGGGATAAAAGAACCCGCCTTTTTTGCGAAACGGCCCGCAAAAGCCTGTACTCACTCCAGCTGAAAAACTAAAGGACTGAAAATCACAAAATTCTGTAGATAAGTCGCTTGTGGGTCACCCTGGTGCTGATTAGATTTTGGTACGATTCAGAAAAAAATAATCTGCCTTTTTTAGGAAAATGGCCCGCAAAAATCGTCAAAATCTAAACGAAAAAAGTACGTATGCTCAAATATATCCATTAAATGCTTGTTTTATACGTAATTTTTAACGAAAAAAAGAATAAGACCAGCCCCAATACACTAGAACTAGCCGTTCTCGAGATATTTTAGTTTTTTCGTCTTTTCTCTACGCCACCTTTGAAAATAAGTCTAGTTAACAAATGAGACAGAAAATTGAATTAAAAGTGATTTAAATTTAATAAAGAGAACGTGGATATAAGTCTGCAGGGAAAGTCATGTGTTGCCCACATCAGATTTTTATATCATTGGTTAGGGCGCGGTGCCAATATTTTAAGCAATGAGACGAAAGGGAGCATCAACTTTTTGAACTTTAGATCAGAGAATAATTTAGAACAAATGGCAATTGAAAAAATGAGGATTATTTTAGAGTAAACAGTATCCTAGAATATATGTCCTGGAATATATATTTGACAACACATTTAATCAAACTTTCTAAAATTCTATTACGGAAACATCATTTTTCTTTAAAAAATAGCCCAATAGCCATATTGAGAAATTTGGTTATCTACAGACTGGATAAATGCTAATTGTGTGTAGTTCAGGCGAGTTATAGACTCACTTCAGCACTGTATTTCATACTTTTAAAAGTGCGCGAAGTTTGACATGCATTAAATAGTACAACAGCGACAAAAATACGTACAAAGTGTCCAAGAAAGTTTATTTTGGAGACACTTCACAACAGATAAATTCCATGTATACTAAAAATTTTATTCCCAAATTCTAGTCGTTAAACATATCTACATGATACACAGCAATTCTCAACATGTAGAAATTTGTGAGTGATTTCATTTACGGAAGCCTTGTGATAATATCCATTTCAAATCTCTTGATATGGAATTTTAATTGGATTCAGAATTTTGCAGGACATATCATTATGATATTTACCCTAATATCAGAAAAAATATTATGTTAAACGCTTTTCCTAAAAATAATTGAATCAAAATATGTATGAGGATAGAACTCTCAAATTTTGATTTCAGCGGAATTGAAAAATATACACATGACTGCCAGAAAAATTGGTTGCCACTATAGTATAAAGCCATAAGGCATGTATGCCCTAGTTACAGAACATTTTCATGATAAAAGCACTTTATAATTACAGCTAATGATTTCGAATGTAATCTTTGTAAGCGCGCTGTATATTTCCGCCCTGAAGTACTCGAAATCTAATCTGAAGTATTCTCTGACAGACGAGATCGTATCAAACGAATTCTTGGAAAATAAAGCAGATAGGTTTTCCGTTTTAATTACTTTCTTGAATGATAGAATGGGAGTAATTAATCACGATTAAGTGTGTTGAGATTTTGTTTGTCTAATTTATACCACGATTAAGAGACTTTGTTTTGAATGAACTGTGCATTTAGTTTGGATTAATTTGTACCATATAATACAGTAAAACCTGTAAAGTTGGACACCTCTATATGTTGGACACCTGTCTATCTTGGACACAATTCGGTGGAACGGAACGAATTCCTATGTTTTAACATGTATATAATACTGTCTAACTTGGACACCTGTCTATCTTGGAAGTTGGACGCTGTTTACATTACTAAGTTGGACAAGTTCCTAAAAATTGGCGTTTGCATAAAGGAAGTAACCTACCACTTTTGATCTTTCTTATCTATCGCCAGGGATTATCTTTTGTTGTTGATCCCTAGAAGTATTCTATTTTTGTTGTTATCACTTCCAGGAAGCTCTTATCTACACACATTTCTTTCTTATTGTTGCTAAGGGGTCGTCCCTCCCCACCATTCCACAACCCTCAATTATGTATCAGAACCTTTTTGTTATCACTTTGTTTACACACACAACAACAACACACTTGAAGAATGGCCATTTGTAGCTTCCCTACCCCATCATTAGACCACTACCATTGTCCAATTAGATTTCTGCATCTTCTGAATAAAAAGGGGTTTATCTACCCTCAAAAGTCACATTTGTTTCTTAGTGCATTCTGGAAAGGTGACTGTGATTTTAGTGACATGCACATTAGTTTTTAATAATGAGTAAACGTAAAGTAGTTGAGCTAACTATTGAAAAGAAAAAAATAATTCTTGATTGCCTAGACAAAAGTGACAGCTGCAGAAGTTGGCAGAGGAGTTCGGCATATCAAAATCTACTGTTTCCAATATAAACAATAAGAGATCTGATATGATACATGCATGGGAACTGAACTGCTCTGGAACAAGAAAAAAATCTGTATCATAAGTATTTTGTAACAGTAATTACAATATTTAATTAAAACCATTGGCTTATTAGTATTTTCTATATGTTAAAAATGAAGTCTTTTGATGTGCTTTATTGAAGGATGAAAATGAAATTTTATCACACTGTCTATGTTGGACACCTGCCTAAGTTGGACGCTTTTAGGGGGAACCGTGAGTGTCCAACTTAGACAGGTTTAACTGTATTTATTAGTATTTTTTGTATTTTCATCAGATGTCATTAATTAAAATTCCATAGTACAAATCGTTATGATCTGGAAAAATTTTAATATTGGCATAATTTACACTTTAGGTATACAATGCAATCAATCTGCAAGGTTAAATTGATAACGTTATAAAGAACTCATATGAGTGTCAAAAGATGGATCTAACATGAATTTCTTACAAATTGCATTTTATTTATTTGTTCTTGTTTACATCTCACGTTTATATTTCCTTGATTTCTATTTTTTATCGTCCCACTAGGTATTGCTGCTATCATGGGTGTATTTAGGGGGGATCAGGGGAAGCCAAAGCACCCCTGGAAAATCGCTAGTTTAATTAAAAGCCAATATGAGAGAAAAGAAATAAGAACAATGCTTTTTGGAATTAGAACATTCAACCACAACTGTGTGTTTTCTCCCACGTATAAATGAATAAGAACAATTTAAACTTATACCTAAATGAAAAACATAGGATTATTGCATTTAGTATGTCTATAAATTTCGAATTTGTTAGTTTAGTTGCTCTGCCTAGGTCTTTCTGTTATGAAAAGGGACAGATTTTTAAAGTTGGTACAGACTAATTTCTTAAAATTGGTGCATACTAATTTTAAAAGTGCTATACACACTAAAATTAAAAATGTGATTATCATACCATCTATTCAAATTTACTTTGTAGCAATACATATTTCAAGGTCGATTTTAATGTCTAAATTTTAAAGGCAATATATTTTAGCGCCTCCCTGGAAAAAATTCTGCATACGCCCATGGCTGCTATATTGGACTCTGCAGTTTAGTTATTTTCTGTTTGGCCGGCATAGCATTATGCTTCTTTGGGTGATCAGATCCAGACGCGTTGCATTGCAGAAGAAAAACCAATAAACTTCGAAACCTACGTATGTTTTTCTATCTTTATTTGCGCTGTATTTTATGATGCAATCCAGTTCATTAATGAGTGTATGAAATGTCACGCGCTTTAAACTACCCGTATATATCTATAGCAATTTTGAATACAATTAAAAGTAATTTGAAATTGAGCAGTTATTTCGAATTTTAAATTATTTCGTAATATAAATATAAAATTTTGAATTTAAATATTATTACAACAACCAAACTATTATTAATACAACAACCAAAGCCAAACTAACTAGTATATTATTACTAGTATATTATTTTACTATTATATTATTATTAATTGTCAGTTATGCGTGGCTTAAAGATTTAAACCAATGCGTATGTATATTTGTAAAAATACTTAGGCATGTTAGTTTCATCTGGAACTACTTTTAAGTTAGGCACTGAAAACTGAATCTTCTGCATAATGCCACCATTCAATAGAAAATCGTCGACGCTAATTCCGGAGTTTGGGTTTTATAGTAAAATGCTATTTTTCCAGATTAGATTTTGATATCTGCGCACAATAGTATATTTCTCAAAACTTGGATTTGGCGTTGTAAAAGTGCGAATACATTCAATTTCACTAGTTGATTTTTCACTAGTTTGAAGCAGATTGAAATGGTGTTGATATAAAATGTTAAATGCCATGCGATGTTCAGTGGTCTTGAAATTACTAAGATCGAAATTAGGTGCCATTGTTTAAAACTACAATTTCAGGCAGTCTTTCGTGAATAAAAAATTTACCCAACAATTTGGTGGCTTTCTTGATAGTCTTTTAACCTATACCATAAATATAAGGGTTTTTAAGAAAATCATAGATCACTATTTACTGTGTCCTGCTGGAAGAAGCATCCAGAAAAATCAATGTCAACATGTTCCACGGGCGCTTTGGCTTTGAGAAGGATTGATATTATCGAGTACTTGCTTGGTTCCTGCATCATTATTCACCTTCACCGTTATTTGATGCGTACTCAAAATCAGCGTTTGTGTTGTTCCAGAGGCAATGTTTTTGTCCGTGGTTGTCGTCCATGTAGAAGTTATATAGAAGATTTCTCAAAACTTAGATTTGGCGTTGTAAAAGTGTAAATGCATTCAATTTCACTAGGTGATTTTTCACAAATTTGAAGCAGATTGAAATGGAGTTGATGTTAAATGCCATGCGATGTTCAGTAGTCTTGAAATTACTAAGACCGAAATTAGGTGCCATTGTTTAAAACTACAATTTCAGGCAGTCTTTCGTGAATAAAAATTTTACCCAACATTTTGGTGGCTTTCCTGATAGTTTTTTAACCTATACCATAAATATAAGGGTGTTTAAGAAAATCATAGATCACTATTTACTATGTCCTGCTGGAAGAAGCATCCAGAAAAATCAATCTCAACAGGTTCCACGGGCGCTTTGGCTTTGAGAAGGATTGATATTATCGAGTACTTGCTTGGTTCCTGCATCATTATTCACCTTCACCGTTATTTGATGCGTACTCAAAATCAGCGTTTGTGTTGTTCCAGAGGCAATGTTTTTGCTCTATCTGCTTAAGGCAAGCGATACCAAAGCGTCTATGATGGAGCACTTTTATGGGCAACAGCTGTTACTTTATTCCAAGCACGCCGTATTGTTAACAGAAAAGTCGTATCTTCTTTCAAAATATTCTTACAAAATTAATTTTTACAAAATGTCATTCTTGGCAGATTTGGGATAAAGGAGGAATCAGGTATCTCTAACTCCATGATTTAAACATTCATATTCTCTGACTTTTTAAACTGGGGAGCCCTCTTAATAGCAACTTTCCTATTCAGCTGATTCATGAAGGTAATGGGATGGTTTCATCATTAGCTCTATGAACTCAATACAGTAATTCCATTAGATTCTAAAGGCGTTAAAATCTCATGACTATGTAATTTTATCATGTTGTGGTAACGCTTTCGACTTGACCTATGAACCTTTTATTTAACCTCGATGGGCTATACAGACACGGATTGAGTGTTGTCTTTTATTACATATGATTCCATTTCGAAACTTCATCCATTGAATCACCATTCGGTGTCGCCACTGCTAGGTTTTTCATTTAGAGAGATAAGAGTTAAAGATATGTATATTTCCAAACGAATCACAAGTCCCATAGAACTTTGCTCTCAACGATTTATGAGGATGATAACTCGCTACGGCACTCGTTGTTAGTTTAGTGGGGAGGCATGTAATATCTTGTTTTATACTTCAGTAAACTGTCCCGTGACACTAATTATTTTACTTTTCAACTTTAGCTGAGCTCGTACTCGTTGGCAATACTGGTTCAGTAACTACGGTTTTCGTCCAATGTAAGCATTATAAATTATTTATTTCAAATATAGTCTGCTCCTTTGTAGCAAAATATTTTATCATCGTACGGTTATAACATTTGATACACTGGTACTTCATGATCCGGGACAATGAGCCTTGGTGAGATTTTGTGAAAAATCGAAGTCAATTTTTATTTATTAAAGGTTGAAACCGCATTTTGAGCGATTTTCGCCGAAATTTCGTTCCTTAGGGATCAAAAATGTTATCGCAGCGTTTTCGTCTTAATGCCATCTTAATGCCAGAATTAAACGAACTTTAACCTGAGTCCCAATTATCAGTATACGAATTCTCGTGAATTAAAAAATGAATATATACGTTTCGTATTTTGAAGATGTACCAGATTTATAAATTGCGATATAAAAACTGACTGGATTGCGATCTTCATAATTTATCAGATGTTTATTTGAATATTACACAGTGATCTAAACGAAAAAATATGTTTCTGCTGTATTCTGTTCATAATTCTGAATTGCTATGTAAAACCTCATACATTTTAAAAATAATTCCAGAACGGTGAAATACGGGAACGATGATAAAATGAATTTTGTTTCGTTCTTAGGACAAGGTCAAAAGTTCTCTGCTTGAAGCAAATATAAGACAGACAGGTATTTCGATGTAAATACATCTGCCGAGACTGTCTTCCTTTGAAACCAAAGGAATTATCAAAATAATTTATTTTTAGCATGTTAAAAGATCTTATTTGGGGCATATCAGAAGACCTTACTTAGGATATATCAAAATGACTTATCAAAATAATTTATTTAAGGCGTTTCATAAGAGCTTATCCGCGGACTGGAAAGAGGTGTATTTAAAGCATAATACGTAGTTGTGTTTTGCTGTATTGTTCAATATAGTCAGTGTTGGGACTAAGAATTTTACGTACCTAAGCAGCGGTCTATGATTAGGTGCTTATCTAAGACACAGTATATGTTCACACGTGATTTCTAATTTAAGCTTGTGTTCGTGCAGCGGGCGGCTACACTCACTGCACGAATGTACGAAAAATTTAATAAATGAATTCAATTTTTCCCTGTTTTAAATAACGCACAGTTTCTAGTACTTTAAACAAATGCGTTTTTTTTCTTTTAATTACCTCCTGATTCATTTAGAAATAATCACACTTTCACTCGAATCTCGCTAAAAATACACAAGTATCCATTCTTTTTAGAGTAATTTGTGTGTTCAATTAGTGCAATTGCACTCCTTCAGTACGAAGGAACAGATGTTGTGCAATTATTTAAAATAAATTATGAAAGAATTTTCTGTCATGTCTTTTGGTAATGCGTTTTGTTGTTCCTGATTAACGTAAGAATGGAACAACTAAGTTAGGTTGAAAATTCTGTCAGTCATTGACAAGCGTGACCAAAAGTTATGTAAACAGTTTCGAATTTAAAAGATTTAAAAACAAACGTTTTGACCTCATATTAAAGACTCTTTTGTAAGTAGAACATGAATTCCTCTGTACACTAAAATTACGGTTTTACATTTTTCCGATATATTTATCGATTAGATTGATTAATATAACGCAGAATAAGGAATAAAACAGATCCTTACATCGAGTACTATCGAATTTGCGATTTTAAAATAATTGCCTTCTTCATTTAAATCGAAACCTTTAATACGGAACTAAAGTATATTTTTTTCAAAGTTCATTTTTCCTCGTATTATGAGGTTATAAATTTTTCAAACCTGTGTGGCAAAATTATTTTAACATAAATCATCTCGTACTGGAATTGCATATTGTTTGAAACATGTAGAATGCCTGCACCGGAATCCTGAGTTTCCAGCAGGTAAAAACAACTATACAGGCAGCCATTCCCATTACGTGAATATAGGGCAACCATAGTTGGACTTTCAGCGCAGGGTTGCCAGATTTGACAAATTTCAGCTAATTTGGCAGTTTTTTGTATGTACAAGAACTTTCTCGAAGAAACGAATATTCTTCGAGATACGAGCCCCTTCTGGGGTTTCTACCATGAGTATATAAAATAAGACGTCGCTCAGTTGGAGATGAACCGGTTATGCCCTATGAACCGGTTATGCCCTTCTAATTTCTGCTCATCAAGGAATATTATGTAACTGCAAAGACAGTAAGTTTTTTTGAAATGTTCTGAAATTTTACCACCGTCCGTGGAGACCGACGACGCTAGTTACAGCACTGCATCCAATAACCCGAACACGTAGTCAATTAAACATCAACAAACTGTTTCATGGATACCGGTTTTTGCAAGAGGAGCGCGATTCTACACTCACAAATCAATCTTTGATAAAAATATTTTTTATGTTACTCCATATTTTCCACTGCGAAATACAGTTATTTTGATGAATTATTAATAAAATTTAAACAGTTTGAAAAGTATATTAGTTTGAATAATGTAAAAGTTTGAATAGTTTAATATTAGTTCGAAATTTTTTGATTAAACATATATATCTCATTAACTTTTTAAATAAGTTTTTATTGAATGCATTCACGGTTGCATGGAAGAAATACATGCATTCAAATTAAATTGGGCATAAAGATAAAATAATTTTGTGCATAAATTTGGAAACACAAAAACAACAAACGAATTTATGAGTAAAAATAAGTATATATGAATAATAAATATCTTTCAGTGGGTATATATATTTGTAAGAAGTAAGTTCTTTATGAAGTTTTACCTCTAATATTTATTAATATATTATTCACCTGAGTTATATAGTTAAATTTATGTTTGAGATGAAATGTAAAAGTTGCGAATAAATTACGTTAATTAAATATATAATGTAAATTATAACGTTTCTGTTTTGAAAGAAATATATTTAATATGCAATTGGAATAAAATGTTAATTTAGATTTTGTAATTCAATTACAGGAACTTATAAATGTAAGACATTTTGATAATTATTTAATTATATTTTCACACTGTTTTACTTACTAATAAGTTGGTGTCTTTGTTTGTTTGTTTGTTTGCGTTAAATTTTGAAATCAATTTTTGACACGCCTTGCATCCATGCGTATTTGCAATGACAGTACAGCATTTCATCAAATTGTTAATCTTCTCACCGAATTCTGAACGACCCCCTAGGAATCCTACGCAGAATAGCCCGTAAAAATCCCATTGTTGTAAGATAGTTTTAAAATTTTTCTCTTTTATATATATGTAGAAGTGAGGCCGCCTATTGAACTAATTTTAAATATCTTACAACAATAGGTTATGTAAAGTGAAGGGAGATTTGTCGGGGGCCGTTTTGCAAAACAAATAAACGAAATTCCGGTTCTATTTTTCGAAGATCCTCCAAATTTTAGTAAATTAAAATGCTATACTGGATTAAGCGGTATACCAAATTTCAGATCTTTAGATCGCTGGGAAGAATGTTAAAAATGTTATCAAAGCAGTGAAAACAGACATACAGGCAAACAACCATCAGTCATGGCGAATTCAGTAAAATATTTTAAAAAGTTTGATTGGATATCGAATGAAAAATTGATTACAAAAACGCAAATGTCTATAAGGCTTGAAATAAAATATTATAAAAATGTTTTTAAGTTACACTGTTTTAGTTAACTGCATTAAAATGTAAAACATATTATCGCAACATTCTTGATCACATGAGACTAAAAATAAAGATGTGCGGCGCCCATAAAATAGTTATATTTGGACATTACCATAATTTTAAGGAACAATAGGATTTATAACATAGAAATGACATATATAAGAATTACGGATTGTTAAATTAAAATTGCCAAAGAAAAAATTTATATGATCTGAATGAAATCAATCTATGTCATTTCTCATTTCTATGTTCTCGCTTTTATTATTCTTTAAATATCGGTTAATGTCCAAATACTATTCTTTTATGCGCACCCCATGGTTTTAGGTTTAGTCATAAAAGATCAAGAACATTGTGATAGCTAAAAATTATTATTTTGTTATTTTTAGTGCATTTTAATAAAATAGTGAAAATTAAAAAGTTATTTTATGATATTTTATTATATACGTATAATTAAAATTTTACAGGGCGAAATCTTACAATGATTACTCCGTGTATAATGAGAAAAAGAAGTAAGACATAATAAATATAAGAGTAATATATAATAAAATAATATCACGATCAAAACCATTCATTATATTTTAACCACATTCGGTAGCTCCCGGTAGATATCCTGGGAGGTAGCTTTTGTTAAATAATTTTTTGAACCGTTATCTGGTTGATGTTTTATAAGTTCTGAAACATTCTTTTTCTGTACTAGGATTTCAATGTTATTAGCATAATTTTAAAGGTCTCACTGTGCTTGATAAATGTGGTAATATTAAAGATTAAGTTGGTTTACTTTTTATAATAAATGAAACTTTTCGATTAAATTATTAATTTAAATGGAAGTGGTCGTGACTAGTATAGTTCGTACATATTTATTGCGGTCGCAAAATACATTATTATATCTTTGCACGAGTTCCTTAACATTATCATTAATTCAAACATGCTACATATTAAAATCCACAGTTTTATCTTTTAAAATATATATTATTTATTCACACATATTATTGTTATAATTAAAATACACAGTTTTAACTTTTAAAATAAATATTATTTATTCACACCTACTATTGTTATAATTAAAATTACAGCAACTTTAACAAGCTCTTAAGGAGGAGGAAAACACCGCGTGAGACCAGGTCGCTTGAATCTTATTACAAAGATTAACAATTGACTTAATATATACAGAGACAGGCGCATACCTCTGTATTTCCATTATGTTGCTCAGCATGACTGGAATTTTTGCTGCTTCTTTTACTGACATATGGAGTTAGCTTTGTCATTGGTAAACACATTTTCACTATTAAAAATAAAAATTTATTCTCTTAATTCTACTGCTCGAATCATCACGATCTCTCTCTCTCTCTCTCGACTCTTTCTCTCCCTCTCTCACGACCCTCTCTCTCTCTCCCTCTCTCACGACTCTCTCTCTCTCTCTCACGACTCTTTCTCTCTCCCTCTCTCTCACGACTCTCTCTCATCGTTTTTGGATAATAATTTCTTATGAACCACACTGCTAGAATTCCCATTCCAATATATTCGTAAACATTTTCTCCTTGTGGCCACATCATTTTGCTTGGGGTCAGATACGCCCTCCTTGCTCTCATTGGATTCTCCTCAGTGTGATGTCGCATCATCGATGTCGCATCTTCGCATCATAGGCTCTTTGAATTTCCAATGAAGCTTGGTTTAGCTCTTGGCCCGAGGAGATCTTTGACCCAATCACACCTGCAATTTGTGAGATGTGAATTTATTGGGGTCATGACCTTCCGGGCTAAGTCCATAAAGTCTGCGCTTTATTTTGTCGGAAACATCAAAACTGCATAAGTTACTTCCTGGTCTCACAATAACCTGTTTCAATTGCTATACATTTTTCATTAATAATTTTTTAATTATTTTACATTTACATTTTTGGAAGTTCTGTAAACATTCTGTGTTCATTCAAGTTATCGATTTTAAAAACAAAATAAAGATCTATTTTTATTTCTTACATGGATAATGGAATACAGTAGCGAAATGTGAACACGGGCTCAAAATAGAGATCTGATAGAAATAAAATTCCTAGGTGGTGTGGAGAACAACAAGATTCCAATTTTGCAGTAAGGAGAAAATGAATGTAAATTTAACTTTAAAACAGGATTAACAACAATGTATTTCTATTGCAGACCACGAGTTGTGAGATTAAGTTGATTAAGTTGTGCATTAATTGTACATTCGCGTTGTATCTATCTTCATCAAACGTAAACATGATGATACAGTCTGTAGGTAGTTTTGAAAGTAATATATGCACAATGAGACGATTTCTTGCGAGGATTCCAACACTATTTCTGGAGATTAGCATCAGTGTCAGAATGAGAAATAACAACTGCGAAAATTTGGAAAGAGAATGTATGAGAGTCTTTTATGTATACCTTCGCATAAATTTTGGAGATAAATATTGCTATTTAATGTTTTAAAAATTGTTTACATTCACGCTGTCTTCTTTACAAGTAATATTTTAGCTACTATTATTCGTAAACCTAATTATTATTAGTAGTAAAATTAGTTTTCAATTAATAATGCTATGTAATATATGACTTTATTATTTTGAGAGTACGCTCACAATTTCCTCGATACATATACTGTATCTTTACCATTCATGTAAGTATTTTGTGATGTACAGTTCATAAAGTTATGAATTTCTGCGGAACAGTTAAGTAAAAGAACAATTTCCCCTTTTCTTTTTTGGGGGGAGGCAATCAAATTTGTCATCTATGGTTATAAAAAAAGAATTGAGTCGTTAATTTCTTTGGTTATAAAATTGATAGAGCTTACATGAGAACTAATATGGTTTCAGCATTAAAATGTAAAAGAGGTTGAAGCGTTTAATAAGGACATCTCCATCAGGTTGTTTATACATTTCCCATTAAAAAATTTTCAATATACTTGAGACATCTATATTTAAAGTTTGACTGTAATTGGAGTTGAGATGATGACTGATCTGGATTCAGCGTTAAATTCTGAAGAAAGCATGGTGACACACAAAAAAATTCCACTTCTGATTCTTATTTTACTTCCACTTCAAAAAGTTTCCTTGAAATACTTATTTTTTGGAATTGTCTGTAGATAGTGCTTAGACTATCAATGATATGGATTAAGCATTAAATTTTGGAGGGGGTGGAAGACTCCCTAAGAATTTTCATTTATTTATCAGAATCATTTAGCAAATATAGCTCAGATGATGACTGATGTGGTGCCTACAGTATATTTCTGATTATGTGATGAGATTCAATAAGAACTTTATTTTCCGGTTCTTTTCTATTTCTCATTAAACTATTTTCCTCGAAATATATATTTGTCACATCGGCTATCGAGAGATATGATATGATGATCGACATGAATTCAACATGATATTCTAGAGTAAGTATGTGCCTCGCTTTACATATTCGGTTCTAAAAATATAAGTTCTGATATAAAAATTTAAATCTTTCTTCCAACATCAATTTCTCAGAATTGGCTATAAATAGAGTTTCCGTGATAATTTATATTGATTCATCATCGAATTTCAGAGAATTTTCACTTTCGGTTTTGGAGATATCATTTCCGGTTTTCAAAAATCAGGATGAATGTACGAAATAAGTGTGCAAAAGAGAATACAAATTCTTAATAGTTCCTTCTAAAATGAAGTGCACGCACCACTTGCTACCACATGAAGGCTTCTTCATAAATTTCTTGTATATATTAAATTTAATAATCATGAAGTGAAATATAGAAAACAAAAGCTAATTTAAAGCGATATTACATTGCAAGAAACGTACTTCCAGCAGCCCTGTAGGATGGAAAATTTCTTCTTCCCTTCAGTCTGGGATATAGAAAGTTTTCCTATTAGGTAAAGCTTTTAACAAGAAAGTTCGTTAGCCGATGTTTACAGATAAGGATTGGATTACTTTGCCATTTTTGTTTTTAACACTTTACAACATAGAAAAAAAAAATCTGAAACTCTTTAAATTTTCCTTTTTTTCCAGTTGGCAACAGGTCAGTAACGGTTTATTGGATGCATTCATTGCGGAGGCATTTAATTAATTAGCTTTCTGTTTTAGTATATATTATTTCAATACCCATCACATCCGTAGAACTGTTACTAGCACAAACAATTACTTTCATTCATATACTACTGTCCTCATTGTTCCGAGAATTACCATCAGTTTTTGATAGAAAATAAAAATTCGAGACCGTTAAACTTTCAATAGGAGTTTTTATCACGTTATTGATAACTTATTTTTGCTATCAGCAACGCTTGTATGCACTATTTCAACACATAAAACAAGATACTGGAAATTGTGCTTTAAACTTTATTATGGCATCTCATTTTTGTCCCTTTTTAACATAAAATTTGAAAAAGAGAGAAAAACCTAAAGAGCGAAAGAACATATTCGGTTAACCGAAATTTTCGAATGAAAGAGTTTCGGGTAATTTTGATTTTGTCGTTTTTATCAATTGCGGAGGCATTTAATTAAATAGCTTGAGCACAACAGCAGCGACGTACGCAAGTGAAATGCATAATATTTGCGAAAAACTTTGACACAAGAGGTACATATAATAATAATATTCAGATCCATGTGAACTGCGAATAAATATCCGAGTATTTGAATTTTATATCTTGAATTTAACTTCCAAGCAGGAAGTACGTTTACTTTTGTATTCCTTACGATATTTAACTTTCCCCTACGCAGTAATCATCTACTAAATTTGCATGGAATTTGATAGCTTAGAAAATTTATAAAAGGAATACTGGAATATATAACATGAAAACGGTAACATTTTCTCATCCTCAAAATATGAAAAATTTTCTTTTCCACTTCTATTCAAATATTCCCGTCATGTCCCAAATAGCGGCTTTCTCAATTTGTAGGAAATGACGACGTTATAAAGTGGGAACCTCTACAGAAGTTTAATTTCTAATGCGAAGCTTGAATCGAAGCTGAAACGTGAACCGAATAGTTGTTAGTGATAAAAAAAGTATTTCCTACATTTTTGAAATCTTTAGATGTGGATAATCTGTGCTTAGAAATAGACGTGTTCTGCTGAATACTGTTGAGCTTTGGTTATTTGCATAAAAGATCCTGAATATAAATTCAAATATTGTTCGGGTCGAACAAAGAGATGTAGTATGCATCTTTAAGCCAACTTATGTTCATTGTTACAATAGAGTGAATCATATTTTGCGGAATGTTTCTTTAAAAAAAAACAATGATTTCTCTTAGGAAAATCCAAGAACTTTGAACCAAGTACTATTAAAAACATTTTACTAGAATACTTTTCAGGAGTTTCAATCTCCACCATTAGCCAAACGGTTCGCAATCTGGCCTTCAGATCTATATTCGTGTTTTATAGGTGGTTCAGATCTATAGATAGTTGAGATCTATAGGTGGGATCTATGATACGAGTGATGATTCCTAACCATGCGTATACCGTCGTATTAATTCAGATTTTAACTTATAGATAATACTTATAGCACATACTGTCATTTCCTTTTCACTGTTAAGAATTGTATGGACATAATCTGTAAGACGACAGTGAGCGTTAAATTAATATCTCTTTATATTTCAATATATTTATTTGAAATTTATCATATGCGATTATTATGCAACTAGTCGATTGCGCACAATATTTGGTAAATAAATATTATTTATCATTTAAATTGCTTAATAATTTATATTGCAAATTTCCCTTTTTCAAAAACTATCCGGATGCAATGAATGTTTGTCAAATTATACTTTGCTTTTTAACATGCTATTCATATTTGCAATGAAGAATAGGAGTTAGAGTTAATATTCAAAAATAGTTTAGGTAGAAAAATAAGTGATTACCAACAACATATTTAAATTTAATATATACTCAGCAATGCAGGAAAACAAAATTCATCCCAATATATTTAAAATTAAATAGGGAAAACATTAGTAGCATATTTGTATTTAATTAACCAAAAATGTGATACCAGGAACGTTTTGTAGTTGTATTAATTACAAAAAATCGTGTTTTGAGAAAAAGTCTTTAAAGTATACATATTCTACTATAACTTTGTTAGTTTTCTATCTTAATATATTCATAACTTCAAAAGTAAAAGCGTGCGGATTTTTTTACCATCAATGGGAAATAATATGTATAATATTATTCTGTTAATGGGTCGTTTCTCCAAAATATTATAAAGCCTATACTAACACAATTTAGTCTAATATTAGAACTGCAAATATTTAATTATTCAATTAAGTATCCAATTAAATATGTAATTCTTTTAATTAGCACTAAACATTTCGTTCCCCTGCAATATATATACTCTTATACAATGTGCATATTTGTATAGTGTGTTGTTTTATAATAAATGATGATTTGTGTCTGAAAACTGTGCTACAGATATGACAAAAATATTAAATATACATGTATCAGTACATCGTCTGTGAGTTATATAGAATATTACTCTGAATATATCTCTATTGCTCTAGTTGCAGTAAATATAAAATATAGATAAGCTGTCCGAATCACACGATTTTGCCCGAAATACTACTGAAAAAATCTAATGTGGGCAGCACATTACTTTCTTTATATAATGCAATGAATTTACTACTTGTACAGTTAAAAAGATGTTATTCTTATAGTAGGTACTGTATTATTTAAATATTGTAATTGCGTTGGCACAGCATATAGATGCACAGAAAATACGCAAAACTAAAGCAGTTTTAGGGCGAATGCAACACTAAAAAATCTGATGTGGGCAACACATGACTTCCTTATATAATGCAATGAATTTTCTACTTTTACAGAAAAAAAATAGGTTTTTCTTATAGTATATACTTATATTCTTTCCAAGATATTGAATGTTCGTCAATTAGTCGCCATTTTCATTGATTTAGCGTCATTTTTATCCATTTGGCGAGATTTTTGTTAATATGGCAACATTTAAAAATGTCGCCAAGTTGGCGACATTCCACTAAATTCGTGGCCAAAATCTCGCCAAGCGTTATGGACGGAGAAATAAGTAATTATTACAGTGGATAAATGACTATTGGAGTTCATATACAAAATTATTACTCAAAGTATCTTTTCTCGTGAATGGAACAAGTTAGATTCACGAGAATGATGTCACCAATTTTATCGCATGATATTACATATGAAAAGTGAACATGTTTCTTAACAGTTAACATTTTTTTTAATATATGGAATTTTGGTATAAATTTATTTGAAAAATGTGCAATATCTCGAGAACGGTTCATGCTAGCGTTTTAAAGTTTACGTCAATTGCTGTCTAAGGAAAAATTGCATAAGAAATGTCTATTTGCGTAACTTTATTAAAGGTTTTGCTTTTTTGATGATTTTTAAAAATTTCACTCGAAAATTTGGGGGTGTTCTGAACATTCGATTGTGTTTTAAAACAACAGGCTTCCAGTATTCACAGATTGTGATTTCGAATCGCTTCATTCGTTCGTGAGATATCGTCTCCACAGACTCGCTGACACACACACACACACACACACACACACACACACACACACACACGCACACACATACACACAGACATCACAAATATTCGATTCGTGATCAGGAATTCTTGAAACGTTCTCTCCCGTCGAAAACTCGAATTCGAATTTTCGACCCCGTCACAATAGTTTCCTTATACATTATGTATATAAGGAAAGTAATAAGATTAACGGGAATTATTTTAGCCAGGATGTGTTCCTTATTAAACTTATCATTCAAATAATGATTTAATTGGATGGAGCGACTTTCAAATTATAAGCGATTTTCAATTTATAATTTTTTTACGATAATTCGATAAAATGTTTAAGCCAGTGCATTGCATTAGAATGAAGTTCCAATCTAAATTAAATTGGAAAATATTAGTAAAGCATTTGTATTCAATTAACCAAAATATTTGATGCCTGGAACATTTTGAAGTTGTATTAATTACAAAAAAACTTGTTTTGAGAGGAGAAAAGCCTTTAAAGTATACATATTCTATAATAACTTTGGATGTTTTTAATCTTGTGGCGAAAAGGAGTCGCCAGTCCCGAACTCTGGACCTCGTGCTTACAAGACCGACATTAAAATCATAGAGCAAAAACTAGTATTGGTTCCGTTCTTATAATTCGGGTACAGGTTCTAAGCATCTTTGATCAGATGTCTTTCCTGCCGCAATCTTGATACATTCATAACTTCAAAAGTAAAAGCGTGCGAATTTTTTTCAATCAATCCGACATAATTTGTATAATATAATTCTGTTAATGTCTTGTTTCTCCAAAATATTACCAACTTTTGCTGATTTGAACGTCTTACTGTCCCCTTAAAATTAAATCCCAGTGAAAATAGCCTGTGGCTTATATAAAGAGAACAATGGAAATATATACTTACATAATTTAGTCTAATACTAGAACTGCAAATATTTAATTCTTGAATCAAATATCCAATTAAATATTTAATTCTTTTATTTAACAATAAACATTTCTTTCCTCTACAGCATATCTACTCCTATACAATATGCATATTTGTACAGTGTGTTGTTTTATAATAAATAATGATTTGTGTCTGTAAACTGTGCTACAGATATGACAAAAATGTTAAAATTACATGCATAAAAGTACATCGTATGTGAGCTATTTAGAACATTACTCTGAATATATTTATATTGCTCCTATTGTCGTAAATATAAAATATAGATAATCTGTCCGAATTATACGACTTTGCCCGAGATACTACTGAAACAAGATTAACGGGTTACAAAATCTGAATTATTTTAGCCAGAATGTGCTCCTTATTAAGCTTAATAAACCATTCAAATAGTGATTTAATTAGATGGAGCGATTTTCAAATTATAAGCGATTTTTAATTTTTAATTTTTTTTTACCATAATTTAAAAAAGTGGTTAAGAAAGTGCATTGAATTAGAACGAAGTTCAATGATTAGAATAAGAATTAGTTGGAGGATGCTTTTCTGGTAAATTTAGAAAGCGGATACTTGTAAATTTCCACTCCGTCTTGGAGACCCATGAGATAAAGGAAGTCTTGAACTAGAAATGTCCACATTACACGCTCAAATACGATTTATAGAATACCTATTACATTTAGGTTACAATTTTTGCTTTGAATCATGGAAGCCAAATTATATAACTCGAATTATAAAAAAGCAAAGAAAATATCAATTGAATGTTAATTTAAGGACAGTGCATGACTATGAGTTGATATTGTAAAGCAGAGAATTGGGTACGACTATCGATGGCAACACTACCATTTGTTTTTTGGAACCCCACTATAACGGCTGAAATTACAGAAATTTATAAAAGTTAATGAAACGCAGATTAGCTGTATATTTTACCAAATTGTGTTTGTTGTCTGTTATTAATAACTAAGAACTTGATGAAAATAGAGTTTTCACAAACATCGTCCGAAATGTGAACCATTTTGCTTTCACATGACGATGATTTCAACCACAACGGGGAGGGGGCGGAACACGTTACACACCTTACGTGCATTATCATAATATCCATGTCCATAGATGGGATGCAAACCCCATAATCCAACAGTCGAGAGAGAACGAGGAATCATTTGCTTTAAATTTCTTGAGTACCATACTATTTGCACCAATTTTAAGTTCGATGCAGATAAATTCGGAATATATGCTCGAGAAACAACTAATTTAACTGTTTCGTTATACCCCTGGTATAACATGCTAGCAAATTTTATGTAATCAATATATATATGTTTCACATGATTATCAGATCAATGGATACATACATCAGTCACATAAGGTCAGAACTAAATCACTTTCATTTAGCGAAAAATCGCAGTGAGAGATATTTCACATAGTAAAGAACCACGTACATTATCGAAATAGTGTGCATTCGTGTATAGATTTTTAAAATAGTATTAATCATTCATATTTTTGTTAAAAAAGTATTAAAACAAAAGATTTATTCATGTATAGATTTTAAAATCCTCAATAATTATTCATATATTTTAAAGAAAAACGTTATTCACATAGTATGCATTTATTCATTTATAGGTTCTAAAAGTGGTGTTAACCATACAAACATTTTTTGTATAATAATATTCAAGTTATGTACATGAAATTAGTCGTTTATATACAAAAATATATATTACGAAATAGTTGTCAAATATGTTTTGAGATAATACAAGATAACAATAAACGTATATTATCTTGTATTATCTCAAAACATATTATTATTAATTAAACATATGCAATTAAACATATATATTATTACTTAATTTTTTCAATAAATATTTCATGATAATTTTTATACTGATATCCATATAAAGACTTATATAATTTGAAATTATATATTTATAAAAATGTATAAAAAAATATTGAAAAATACCAACGTTTCGAAAGTTTTCTGCAAATTTCATGTTTGAAACAACTGTGTGGCATTGGCAACTTCTTTTCTGGTTTTTTCAGCCACGTGTTCTAGCCTCTAAGTGGGGATGTATTTCTTGTTTATCCTGACGAAGAAAGCTGTATTTTGAAACCGGTTGACCAGTTAATTTTTTCATATATGATCAGTTTTAAGAAGATCTTATTTATGGTGATAAGAGTGAATTTATAAGTTTTCACTGATTAGAATAACAGTAAGAAAGATAAAATATAACAAGTAATGTTTTAACTAATTCAATCATTGTGGCACTCATTATTTTAAAAGCATTTATTATTGCAAATAATTTGGCATCACGTCTGATGTTATAATAGAAAAAAGTAAGCACACATCCACAACATAAGGTCTTTATTTTACTTCCTATAAGACGTACAAAAGTTTAAAGAAACAAGGCCAGAGCGCTTTTGAGCATAAGTACGCTCTTCATCAGTGGCTACACGGAAATAAAATTTGAATCGTTCATATGTAGACCAGATATAGCGACAAAATTTGCATAAATACAATTTACAAAAGAATCTACGTTTAGACAAGGATAAACCGTAAACTATTTTTTCAGAGTTTCAAAAATTTCAACAACAAAAGAACAGCATATTAAATTACAATTTAATTACAGAAATCGAAAAGAAGAGAGGAGGTGACAATCAAGCATAATCCCAAAGATGAAGACGTCAAATATAACTTTGCAGATACTTGATTTGCATGGAGTCGAGAATGAGTCGCCAAGCGTAACTCAAATTCATCACAGGGCCAAAATTACAAACGGACTCACGGTAAATATAAATAAAAAGGGATTCAAAAAGGAGAATATCACGAGGGTTATTACAACGCATCAAAAGGAAAGTCTTTTCAAAAAGAGGCTGAAAATTATCTTTAACAACAAATTGAGCAGGAGCCGTAGAAAGTTTACTATCCCTGACATCCCGAGCATGTTCTGCTAAACGGATGCCAACGGTGCGTTTAGTACTTCCAATATAAAATTTAATTACCGTTTTAAAAATAGTTTACGGTTTATCCTTGTCTAAACGTAGATTCTTTTGTAAATTGTATTTATGCAAATTTTGTCGCTATATCTGGTTTATATATGAACGATTCAAATTTTATTTCCGTGTAGCCACTGATGAAGAGCGTACTTATGCTCGAAAGCGGTCTGGCCTTTTTTTAAAACTTTTGTACGTCTTATAGGAAGTAAAATAAAGACTTTCTGCTGTAGATGTGTGCTTAATTTTTGCATTTATTATTGTATTCAAAAACAGTATCCAGACTTTCTTTAAATAACATAAGTTCATACAAAAAATTATATATCAACGATATTGTATTTATTTATTTATTTGCTTTTCCTACAATATATGGAAACGTATAACAAATCGTGTCAAAAATCGTCAATTCGAATTTTCGGCGGACCTACACTTTTAGAGCACTCTAGAACTTGAAAAAAATCTTTTTAGCATGAATTCTGTGTGTAACTTACTGTCTTTGTAATTTTTGTAACTTTTCTGTCTTTGTAACTTTTTGTGCAATATAAGAATCTGCTCTAACTCAAAATCTGATTATCCAAATTTCACAGAATTCGGAAGGTGAGTTATTTAAGGTTTACCCTGGATCTGATTAGATTTTGGCAAGATTTGTAAAAGTAAGATACTGCCTTTTTTGCAAAATGGCCCACAAAAGTCGTCAAAACCAGAAATCAAAGATTACATAAGCACACATGCATCAATTAAATTCTTGTTTTATACGCTATTGTGGATGACAAGGTTTTTGACGCTAGCCCGCTTGAAATCCACTATTAATTTTGCTCTTAATTTTTAATTCTTAACTTAATTTGTATTCTTAATGCTTTCTCGTCGCATTTGTTAATTTTGTAACTTATTACTTTTGACTAACGGTATATTCAATCGCGTTTGCGCTTTCCCTTCGCTCCGCCCCTTCTAGGCAGTCGGCCAATATCAAGACAGCATCATCATCCAACAGCATCGGAGAAAACCAAACAACTACATCCTGTTTTACAGCAATGATGGATCATCAATATCTATGTGAACATTATAAAATTCGACAATGAACAATATTCGATGTGGGGATAAGTGTTTTTACACAGGTGTCCCGTATTGTTTCGTCTTGGCTTGATAAGAAAATGAATAAAACTAACCCCTATATATTTTAGTTTGTTTTCAATTTATTTTATTTTTTTTCCTTTTTTTTTCAATATCGCTGTCTACAGATAAGTCCAGACGAATATACGTCCAGTCGAATATACGTCCAGTCGAATATATATCCAGTCGCCAAGTGATATCGAAAATGCATTTAAAACTGCGAATTCAGTGTAATTTCAAATACATACCCATGATATTTTGTGCAATTAAACTCAGTTTAATGAATTACGAAAATAAAAAAACGAGTCTGTAGTGAAAGTCATGTGCTGCAACTCACATCAGATTCTTTTGCTTGTATGTGTTCCGTTACAAATAGAAATTCTACACTGAAGTTCGTAACACTAGTACTGATTTCGCACTTTTTACCACAAATGAAGGGCACTATAGATAACAGACGTGAAACAAATAGAATTTTTTCCATTCTCGAACAACTGCAGATAAAATTGCGAAAAAAAAAAAGTCCTTTGATCTTTTATGAAAAAGTGGAGTTTGAACGAAATATAAGGGGACCCATTATGTGATGTAACTCTTTGCATGGCTTTTTCAAAAAATCTGTTGGACACTTTCTGTCCGTGAACTTTCAGCCTTTCATTATTTGATGTAAATGGGGGATTTGTAAAAGGGAGGTATGTTAAAGGGAAGTGTGTAAAAGGCTGATATAAAAGGGAGGTGTGTAAAAGGCGGATGTAAAAGGGATATGTAAAGATTGGATAAATGCATGTGGCTGAAATTTATTGTGATGGTTTACCGAATCACTTGTTTATAATTTTGGTTAAGTATGAGTTTGTTATGGTGTATAATGTGTTTATATATTAGTATAACATAATGTTCTTTGTTTCTTGTTTTCTTTGCTGTATAAGGGATATTTATGTTGGTTGGTCCACATTTCAAACAGCTAATTTTTAATATTTTTTAAAAACAGTGAATAGTTTCCATTCAGGCATATTTATATATAAAACTTATATGAATAATAATATATGCAACTTATATAACATATCTGCCCCGCTTTAATGTGAATATCCTGTATTCTTGGGGCATGGGTGGCAAAGTTGAAGCTTTGGGAAATATGTACAGCATTTTTAGGAAAAATGTTATTAGGAACAACATTGTAAAGAAAAATGTAAACATTTTGTACGCTTATACCTCCGAGCCAAAAAGATAAAAATAGTAACAATTTTTTCTCGTTTTGGGAAACATATGGTACAGATAAAAAATATATATGAATGATTAAATTATTTTAGTGTTTTGAACCCTTTTTCGAAAAAAACAATGAAAAAATGATCTATGTTTTCTAGAGTTTCTTACATTTTACTTACAGTTACTAAAAATATCTTCGCAATTATAAAAATTAGATAGATATAGTAAGAGAGAAAAATAGGTAATTGGAAATACAATTTCTTGATCTATAATGTGTTTTAAAATGCTCTTACAATTTGCGACTAATCGTCTTGACACGTTGAAGTAGATTTAAAATCTTCCGTTTTCCTAGTCCATGATACTATCTCAATCAAAAACGCTAGCTATGAACAATAAGCATAATTACTTATTAGTTTTCGAAGTACACTGGTTTTACTTTTGATAAATTTGTATTTTAATCTCGGTTTCCCAATAGGTGGGAAAATTGCAATTATTAAATTGTCACGAGTATTGCATCTCAATGTGTTTGCATATCCCAGCCTAAAATATTGGTGAAGAAGCACGAGATATTTTGTTTACTTATTAAAAATCTTTAGCGATTGGCGAACGAACTTTTAAATGAACTTGGGAATTCTAGCGATGTTTAATGATTGATGTTATATGAACAGAATAGGTGAAAATATACGTATTCAAACACGTATTTATGCTCCGCCATGTACTTTTATAGATGTTTATAGATTAACATAAATTAAAAACATATATTTAAATGTATTGTATAAGTTTATTTATATACCTCCAAGCAAGTTAGGAAATTAATTTGATATTTTGATAAGAAGTGAATGGTTGAATAGCCAGATGAAATCAAGGAGAAAACTAAATGTGCTAGCCAGCTATTAACAGTTTGTGAGTAATTTGCAGCACTTTGATAGCCTGTAAACGAAGCGAATGAGTCTGAAAAAAGCGAATAAACTTATTTAACCTCACCGGAGTTTTATTTTACAAAATGGTATTCATGAAAAAACTCTGTCGGCACTATCAGTTTGGTGCCACCGCCGATTTTTTCAATGTTTTAATGGACCGTATATTTTGGTTTTCCTTCATAACAAAAGCATCCTCAAACTTCCCTACTTTAGGGATTTTAACGCAATGCGCATGTTGCTAATCACACCTAATGAAAATAAGTTGTGGTTTACAATAATAAATATATAACAAGCTGTAACGAGTCTAATTTTATATTTATAATAAAATTACTATAATTTGATAGATAAAAATATTATGAATTAATGTATTAAGTATAGATAATAATATCGAAACAAGTTTTATGTAGTTAAAGTCACATGTTGGTGACATCAGTTGCTCATAAAAGAAGCTACTCTTAGGTTCATAAAAGAAGCTACTCTGAGGTTCATAAAAGGCGTAACGATCCTGTACATTTACCTCAAGTGAAAAATACTACTGATTAAATACGTGATGCGAATTTACTTTTTCCATTAACTTAAGACTGTGTTATAAAATTCCACAGAACGTATTTTCATCTTTATGAAAGAAGCGTTATTTAAACGATATAACACGAAAACGTTTATGAATTTTCATATCTCGTTCTATGAAATTTTGTGAAAGAGCAATAAATAGTTGTAAAGCTATTCATATTTTTACCAGGCTGTGAATTGGAGAAAATTCAATGTGTCTTACACATCACTTCTTTATTTAATTGTAAATTTCTTAGTTTTAAATATGATATGCTTAAAATACGTAAGGATGTATAAGGCAGAAGAATTTTAGCTAAATAAATCCCAGCATAAGTAAAGAAAATATTTGTTAAATACATCGAAGTATTAAAATTGCGGTAACATCGAATATATAATGCATCCCAACGAGCATAGAAGTACATTGTCGTAGAATATCACATGACTCAAGAGTGTTGATATCGCAAGGTTACAAAAGAAAATAAAGTAGTTCCCAGGTGACGCTTACACAAGGGACATTTTTACTGAAGCATAGATGAAATATAAACTCTAATAGAGCTTATAAAATACATACTATCCACTATTTTGCTACCAAATAAAATTATCCGACTATAATTCATAAGTGTTTTGTATTAGGTACAAATGTGTTAATTGTTAAAAAGTGGCAGTTCGGATGAACTAGCTTCGTACTAACAAGTTCTCATGAAACATGTATTTAACTTTAATAAATGTCCAAATATATTGCTACCTAAAAGATGAAGAACATAATAATAGATTTATAAAATCCTTTTAATTATTGCGACATAAAGGAATTAACATGAATAAAGAACATAAAATCTTGAAATATGAGCTTGAGAAAATATAAATAAAATACAGAATATATGAACTCAATGTGCGGTGCAGGAAATGGACGTAACAGTGTAACAGAAGTTATACATGGCCATATCATACCTCGAAGAAGTATGGTATGGCTGATAAATCATTAATTAGATTACAGGGATTTTTATTTATATGAAGAGATTTAAAGAAATATAAATAAAAATAAAACTGATGAGAACTTTTGAATAATGAAGGCAAAAAAAAAATTTAACCAGTGACTTCTCCTCTACAAATGATTATCAATTAAATATTTATTTATTTATTTTTTAAAACCATTTTGATATTCTTTCAAAAGATACTTTAAGTCACATTAAGTCTCATCAATATACGATTGTCCATATTTTCAAGGAATTTGATAAATGCTGCATTTATTGCAGTTTTCAACCAGGTCCTTAAAGCAAGAAAATTTCACTTTGTTGATAGGGGAGAATGTTATTTAAGTAAATCTTAAGAATTCTAACAATTTTGTCACTAAATTTTGAATAGATAAAGCAAATAATGTTGAAAAATGTTTAACTAGAATTTTCTTTCTCATACGTGTCTTAGAGAATTTGTAAAATATATACTCCTGGTATAGGTTTAAGGTCATTGATATAAATAATCAGTAACTAATCTGAAATATAATACTATTAGAAATACTATCATATAAGTTTCAATAGGGGTTTTAATAATCTATGACTGGTATTGTGATTCAGAATAATTATTTCTATCAACGATAAAAGTATTTGCATAGTGCTGACACACCAAATAATTGAAAACAATAATAATAGAAACAACAAAGTCCTGATAAATACAATAGTAAGCAGCAAAATTGAAGCCAATAAATATGCCATACAAGTGGAATAAATATATTACCCCAGAATGAACGTATAGTCATAGGTTATTTGCTGGTATAAATCATATAGCAAACTAAAATCAGTTGAATGGGAAATGAAAAATAGAAAAATAGAAAGTAACTTGAAACATGAAGAAATGAAGTGGTTGACTGATAAAGTTGTAATCATGAAACAAGAATACCAAATATTATTTATTATTGCAATTTTCTTTAAGAGAAAAATGCAGGGAGTTTTGGTGTTAGGTACTACTAAATTAAATAATCTTTCTTATCCATAATTAATTTTATAGTTCTCTAAAAATTTTTTTCATTCTATTACTTTCTTCATTTAATTAACATTTTCTCACGTTTACAAAACCTTTAATGACTGTTTTGATTCAACTGCCCTGACGATAAGGACTTATTTTTGGCTTTAACTTCAGATTATACATTTTATTAAATATCGTTTGTTGTTACTAACAAAGTATTTCTATTTGTAAATTATTTAAGACAATAATTTTACAAATATCTTTACAGAAAATATTACATTAGGAGGCTTTAATTTAAAAACTACAGTTTGATATCTGTGAATGTTCTGTAAATCTGTCTATTCAATACTTTCTCATTCAGAATTTGCTTCTTTCACAGAGATTCTTGAATACAATACAAGTTTCTAGAGAAATTATTTATTTTAAGACATCCGAGACAGGTCTAGGTACATATTTGAAACATGAAAAAAATCGACAGAATTGACAGAATTTAAAAGTCTATCGACAGAAACCGTTCTTGCTTCAGCAGCAGGGATTCTGTCCATTAGGATAGCTGGGCATGTATGTATCTAGGTCCAAGAAAATAGGAGGGACATAGAAACATACATTATTGTGATTTATTGTGATTTACTCTGATTTATTGTATTTATTGCAGGACTAATACCGTTTTACAAAATTTTACAAAATCATTTTGTAAATGAGCTATAATGTACTCTTTTTTAATGAAAAAAATATATAGGTGGATTGATTGAGGTGGCTTGAATTTGAATTTACCTTTGCTCCTAGGGCCCGAAACGATGCTAACCTGGCTTTGTTTAGTAGGTGACACATAGCTGTCATTCTGCAGAAGGAGTTTGTTTATTATCTTTCAAATACGTTGACATAATTGATTCCTTATATGCTATGCTGTTCCACACGTTTAAAAATTGTTTACCAGGATTCCTTAACAATTGTAATAACCAAGATTCCTTAACAGTTGTATTCCGTAAGAATTTTACTAATATCACTTCAATAAAATAGTATTTAATGGTAGGTTGAATTTTAGACCAGGAGCAGATTTGAAAACATAATCGTTTGGTGGGGGATTTTGAAAAACTCTGTAGAATTTCAGTATATTAAAAAGCACGACATTTTGATAATGAACCGCCTCTTAAAACTGAGCGAAATATTTTTTTTAGTCCTTTACTACATATATTTCAGGAGTCCGCATAATAACCACTTCACTGTGGATCGCTTTCATCTAAATACTGATGGATGTACCATTTCACATATGAAACCGAAAATGGTATTTCATCTCAATAATTTATTAAAATGTCTTGTCTCTATTTTTCAAATAATTCATATTTCGTAAAATTAAAGCAATAAAATGTAAGAAAATATGCATTATATCAATTTTGTTAACATGGGCGGTATCAGGATTCGACGTGATGAACTTTATCATTGTTTTCGCATGAGATCTTTGGATTCAGAGGGAGATATATTTTGATTATTTCTCTGAGATTCCGCAGGGCTTCTGCAGCGTAATTAAAGAAAGATGTGTGGTAGTTAAAATTGGGAGTTACTGTATGCATCATTTTAAATTGACGCCAGAAGCTACAGAAAAGCGTCTGCAAATTACTCCATTCAGATGTCCTTGGAAAATAATATTATTATACTGGATCAAAATGTTAAGATTGTTAGAGTGCCTCCAAAATCGCCGAGAAAATATTTAAATAAATTTGAATATGGGAATGAACTCACATTTCTTGGTATAATTTAAAAGTGATATCAAAATAATTTGAAGAAATTTGAACATTGGTTATCTGTTTTGTAAAAATAGATAAAATACACCACAATGGTTTAAATTGCTTTGAGACTATGAATTCACTTAATATTATTACCATTCTGGTGGTCGAGCGATCAGGGGCATACGTTTCCGCTGGAATGCGGGGTTGCGGGTTCGAATAACGCCAGCGGGCATGGATGTTGTCATGTCGAGGCCACGGGGGAATTAGTAACGAACGATCGAAATTAATATTATTGGAATAATGAACAATATCGCAATAATTTGAAGAAACTTGTATATAAGAATATGCTCAACTGTCTTAGCATTATGGGTAATATTGCATGATTTTGCAGCAATTTGATTGTATAAACACGCTGAATACTTTATTAGCATAATGTAGACATATAATATCACTGTAGTTATAATAATTTAAAAAAAATTGAATGTATTTGTATGCAAATGACTAAAGTAAATGGCAAAAAATACTGATGCAAATATCGTAATCAATGTAATAAGCAAATTTTTATTTACGTAGAATGATATTTTTGCAATAAACGAAGAATGGTGTACAAAAATGGCAGACAAATGATGTAGTACAATAATTTTTTTTTTCTTTTGACAACAGTTTTTATCGTCTGTGCATATGTTATAGGCAAACTTTACATATTTTCATATTGAATATAAAACATTCTACCACTTTTTGATATAATTGAAAATTTTCGTCTGTCTTGGCTCCCTGTCTAAATAAAAATCCTAATTTCGTTAATTCACCACTAAAGGCACTGAAAATCTTCTCGATCGATAGCATATAGTCACTTTTCTATCTCACTAGACCCTAGTTCAGTATCTCTAGAACACTAGAAAGTTAAAGTTATGCATAAGAACTTAAGAGGGAACTCTGTAAACTTATACAACGCTCTCCTCACTGATCCGAGATTCAAACACATCTTCTATAGATGTAAATGTTGGAGCTTGATAGGTTACGCCTGAGATGGACGTTCTAACTGGATTATTTTGGGGGGGGGGAATACCTGTTTTTACGGCTCTGCGAAATCTTTGATTAAGTGGATTCATGAATCGAAATGCTTTGCTTCCTAAAAGAAAACAATTGACTTTTCGTAACTTTTTACAGTAAAAGAATTTCAATAAAGTTGTTTATCTTCTGGCCAAACTGAGGAAAAGTCTTACATATTCCGACATATTATAGTCCAATATATTAAATTCTTACAGCATATTCCAACACATCTTTCAACACATTGTCTTACAACATATTTCAATTCTTTTAAGAACTTATCGAAGAACGCAATTTGATTTCAATCAATGGGGTTGTTTTGATTAATTAAACTCGTAACTTTTTTAGTCTAAAAGATATCATAAAACTTTTTAACAGACTTGGTTTCAAAAATTGCTAAAAAGCAATATATTGATATTAATTATTTGCTAACACAACATCACCTTTTCAAGTATCATAACAATATGTTGCTGAAAAATATTTTTTTACATAAATGAAAACTGAATGAACACTACTAATTTTGCAACTGATTTACACTACCTGTCGTCGCCATTATATATTGCATGAAAAGGAAAAATAATAATTCACCTGAGCTATGTTAGACTCAAATCCAATAATTACAGCTGAAATAATTTACCATTTTTTTTACAGGAGAGATAAGATTATAGAGCTCTAGATTAAATTTGATTTGCGACGATCCCATGCGATTCTTTGATTAAAAACTCTAGTTATAATGTGATAGTTATTCTGCATGGTAACGCAATGAATTATTCTAAAGTGGATGATGAAGTTGCTGAATGATTAAAAATAGTCCTCTTCAGTTGGAATGAAAATGCTATTTCATAAATAATAATTTTATTGTGATAATAATCATTAGTAAGAAAACAGTTAAAGAAGTATAAAGGTATAAATATGATTGAATTCCATCAAGAAATTGATGATAATATAAACTACACTGTTTGGTACATTGCTTGGGGACCCCGTTAATTGTAGGACATGCACTCCACTTGATATTTCAATGGAGATAGGTCATCTAGCTAGTCGTAGATCAGCAGGTCAAATACCCACAGAAACAGGAGTTCTTCTTTACAAGTATGTTTTAACTTAACCTTATAGGTTATATCCAGATGATGAGTTTGGTGTAAAGAACACTAACATGGAAATATCCTCAGGTCTCTTGCAGTGTTGACACATATTTAATTTCATGAAGAGTTAAGTCAAAGAAAAAGATAAGAACACATAGCTTAGAAGGTGATTTTCTGGTTGAAACCTCAATGACGAGAATAGACCAGGCGCACGTGACGTCACGTCGTCATCTTCTTCCTTGTTTGTGAGGGTAGAACCACCTAAACGCATACACATACTATGCATTGTAATACCTTATCAAACGTGGGTTATTCTTAATTTTTACTTTAAATTTTATATATTCAATTGATTTCAATATAGTACATTGTTGTTCTGCCTATGACTGCTCAAATCAATTTAAGAAAGGCAGTGGTATCGGTTTTTATCTTGATCCAGAAATACTTTAAAACATGTTCTTCCATTGAAGACTCAAATTCAAATGTTGAACCCTGTCAAATTACTTTCCCTATACATGAATGACATGAAGGCGGGTGGCTCTGAAAGAGCCCAGCACATCGACCAGTGGTCTATTGTACTACCCCAAAAAGTGAAGGTCTCTAAAGGTCTCTAAGAAAGGAGACCAGTAGCCGAAGTAAAAATAAGTAGGCACTTGACAGGAATGTCATACAACTCCCAGCGTTCAATCACATGTCGACCCATGTGTCCGAACCTATGGGCGGAGAAAACCTCATATTCACAAAGAATGTGAGCGGCAGTTTCTTCGCTATAATTGCAGCCTCTGCAAAGTGAATCCATAGTGACGCCCATAATATTTAGGTGTCTTTTAAAGGGGGTGCAGTGCCCATTAAGGAACCCAACAGCCTTTCTGATGCCAGTTTCCTTATACATGCATTATGTATGTAGGGAAGTATAAATTACAAGTTCTAATAACTTTTATTATAGTTTTCAATTTTCACATAATTTTGTACTGTAAATTGTACGGATCCAAATGCCGAATGAATGCATCATTAAAGAATGATAGAGCAATATCGAAACATCAACAAATTATTTTTAAAATATCAATCTCCCCCCCCCCCCCCCCCACACACACACACAAGATTTTGGCTACGTCTAGTGTTATTACTGGAATTATCGGTTAGGATAAGAAAAAAAATCCATAATTAATAAGTAGAAACACTTTGTGCAAACTGTGAAAAATAAGGAAAAAATTAGACATCATTCATTTAGAAACGGTAGTTAAGCTGATAGTGTGCTTGATATAAATTTAAACGAAACGTTTTCTTTCAAAATATCTTTACACTATGAAGATCATTAGAAGTGCAATCCATTATCAAAGGTATGAATAGTAAGCATTTTAATGAACATATTGTGAACTATTTCAGGTTCTTTTGGCTACAAAAATCTTCAAACCTATTATATTTAAGAAAATTATACATAATAGCTAAACTATAGTTAATTAATATTTGAATATTGCAACAAATTGAATATAGCAGTTTGGGATAAGCTATAATTGTATATAAAAAAATATATTCAGAAATATCTAATACATAAATCATATAGGCTATCTGATCTGATATCACATACTGATGTCGTGACGGCATTCGTCACTCCTTTATAAATTGCATAACTTCTGTATTTTTAAACTTTTATTTAATTAATCTGTGTCCTGGAACCCTCAGGTCATTATATATTTTATTATCGTATTGTATCTGATTCTGTGCAGATCTGTGGCCATTTTTTATTTCGTTATAATAATTCTCGCACACTCTGGGAATGACGCCTGTTAGTCTGGCTTGCTGGCGGAGACAGATGTCTCCTTGTTGTCACGCGGCAGATACGCGTGCCTTTGGAATCGTCCGTTGTGGGGCGGAACTGTGGATGATTTTGAATTGGAAGTAATTTTCGATTGGTGGAGAGGAGATGATGTGAGCCCATGTCATTTTCTATTGGACGGGTTCTGGATCCATCTGGAATGTATATAAGCTGCGTAAATTGTAACTCGGGGCTCTCTCCCTGGAAACATCTTCGAACTCACGTCGACGCGGGACTTAGCCCTCAGGCGGAGTTACCGTGTTGTGAGGGTCGGGAGAGATGCCACCTGCCACTGCTGTTACCACCTCGCCACTGCTGTTACCATCGCCACTGCTGTTACCGTCGCCACTGCCAAGATCTGATGATGTCTTGCCCTCGCCGACCGTCGACCGCCGTGTAAACGTAGAGATGATGCCTCATCCCGCTTGGTCGAGTACCGGGACCAGAGAAAGCAAATATGAAGCTGTTCCTTCGGCTGACCTGATCCGGCACCTTGCCGGAAACTGCGGTCCAACCGTTCCTGTTGGAGCGGGGCAATGTTGCCCCGAGGGAAATTATCAGTGGATGCCTGTGCTCTATCTGCCATGAGTCCTTCCAAGAATATTTTGAGGTAAGACTTGTACGTTAGACCTGCCGATGGGCAGTCGTCTGGACTTGTGCATCGACCGCTGCAGAACTTTTCATCCATAGGATCTTCTGCCAGCATTATACATATATATATTCTAACTACAGTTTCTTTCTTCATATTGAAGCTTTATCTAAGCCATAATAATCTAAATTGATTTTATATTGTTTGAAATACAGTAATTACGTAGGCCTTTAACGTTCCCCGGGTGTGTGCATTCTCTCTGACCATACCATTATTTTACTTAATTGGAATATGAAATTATTTGATTTATTGAATTTATATTAAATTCCGGCAAAGAGCCGATGATTCTTGGTAAAGTGAGGTCCAGTGGTTAAATTAGAAAATCTGTAATTGTATTTGATATGCAACTCCACTTCTTGAATAATTAATAAATATTGGATTTGAACTAAAATCATGTGTTCTTATTTGTGTAGAATCTGTACTGAATTTATGTGTTTTCAGCTCCTGGTGTATCCTTGAAGGTAAAGGTAATTCTTTGGTATTTGTTGGGTTTTCCTTCACAGGTCATCAGTTGGAATCCTCCAGCTGACGAGAGGTGTGTTACGAACCTGGGTTACAAATTTGGTGAGAGTTAGACTCTCGGTCTGCCGTGTCTGGCCGGTATCCGTGGTGACTTTAGATACCCACGGAACCCGCTATGACACTGATATGCCAAGAAGGGACTTGTAATTCTTTAAACAATCCGTGGTAACGTCTTCAGAGCATGCTATTAAAAATGAAACACATTTGGATAGTCTATATTTGGCCAGAAGCCTCAATTACTCGACCAGTCGTTAGCACGAATCATATATGGATTTGGTAAGGAATATACCGATCCACCGTGACTTGTAAATCTGCCCTTTATCGCTACGAGATCCAAACAATTAACACAATCTGGTAATAATTAAGAATTTTACTCATTATCGAGGTCATCCAAAGACATTTTCGTGCTTTTTTTCGTTCTGAAATTTGAAAAAAAAATCAAGCAAGCAGTGCTCAGTCCAATCGGCGCTACTCACCCAAACACGAGACAAAACGGACTTGTGTTTACGTGCGCCTACCCTATGCTGGGAAGATCGACTCGGGTGTAGATGTCACAATTATTGTTATCAAAATAATCAACTTCCTTGCAAACAAGGGAGTTAGTATGCTTTACAATAATTCCTTAAAAATATGATGGAATTGAAAATTTTGTGAAAAATTCAACTCCATCTTAGATTCCGTCTAATAACTTACTTTATAGAACGATTAAAATGTCCCCCAAGAATGGCATAATGATCAACAAAATTTTGCATCGCCCCTTAAGTAAAAAGTTTTAGGATGATTTTATTAAATACAATTTACTTTATAAATTAAAAAACAAATATTTTAAATTGAGGTTTTTGATAGCGAGGAATAATTATATTATACTTGCTTTATACAAATGTATTATTCAATGTATTCTGTGATCCCCTAGCACTAAATTTTAATACTTGGAATTGCATTTGAAATACATTATAGCACCGAGAAATTACTACATGTATATTGCTCCAAAGTGATATGGAGACACTTCCTCCAAAACTTCACCACTTTCTTCACTCCCTCCTAATTTTCCTGTTAGTTAGGAAGTTTTGAATAATATTAACTAAATTCAAAGAGAGGAGTGATTAAGTGAATTCTAGTTCGACACAAATATACCAAAAGTTTTTTTCACAAAATATTTTTAAAATGTTTTATAGGTTTAGGAACATGCCAGCGTTCCGCGCCAATGAATGAAAATGAAATACAAGAAATGCTCGAGTAGTTCCAACTATATACACTACGGGACAACTGTTAAGGACGGATGACACTATCCCCCATAGCAACCACAAAATGAAAGGAAGAAAAATGTGGAAAATTAGAATAAGTGCAGGATACAGTAAGAAGAGATGTGCGTATGCAAATTTTTTATTTCCACACCTGTTCGTCACATGATAGCGCTAGTAAGAAATTTAAAGGATTTGACGCGTGTGGACAGTTGTTGTTGTTCCAAGTTGGTGTTGTTGAGACCCAGACTGTCCGACCTACCAGAAAGGTGGAAGGTAACTGTTTGGACGGCCGGGAAATGCCACCCAATTTAGACCGGAACCCAGTGGGGGAGGCATTCACAAGGACCGTACTCTCCTTCCCCTACCACCAACATCTCGGAAGGACTTACGGACCCACACGTTTAACCTGATCGTACTCCGCATGAACACGGCGGCAAATCCAGCGCCCAAACTACCGGGCTACCGCGCCCGAAATTTGCCAACAGCACGCGGTGTTCCTAGGTGGTCACCCACCCAAGTACTAACCGCGCCCGATGCTGCTTGACTTCGTTGATCTAACGAGAACCGGTGTTTTCAGCACGGTACGGCCGTGGGCTCAGTTGTTGTTCTAAGTGAAAGCTTTACGGGAAATATTTAATTGACGAACTTGAAATTTTCGGTATGTCTTACTGATATCACTTAGATGATTTTACGCGTAGTCGTATTATTGGAAAGATCCAGAAGGCGAAAAATAACAGATGTTGCCAGGGTGTTCGACATCGCCCACAACGTTGTTGTACGGCTGTGGCATGCACCTAAAACAAATGGAATGTGTAGCAAGCGTCATTGGGGAGGACGTGTTAGAAATACGACGCCTGCAGGAGACAGGTGCATTGTACTTTTGGCAAAAAGGGACCAGCACACCACAGTTCAGCAGGTGGCAAACCAGTTTCTTGCTAGCACAGGACAGTGGATCTCCCGAAAATCTGCAGCCGACGTTTGGGAGAAGGATGACTGTACTCCCGCAGACCTGTTGTGTGTGTGTCTCATTGACCTGACTGTATTGTACCGTCCGTTTGTAGTGGTGTCGTGAACATCCCGATTGGACCGAACAGGACTAATATTGCGTACTATTCTCAGATGAGAGTAGGTTCAGTCTGTCATCGGATTGTAGACGCCAACTGATCTGACGTGAGATTGGCACTGCTTATTGTCCAGAAAATATCCAGGAAAGGGACCTATATCCGACATACAGTATCATGGTATGAACCGGCATCATGATCAATAGCCGCACACCCCTACATGTGGTTGAAACTGGTACTATGATCGGCCAACGATACATTGATGAAGATCTACTGCCTCATGTTCGCCTTTTCCGTGGTGCTGTCGGTGATAAATTTGCTTTCATGGACGACAACGCACCATATCATCGAACACTTGCTGTTCAAGATTGTCTAGTCAGCGAGGGTATTCAATGCCTCGTATGGCCAGCACGTTCTCCAGATCTAAACCCCATTGAAAATGTTTAGATTGCTTTGGAGAGGCGACTTGCTGGTCGAAAGTATCCTCCAACAAACAAGCGCATCTTCATCCTTGCACTGACAGAGGAGTGGGATAACTTCCCTCAACAGATGTTGGATAATATTGTGAAAATCATGACACGACGTGTGGAGTGTGGCATCGCACTCCACGGTGGACATATCCCATACTGACACCTTTCTCAAAGGTGCCTGCTGTCGTTCATATGCATTTTTCCATCAAATGAACACTTTTTTCCTTTCAGATGTTTCAAATACTTCTGTATTATCCAGAACAATAAATGATATTTATTCTAATGTCCGAACAGTGTGGCAGCAATATTTTATCCTGCTGGGCTTCCCGGCTTATATTGTGCTACATTGCAATTTGTGATTTATTCTTAGCAATTGTCCAGCAGTGCATTTATTCCATGCCACAAGATGCACTTTTCATCACCTCTTAATCTTTTCTCATTGGGAAGATGCATGCTGTTTTACACAACACTTAATCATTAACTGCCAAAAGACAACACCGATTCAAATCCATATTTTGTACGTGAGGTTATTATATGTTGTAGCTTTCCATACATGTGCTTCGCGGAATTTTTCGTAACACATTGGTTAGTTCTATGTTGCACAGCATTGCGTAACTAGCTGCGGATTCCTTACCCTTATATTCATTTGTGTAATGAGCGATTTTATGACTGACTTGCCTCTGGAAATACACTCACATGTGTGAACGGCCAGTCAAACTGCTACTGTACGCCCTCGGGTCAGTCGAGTGGTCTGGGTTTTCGACAGTCACATGTGTGGTTTCAACTTTATGTTGTCCTTCGTGAATAATATTCAGCGATAAGAAGTTGATTAAATCAAGAATTTCCCTAGGGGTGACTTTTTCCACTAAGATCTGTCTAGTAGCCAATTGAGTGGCCTGATATGCTTCTTATGAATTTGTGGAGTCACCTACGTAGTACTACACTGTTAATAATAGATACTAATAAACAATTGTCAAGGATCTGTGAAACAAGGTGCTTTGCCTCATCAGAGATGAGCTGTAGCGATTACAAAGAAGTGTTCCAAAATGATTATAGCTGTGTATCGCCTTTGATAATACGTAGATAATTTGAAGGATTTTTGTGCATATAATAATGAATTATTTATTAACAATAAATAAATGTTACAAATTCCTCATCCCAGGATTAATAACGTTTATTTTTGTAACATTTCTATAAATTTGTTTTTAAAAATTTTGAGCTTATGTATGCAGTAAGCATGATGAAATAACCTAAGTTAATATAGAATTATTTTTAATATATTCGTGATTTTCTGTTTCAAGAAATTCGAACTTTTAGTTTTCAACTAAATAAAGCATGATAAATATTTTTGTTATTGGAAATATTACCTTGTGGGAGACCATGTTAAATGTGTTTTTTGAATTTATCATAAATGCCACCAACAGAGTTAAGAATATTTTCATAAAATACTGCACCTTATTTTAAGAAATGTTGTAATTGAATAAATAAATACATATGATCAGTATTTAACGAAATAAAGGTCGTTATTTTTTAAGCACCATGTATAGATAAGGAAAACTGTATAGCTGTACAGGAATCTTGTACAGATGTTTTAACCCTGTATGTACAGATGTTTAAACCCCTATACAGATGTCTTAACCCTGTTTTAACCCTGTATGTATGTATACAGTTTTCAATTATATTTAAATAATGTTAAGATATGCAATTAGTTTGAACTTTAAATTATTTCGTAACAAAGTAATAACTTTTAATTTAGATAGCAATGCAAGATCAGACGTATAATACTGCCAAAATAATTGAATTATTTCACCGTGCTTTATAAGCTATGCTTCTGCCGGAGATTTAAAACAATCTGTGGGCTTGTTAAATGAAAACATTTGTGTACAAAATAAACCACTTACTTCTATGTTCTTTGTGTTCCAATTAGCGTAATTGAATCCCTTCGTCTTGTCGTAAGACATGTTTTGCAATTATTTTATATAAATTATAATATAATTTCTAGACTTGTCTTTCCGTAATGTGTTTGGATCTTCTTGATTAGTTTAAGAACGAAACGGTTTTCTAAGTTCAATTTAGGGGAAAATTTCTGTCGGTGAAAAACGTGACCAGAAGTTTTTATAAAATGTTTCAAAATAATTTTTAGAATGAAATGTTATAGGAATTTATATTAATAATAAGTAAGAAGCAGCACATAATTTTCTATGTATACTTACATTTCATTTTTAAACTTACGTTATTTGTTTATTATTAAATTAATTTATGTCGAAAAACATTACGAATAAGAGTGATACCTATTTCAAATTTCACTTAGTTTGCAGTTTTTAAATAACTTATTTCTTCTTTATTGATTTAGATAATTTTCAGATGGCGTTAACTCACCCAAGTTCCAAGACATGATAATATCTTGAGTGTTTTATCCTTGCTTCGTAGTGGTGGTTTCATTTGCTTATCAATAAGAATTAAATATAACGTAAAATTATCTTATGAAAGTAATGAATGTAATAACTTTTTGCTCAAGTTATTGAATTAAATAAATTAGAAGTAAAAACTTCGTTAGCATATCATATAGATCAGAGGTTCTCAACCTTTACGTAAGTGCGTTCCACCAAAACCAAAATTTAAAATTTTCAGTACTAGTAGCACCAACAATATTATAGCTAATTATGGCATATGGCATTAGCAATGCACTAGAAACGTAAATAGAATGCCTGTCATACTTCAGCAGTTGTTAGATGCACAGTCACTAATTATAAGTAATTATAGGACAATATTATTTTTCAAATTCATATGTGCATAATCGATGGCCGAAGGGATTTTAAATATGCTCCATAAGCAAATCCTGTGTATATAAGTGCCGTTATTGTTTCATTCCTGAATTAAACACCAAATTTTCTATACCCATATTGTTAAAATAAATATTTTCTTCAATCAATTTAATTGCGATTACTACGAATTAGATACTTCTCTATAACGAGGGTTACAACCTTTTCATTAATGCCTACCACCAAAACCAAAATTAAGAAATGTGTGCACAATCAGCAAAAATTAGTAGTAGATAGGAATAAAAAGTTTTCGTACACTTAATTATGTTATTGTTACATATTTTCATTTCGTTTTAATGAAAATTTGAACAAAATAATATATATTAATAAATACCATTGACATGGAAATTTCCATGTAGCCACTGATGAAGAGCGTATTTACGATCGAAAGCGCTCTGGCCTTTTTAAGTTTTGTACGTCTTAAAGAAGTGAAATAAAAGACCTTCTATTATAGTTGTGTGCTTGTTGTTTCTGCCAATCTGTTCTTTTTAAAATTATCTGGTAGCGATAAACATATCTATACATTTTCCAAATTCTACACTAATTTATTACTCGCGTATGCTAGCATTGAAAATAAATATTATCAAAAATATGCACTACTTTTAGATGAAAAAAATCTTTATATATTACACAAATTATTTACGAACTACCAGGCATTGTCTAGCGTACCATCAGTGATAATCATACTACTGTTTTATAACTGCTACTCTACAACATTTTGTATTGACATTTTCCTTCTATCTTGTTTTGTTTACGAGTTCGTGTTCCTACCTTCTTCATTTATCCACTAGGGAGCATTACAATGATCTAGATTCTATCGAGCATGGTCATTCTTCTTTAGATAGATCTAACGTGCACACTCAGTAACCTTTTATTCCAAAGTTGTTAAGATGTGCTTACGCACTTTCTTAGGAACAGCGTATGCCGTTTGATTATACCCAGAACATACTTCAATACCACGTTTATGTATCCAAAGTATTTTACAAACCCCATGTTCTGTGTAGAATTTCTAAATATATCGGCACTCATTGTTCCTTTACTGCAATATTATCCAACATTCCAACGAACTGAAACAGATAATATTTGAGAGACGAAAGATGCTGAAAGTAGTTTCGACCATCGCTTGCGGGATTATTTTCGGGAAGAGCAATTTATGAGAGTGTAGAAGAGGACGGGTGGAGAGAATTTGGAGCCGAGAAGAAGCCCCTGATTACCATTCGTTTTTACGGCCTTTCCAGGGGAAGGCTAATAACAGAACACAATTTAATAAAAGCAGAATATTTCTAACAAAATGCTCCGTTTAAGACGATGCAAAAAAGTTGCATGTATGTTTTAACAAATGCATTGGTGAAATATTAATGAAAATTGAAAAAAAAAACCTCTAATCGCTAAATCGTTTTTCTCAAAGACTGACATATTCTCTCGTCTAAGCACGCTATTTTAGTAGAACCATAATTTTCAGTGAAAGAGCTGGGCAACAAAAACTCGGCAAGAAATATCCTATGATGCGTAAATGTCCAACAATTAGCATAAATGCAGCAACTGGTATAAACGACGCAGCAAGTGGAACCAATAGTGAATAGCCGTTCCAATTTTCTGTTAATACAAACTCAGTGAGTGACTCAATAAATTGAATACAGGGAAAACATGTCTTATGGAAAAATTACATCTTAACGTGTGGTGCATATTTAGATGGAAACTTTGTGTTGGATTTTATAATTATTAAATTATTCATAATTAACATGGACGTTATATCATAAGGTCAGAAACCCATTGCGATGTTTTCCCTCTAATTAAACCCGCCATGTTATCTTTAGTGCGAGTCCTGGGCCAGAATATTTATTAACATAATGCTCCTCAATTAATTGCACAATTTTTTAACTTTTAAAAATAGTATTATTTATTAACAACATTCGGTTAATTATTACAACAATTATCATATTATTTGCAGAGGAGATTGGATATGTGAGACCAGGTAAATTATAATTATCAAACTGGTCTATGACCTGCTCCAGTAATGGATACGCACATACCTTCAATTTCTCTTGCAAATAAACACACAGCTCGTACGTTGGTTCTGTTTCTCATCTCGATTTCTGTAGTACTGCATCTGGTACTCATCTCATCTGTGGTTGAAGTGATTATCTCAGGACATTTCGTTGAAGTTTCTCCGGAATATGACGTTCGAGTCAATTTAGGACATTTTGCTTAAGTCTCTGTTGTCGAAGAATATATCAGGACATTTCGCTGCAGTCACACTGGAATCTTACGTTCGAGTGTCGATCTCAGGGCAATGCCACCAGACATCTTCCATATTGGTCAATATTTTTAACCAATCTCGTGGCTTCACTTTAGCATCCTAGGTTTATGGCCTACTTGACCTCTCGGGTCAGAGTGCTGTAAAACTGGCGTCATTCAGACTGATGACGTTGTCTGACATTATATACATCATAAATATAAACATAAACCTGTCTCACTAAATTTTTTTTCACATAATGGTTACAATTATAGTGTGGTACCCTTCAATTTAAAGCGTTTGAAGAAATATTTCTATTGGTACCATAAGTGGAAACGCATTCCTAGGGGGCGGGTAACTTGCCCCCTGAGGGGTGTTAATGACATCACGAAGAAATAAATTGTATTGTGGCTATTTTTTACAACAGCTATTGAAATATAGCATCTCGTGATCATTAAGCCATAAATAAATCCTCGTATGCCTGATTATGTGAAATTCTGTCCTACGCAGCCATGTTAAAAAATATAAAATATCAAATACATTTCGAAGTTTTCGCTGGAATTTTAAAAAAATTCTATGTAGTATTAGATTTGTTGATAACAAATCTGGATATAAAGTTTCGTGAAAATCCATTAATAGCTGTGACCGTTATCGTGTCCACAAGAAATCGACTACAGACATAGAGACAGACAGACAACACTCCCAAATTAGTCAAAACGTGTTCAGTAGATCGTATGTTGGTATCAAAATCTCGAATTCGAAATTTTTCCTGAAACCAATACTTTCTCAATACTACGTATGAGAAAATAAAAATATTTGTGGGAAATCTAATATTACTTTCCTTATATACATAGTATCATGTATAAGGAAAGCATTGTGACGGGGTCGAAAATTGGAATTCGAGTTTTCGACGGGAGAGCACGTTTCAAGCATCCCTGAACACAAATCAAACGTTTTTGAGGTGATGTATGTGTGTCAGTGAATCTGTGGAGACCACATCGGACGAACGAAGGGAGCGAATTAAATGGAATTTGGTAGAAATATTACAATCCGTGAATCCTGGAAGCCTATTGTTTTAAACGCAGTCGAATGTTCAGAATCCCACTAAATTTTCTAGTGAAATTTTGAAAAATCATAAAAAAATTCAAAACTTTCTATAAAGTTACGTAAACGGCAATTTCTTATGTAATTGTTCATTAGAAAACGTTTGACACAAACTTTAGAACGCTAGCATGAACCATTCTCGATATATTGCACTTTTTCAAATACATTTATAAAAAAATCACATAAAATAAAAAATATATTAAGTAGTGGAAAATATGTTCACTTTTCCTATGCAATATCAGGCGATAAATTTGGTGACATCATTCTGGTGGATCTAGCTCGTTCCATTCACGGGAAAAAATAGTTTGGGTAATACTTTTTTAGTTGGACACTAATAGTTATTTATTTGCTATAAGAATAATTTATTTATCCGCTCATAACTCATGACGAAATTTTGGTGACGAATTTTGCAGAATATTGCCAACTTGGCGATTTTTTTAATTTTGTCAAATTAATGCAAATGTCGCCAATTTGCTAAAAATGACGCTAAATCAATGAAAATGACTGTCAAATTAACGAAAATGTCTCCAAATTGAAAAAACTGTCGCTAAATCAATATAAATGACGACTAATTGACGAAAATTCAACATCTTGGAAAGAAAATAAGAAACTTTAAGAATAATAAATGAATGACAAATCATTAGATTTTAAACGTCATTTTATTAAAACATCCATCAGACGTACATATAATTTAAAAGCCAGAGCGCTTTCGGGTATCATCATACCCTTCCTCAGTGGCGTTAAATAAAAAGTTATACCAACGTGTTTAAATACTATCTATTACCGGCAAGTTGAGTTTGCATATTACAAAATTGGCATCACTACTAAACACGTTTAATACATCCACACAAAATCACCAGAAACAGATTTAAAAATTACAAAATTATAAATACGAGAAAGACAAAAAGTCATAATCTAGTTTAAGCACAAATATACACAAGTAAAGGATTTTTAATACTTTATATTTTAGAGGTAACTTTGTAAAAGTTTGACTCGTATGGAATCGAGAAAGAGTCGCCAGGCCTAACTTAAAATATGGACAGGGTCAAAATTACAGATAGGGGTGCGATACAGATAAATAAAGAGGGATTCTTAAATTAATATAGACCGGGAGTTATTATAGCTGATCAAAAGAAAATAATTTTCGAAAATGGGTTGAAAGTTATGATTAATCACTAATTGGGCAAGATCAGTCGATTGCCTACCGTTTTTAACGTCCCTAGCATGTTAAGCCAACCGTATACCAACCGTGCGTTTAGTGCTACCAATATAAAACGTATAAACATTATCTGGAGAAAAAAAGGGCACTGCATATACCCCAGCATATGAACCCCTTCTTTCTACAGATATTGTTTATAAGTTTTATTACAACACGTTTGTAGAATTATCATAAGTTTATAGCATTTCGTAATTTTGAGATTGAAATTCAATTTGGCAATTACTCAAGTTCAGCTTAAGTCTGCAGATAAGTATGTTTCAGTCAGATATTTTATTCCTAGCATTGATAAATATTTTGTGTATTGATTTGTATTTAGTGTTGTGTATATGTATATATGTTTTGAGTCTTTTAAGGAAGTCAGTTGTGAATAAAGATTTAGGATATAAATTGTCGTGATTCTTTCGCAGAATTCTAGCCGTGAGGTAAATTGAAGTTTCTTTCAGATTGAAGTTAATTTAGAGTGAATTCAGATCAAGATTGTTTACGATTCAGTTCAAAGCCATCTTGTGTAGTGAAAAATCAATTAAGACCCTTAAGTCAGTACCTGAAACGGTTAAGGTCGCTAAAAGTTGCTGCTTTACTTTTTAAGAGTGATAGTTTATCTGCCTTTGATAGTCTTAAATATTAATATTATAATATTTTAAAGATTAATTTTGAGCAATGCGATCTTGTGCAGTGAGGAATCGATTAGGATCCTTAAATCAGTATCCAAAAAGACAAGGTCTTTAAAAATTGCAGCTTAACTCTTTAAGAGTGTCAGGTTTTGTGTCTTTGACTGTCTTAAATACTAATGTTAGGATATTTTTAAAGATTAATTTTGAACAGAAGCTCATAAAGCACGGATTTTGATACTACTTACGATATAAATGGACCTAAACAAATTACGTATGCATTTTTGATGAAAACAAAGAATCACATGTTCCAAGTACAGAACATGCTTTGAAATTGTAGTGTTTACATAAAATAAATAAATATCTCCCCACATTTTCTATAGCGCATGCCGAACATTTACTCCAACATGCCCTGAATATGTTATTTATCGTTACGTCATAGGTCTTTTAATAAATGTATATGGAAATAACATAAAATAATTGAATTATTTTTATTTAAAATAAAATAGTTTAATGTAACGTCTTTGCCTTAAATGCAACATTTATGAAAATATGTGTGAATATATTTATTGAAGTGTTTTTCTATTCCCATATTATCCAGTACTTCAGCGAATTGAAACTTCCCCACTCCAGAGATCGAAATGTGGGAAACAACTTCTACCAACACTCGCAGGATTACTTTCTAGAAGAATAATTAAGGAAGAGTAGGAAGGAGTGTAAGAGCATGTTGAGTCGAAAACGGGTTCCTGATTGCAATGCGTCTTTTATGGTCTTTTGGAATAGCTGCCAAAGTTTTAATGGAAACAAAATATTTCTAATGAATCGTTGCAAATGGATAATGCACTAGGATTGATATGAATGAAATACATCTTATCATCAAAACTGTTAAGAAAGCATGGATGGACGGAATACTTTACGATGAGAATCCTAATTAAAACTTTGTGCATTTCTTTATGCTTGCGTTTGGTATTCTGCGTTAGGATTTATTTTGAGGTATTTCTTTTTGGGAATTATTCCATAACAATAATTGCTAACTATTATTTACTGCATTTGTTTGTCGATAAACTTTAAGCAAACACTCAAAGGTAAATTAAATTAATTAAAATCCTACCATAAAATAAATTAGTACAGGCGTCGACTAGTTTTTTTTTTTGCTTAAACCAGGATAAAATATAAATTAACCACGTTTTCAAAAGTAAGATCTCTATATTAAAGTAATCCTATCTATATATCATCTCCTTTGTTGATTCAGTTATTTTTCCCTTCTAAACTGAAGACATAGACTTTTTATTTTGATGATTTAGCAGATTGGTACTATTATTAATTCATTTTATGAAGTGTTGTAACGAATATTTTACTTTCTCTCTGTTTTAAGCTAGATATTATAAAGCAGAAATACTTTATAAATTTAAAACTAACTTGAAACACTAGAAAATTTCGAAGTACTAGAAGTTTCTCCTTAAAGGAAATAAACTGCTTTGAAATAATTTCTACATTATACATAAATATCCAATTAAATGCATATTCTGAGAAATAGTTGACATGCTTAATTTTACAGAAATGATTCAGGTGCTGACATAAAACATTCTGTTTTCATAATAGGTCCAGTTTCAATCAGTTAAGTAGTTTCCGAGATGTTGCAAAAGGTGTTCATTTTCAATAAAAACTCACACCCAAATTTCCTATTTGACATGTTGATGAAAAGTTTAAAAATTACGATTAATAAAAATTATGCTTCGAAGAATCAAATACCATTACTTGTACTTAAGATAGGTTGAGATAAGAAAAATTTCGTTATATACCAGATATTAATTTATCGTTGGTTTGCTATAACGAGTTTGACCATGCCAGCATCTTACCATTTTTTAATATTCAATTATACATAGATTATTATATGGACGATCAATTATTTAATATACTTAATATTTAATAAGTTGATATACTTTACTATTTTTAATCTTAAATTATACAAGTTAATGCCACGTTTTTTGTTAAGCGTAAAATATATGGGAAGATGCCAATTTTTACAACCGTGGTTCTTTGCCCTCATATTATTCAGTGATTCAGTGAATTGAAATTTATAGATAGCATTCTATAAACCGAATTCTGGGAAACAAATTCTACGAACACTCGTGGGATTGCTTTCTGGAAGGAGTAATTAAGGTAGAGCAGGAGAGAGTAACAGAATATGTGTAGTCCAAAATGGGTTCCTGATTGCAATATGTCTTTTATGGTCTTTTAGAATCGCAGTCAACATTTTAATGAAAACAGAATATTTCGAATGAATCGTTGTAAATGAATTGGTATGAATGAATGAAATCCTACCCTCGAAATCATCAACAGAATGTGGATGAGAGAAATGTTCTGAGTCCAGAATATTAGTCTTTACGACCTAAAAATATGTGCATTTCGCTCCGCCTTTGTTTGTTATTTCCACGGAGAATTTGTTGAGAATGATATATTTTGAAATAGTGTTTCTATTATAGAAACATCATACATATCAAAATATTCGGTGATACAAGTAAAACAAATTAATCTCATTGCTAGATAAAAGATAATTGACATGCAGCGAAGAATTTCAAACATCTTTTCAATTTTCTCTTAAAGAGAAAATATATTTCATTCAAAGAAATAATCGCTACGTTACAGATACATGCACAGTTTAACATATATTTTCAGAAATAGTTGGAATGCGTAATTTCATAAATTAGATACTAGGTAATGAAAATTTCAGAGGTAGTTATTTTTAAAAATTGTGCAACCAGATTCCGACCTCAATACAAGTATGAGTGAGATACTGATATACAACATTCAACTTTTGTATTTTTTATCCTAATTTATTAATAAATTCTTAAGAAACTTTAGAGTGTAATGAAATGTGTATGCCCGTACTTCACAAGATATTTACAATCACAAAAATCGCCGTGTTTATATGTTTATATAATATTTCATAAAGGTACTGAATGTGGTTTCAACACTGCAGATAGTTTCCAGAAAATTGTTATCTATGTGCATGGTGCACATATACATACTACAGAGATTCAGTTCAACACTCAACGGCTACCTGTTGGTTTATGCCGATGAAAAAAAGGAGGCAGAGTGAAAACAGAAAGGGTATTATCGCTGCACGTACTATTTGGTGCCAGGTGCTAAGTACTTTTGACTGCGTCTTTTTTCTTCTACTTGTTATATGCCGTAGAGGTAGAGATACGCGACGTCTCAATATCTGTACGGCGTCTGTTGCAGTAGCGCCGCTCGCATGACTCTTGCTGAGTGTTAAGTACGATATAGACAAAAATATTTATTTTTAAATGTGATATACTTTTCATCATTTTGCAAGCAATCTAGTATATTTGCACCAATTGCCATTTATACCGGATACGTAATTTTGTTGAAAATGCATTTAATCTTTTCTTCCTTGAACAACTCAAGGTTCCTACATTTACTAACTGGGACAACAATCGTCAATAGCGATCTGTGTACATTTTATACATCTGTGTCAACTTCTTTTCTACAAATAATAGACCTTTATTTTTCTACCAGAGTATTAAGGACATTTATGCATTCAAATTGGTTTTCGTAGAATATCCATAGGAAATTCTACGAACTTTTATCTAATTACATGAATATGGAGATAATACATTATAAAAATTAAAACTATATTATAAAACATTTAAATGCTTTGTGGAGAGAATTGTTGAGATTTAGCATTTGTATGACCGGATGCTAAATGTGCTAAATACAAATAAGTTACAAAGTAATGGCAATCCTATTATTGACTGTTCGAGAAGAGGATCCTTAAATAGGATTGGCGGATGGAAATCCAATGTTCCAGAAATATAAATTGCTCTGTGTAATAAGATATTTACTCTAGTTTTTGACATTATTTAACTATTATTTTTCAATATTTATATTGTCTGAAGTTTCGTTAGTAAAAGTAATAAGAATAAAATAGAAGCACATTTTTCATAAATGCATGCTAACTAAAATAATATCACATCTGACGCTCATTACTGCAGCTATTGTTTGTTTGATTAGGCTCGAAAACATGTAAATAGAAAATAATCCAATTAGTGGCTCAAAATCTGTAAGTTTGAAGTTCCACTTTCACAGTTTTGTATCCGTATTTTCGAAAATAAATCAGTGACTCTTTTATGGTTGTCATAGAAACAGCGTTATCAAATATCATGCCGATTCGAGCTCATGATGAAAGTTAATTTGAGAAAATGAACGATGTTTCTATTGAAATCTGGGTAGAATTTGAAATGCATCGTTAAAGTTAGTTACTATTTATCGTGATCTAAATTTATAATAGGCGCTAATAAGGCGCTAATAAGGCGCTAATATGGGGATAAATATGATCTAAGACAATGAAATATTGTGATTATATTAAAAATTGGGTAATAATATTGTTATTCATTTTACATGACATATGTTATGTATCGTGGAATTACCTTAGCATAATGCGTTGGGAAGAACTGTAAAAACAACCCCAATTTTTCAGTGAGTACAGGGATTTTACTTTTACTGTAAGGTAAAATATTATTATTCCTGTCTTTAAAAACCCTTTAGTTGTTTTTAAAATTCATTCTTTGTTTACGTACACTGACATTTATGTTATTTGTTGCAACCTTACCTTTACCAATTGCAATATCATTTCATTCATTAACTCGTAGCAATGAGATACTTAAATATTTTTATTGCTAGACCATAATCGTAGCATTTTTAGACCATAATCATTATTAAACCAAGTTCGTAGCATTGTTCGACCACAATAGTAGCATAGTTAGACTATAATCGTAGCATTGTTAGACCAAAATAGTGATCGGCTTTGTTTTGCTGAATATAAAATATTTATAAAACTCCACTTATAATCTATTTTAGATGATGATAAATCCCTCCAATTGCATGGGAATTCACTAACAAGGAAAGTCTCCTGACCGACCCCCACCGATTTTAATGAAAAACTTACTGTGAATAGTATTGGTCTGTCACAACACATGGTGTAAGTACCAGCGGCCCTATGGCAATGGGAACGACACAATAAAATATTGAAAAAAAATAGTTTTCATTGCTAAATGTAACCCTACTGTAGAACTCGCCGCCAACGTTGGTGTACAGTATACGTCACATTCCCCGAGTATAAATACGGAAACAGTGCATCAACTCGTTTGCTTTGCTCTTCGATTCGCTTACTGTTCTGTAGTACTGCACATTTCGTATTTCCAGCGACATTTTTTATAGTTCATTCCTCTTTACTGTTTGTTTGAATGCAAACTTTTTGCATAATTTTCTGTTTTTTTACACTATCAAATGTCCCGGCCACACACTTTGCTACCATAAACCCTTGGGTTGGTCGTGTGGTCTGGGCCTTCAACACTATCAAATGTTGATAGAAGAGTGTGTTTAAACTATTTGAATAGTTTTTACATTAGCAATTTCGCCTTGTTGTTTACTTTTTTCAGGATATTTTCAAAATCCGGTTGATTTTGTTTTTCATATATTAGATTCTTTTCATTGCTCTTTGGCCAATTGCTCTTTCCAGAGGTTTGCAAAATGTAGTTGGTGTTGCAAATATTTTTATTTCGAACATTTTTTATTATTCCTCATCTCTACAATACATTTATTCCATAAAATAATAAGCCTGTTAGCGTTACATTAATTTAGGTTGCAATGGCACCAGATTGGATATGTCCTACAGATGAATTTATGACAAGTTTATAAAAAGTGAGACTTCAAAAGCTGATGAGTTGTATTAGTAGGTACTGTCTTGTTAGTGTTCACTGTTTAGTATTACTATTGATTTTGTTAAAAACTCCACAAGGGCTTTCCTCCTGCTGGGAGAAGTGCCCAAGAGAGGGTAAAGCGGGATTTTCTAAAGATCTTGCTTCGCATTAACGTTATATGTGGAGAACACCACTAAAAACTCTGTGCTGTCTGATCAATCGAACGCAAGAACTCAAAATCTCCCATTGGTGCCTTACATACAAATGCGACCCTCGTATACCCAGGATCTAGGCATTAACTGAATTTTTATAGCATTATATCTTCAGAGGTTATCACTTTTCACGATTCAGTCAAAACAGTAATCAAAATGAATAATCGCCAAATCGGGATAACGTATAGAATCTGGTAACCCAGAACCAATTTTCAATATTTTATTGTGTCGTTTCTATTGCTATATGGCCGCTGGTACTTACACAATGTGTTGTGACAGACCAATACTATTTACAGTAATTTTTTCATTAAAATCGGTGGGGGTCTGTCAGGAGACCTTCCTTGTAAGTAAAATAAAAGTATTGTCGGGATATCGCTTTTGTGTCTTGGCGAATGCCAATCTCTTGCTGTTGTTTCTTATTTCTTATTATCTTGACTGTTCCTCATGCTGCTTTCTGTTTGGCTCTCTCTTAGTTCATGTTTCTATATAATCCCCCCTTTGTATCTTACTTTCACCCATTCCTCATTTGAACTTCGGGTTTGTAGGTGCTCTTCCACTATCAAAGGGTATCTTCGAAACAGCTGTATCATGCATTCTTATTTTATTTATATTTATACACACTGCTCAAGTTACCGGCCGTCCAAATAGATACTCAAGTCCACAGGACGAGTCGGACGGTCTGGGTCTTCAACACTGCTCAAGTTGAGCCAACGGCCGTACCGTGCTGAAAACACCGATTCTCGTTAGATCACCGAAGTCAAGCAGTATCGGGCGCGGTTAGTACTTGGGTGGGTGACCACCTGGGAACACCGCGTGCTGTTGGCACATTTCGGGCGCGGTAGCCCGGTGGTTTGCGCGCTGGATTTGCACGCTGTCACAGCTGCCGCCGTGTTCATGCGGAGTACGATCACGTCAAACATGTGGGTCCGTAAGTCCTTCCGAGGGGTTGGTGGTAGGGGAAGGAGGGTACGGTCCCTCTGGATGCCTCCCCCACTGGGTTTCGGTCTAAATTGGGTGGCACTTCCCGGTCGTCCAAACAGTTACCTTACACCTTTCTGGTAGGTCGGACGGTCTGCGTCTCAACAACAACAACATTGCTCAAGTTCTTCTTATGTATGGGAATTGTTGATTATTTCATAACTGCGGATCGTCATGGCATTGGATCGGTCCTTTAAGTCACACCCCGGTGCTAATTTTCTACATTTTTTTTCACATTTCAAATTTTTAACCTTTTAATATCTGCGAGGGTTATCCACAAACGTATTGAGAACTCGAAGATACATATGCGGTATTTTCATATGCTTCTAACAACAAAATATTTATATTTACCCCACTCAGATAGAATTAGCAGCAAGTTATTGTGAGGTGCTTTGTTCACTTTCCGTCCCAACTGAAGCGCTTAAATGGGTGACTGTATTGAAGAGATTCTTCTTACTCGAAGGTGACAGAATTACAATCTGAGTACTAAAGAATCCTTATTTTCAGAACAATAGTAGACCTGGATGGTATTTAGTAAATCCGACCACCTTGTTCAAAACAGAGATTGACAGCAGAACTAACACCGCGCGTATAGTCAAAGAATATGGGGAGAAGCACACTTTCTTGAATTCATCCGGTCTCTCTGGCGGCTGTTTGATTTTGCATGCAAAGGCGTCTGAGGTTCGCGCTTTCGACGTTAAAGGATTTACACCGTCTCAGTGTTCATGGTGGACTTGATATGTTCTTATTTCTGTTCCTTCTACTTAAACAATACATTTTACATATGGTTTCGGGGAAGCCGTCTTCTGATTTAGTGTGTTTCTGGTTGGATGTATTCTTGCTCATATTAGTGACACTACTTGTTTAGGGGAAGGTCAATGATTGGGTTTTTGTTGACCCTCCTCACAAATCCGGGGTATGTTTTCATCATTCTGATTATTTTTCGTAATTAAGTCGAATTCAGTCTGAATAAATGCATTTATTGGTCATAAGCCAATGCCAAATTTACTGTCAATGTTGACGCTGTTTCGTCTGGTCTATTATTCGTCTCTATTAACCAAAACCGTTATATCATTTCAATTTATTGATGTATCTGGTCTCTAATTTTGTATTAGAGATCAACTTATTATATAATATGTCAGGCATGCCAAGCATAAAACATTTCAGAGACAGAACGAAGTAAACAGTTCCATCCAGTGATCCCCGTATCACTTTAGCTAAAAATATAATTAATACATACCAGATAATAGAGTACCAGAAGAAGATAATGCCGCGCTAAAATGTGCTTCTGATTATCTTGTGAATTTTATGGTGCTGCGATCTGTGTCTAACTGCAGATCAAACAAACATTTTTTTGATAAAATGCTTCAAATCGGATACTGTCTAAAATGTTATAAAATAACTATCAAAATAAATATGAGTTTTGTGTTTTGAATATGATTTTGTCCAATGACTACGACACTATGTATTTTTGATTTGTTGATGGCAAAATTTTGCCATACTACTATATATATATATATATATATATATATATATATACTATACATATACATATGTATACATATATATATATATATATATACATATACATAATATATAAATATATATATATAATATAAATATATATATATACATTAATAAGGAATTCTTTATTACAACCTTTAGTAATAAGAATTTTGATGATATACCTTTTAATCGAATATTTGAGGGTCAGGCTCATTGTTTTCCCATTTCTAATACGAAGATCACTATCACTCATCGATATGTTGTTCCTTTAGGACGTAAAGTTTTTAACTATAATCATATTGGTAAAAATCTGAACCTTTACGATAATCCGACCTGTCAATGTGCTTCTAGCCTCTTTGTTGATCACGATCACGGTCATATTATAACTGGTAATTTGGACATAATCACCAATAATGACCTTAAGGATACATTGAAATTGGGAACGAAATTTCGTATGCAGGATTTTAAAGGTATAGACATGAAATTTAGTCATGAATTGAGTGATTTCATATATAAAATGGCAGTACGATACAGCATGCCTTTATCATCTTTTAATGAATGGCGCGATCACACTATGGAGAATTTTTATTTTTATTATCATCATTCTTGTGGACAAGATGAACGTCACACAATGAATAGACGCATACTGGAAAATGTATGGAAAATATTCGCAATTACGTATACCGATAAGGTTACATCGAATTTTACCTTTACTTGTATGAAATATTACATCGATCAACTCCATATCAGTTATAATAACGAAGACATGTATGTTTTGTTGAAATCAAAACGAAGGGAAATCGAAAATAAAATAAGGGCTTTACATAAACGCATAGGTATCAACATCAATCATATTCGATATCCGTACTTGGTATTGATACCAAAACTACACAAAACACCTGTAAAGTTTCGACCAGTAACGGTAGCCTATAAAGCTTATACTACTACAGCAAATACGAAACTTATTACACTTTTAAAACCTATTATGACTCAAATTATGCAAGGTGGTTCAGTAATGATTAAAAATAGTGGAGATATTATAAAGTATTTGAACAAACATCCCACAAGCCTGATTTACAAGTCTTATGACTTTAAAGATCTCTTTAATAACATAGATCTGAAAGATCTATATGATATTATGATAGAAATCCATAGTCAATATCACCTACATAAATACATAGCATTACACAAATTCAAGGCTATCTTGGATATTGTGCTTTTTGAAAACGTCTTATTCAATGGTTTGAATTATTATAGGCAAGTAAAAGGTATACCTATGGGGGGAGGCTGCTCCTCGATGATGGCAGATCTATACCTCCATCACTATGAAAAAGGCACACATATATTAAACGAATTGCCTTATTTCCGTTTTGTGGATGATATACTTGTGGCACATCCAAAAACCAATATTAAATTTAACTTCGACTTTTACCCTGCACAATTGGATTTAATTGAAACTCCTGCAGATTCTGCCGATGAAATTAATTACTTGGATATTATCATTCACTTCGCTGAAGATGAACCCTTGTATACGATACTTTATGATAAAAGACGACATTTCAAGATTAAAGTGAATTATATTATCAATTGGAGGTCTAATTTAAGTCAGAAAGTTTTTCGTAATATCGTAATGAATCACTTTATACGGAACGCCCGCTTGCATACTTATAAAAAAGACCGTATAAAAAGTGATGTTATATTTATCAAGGAGGCTATCAAACAAGACTATCCCTTTGGATTCCTCAGACATATTTATAATACCTATCATAATAAAACAGTCAACGCATTTGAAAATGATATTGGCAAACGTTTAGTTTTGGGTTATAAATGGCAACGATGGTGTTAGTCCTATACACTCTACTCCCTTCTCTCTTTTGACTGAGGGATTTCAGTTGGCCGTTTTACTTTTCTTGTGTGTTGTCACTCTGAATTCTGACTTTGTATGTATACCCTTGCTTTTACAACTTCGTAATGGAGTCCATTTGTTCCTTGTTCGGACTGTTTTGTGCGTCTTTTGCTTTGACGTTTGTACGGAGATTGGCCTCAGGTATTTTTCGGATCCGGGAGTGTTTCCTATGGAATAAAAGTCGACTTTTAACCGGGGAACTAGGGGTCACCACCCCCCTAGGCCTTTTCAAATTTCCCTGTTGGCTTTTCTCCACCACCACCTCCTTTTTTGAGATTTCTTTGTAGAATTTTTCTCTTTTATATATATACATATATATATATAAATATATATATATTATATATGTATATATATATATATATATGTATATATATATATATATATGTATATATATATATGTATATATATATATATATAAATATATATATATATATATATATATATATATATATATATATATATATTATATATATATATATATATATATATATATATGTATATATATATGTATATATATATATATATATATATATATATATATATATATATATATATATGTGTATATATATATATATATATATATATATATATATATATAATTTACAATTAAATGCAAGTAATAATGACACAAATGTTGCAAACTTTTTAGATTTAAATTTAAATTTACAAAATTGTAATATGGTTATAAACTTGTATGATAAAAGACAGGATTTTAAATTTAATACATCAAAAATTCAACATTTTGACTCATGTCTGCATATATCTGTATTTAGAAATATTATAATAAACCAGGCTCTTAGAATCAATAACATTTGTGATGAATATTATAAATTAGCGCACTTTATGGAATTATTGAGTACAGCGACTAATAATGCATATCCCCCCAATTTTGTTATTAAAATTATCAACTCAGTGTATCAAATTTCACTCGATAACATCCTAGAAAACATTCCCAATTATAGTGACTAACATACAGGAAAGAGAGAGAAAAAAAAAAAAATATATATATATATATATATATATATATATATATGTATGTGTGTATATATATGTCTATATATGTGTATGTTATGTATAATTATTTATTAATTATATAAATAAATAAAAATGAAAAATAATAAACTAAGTCAAAAACATTAGAAAAATCAAAAAATCGGAAAATAGGATGCATTAACATTAATGTTTTGAATTTTATTTTCGCAAAAAAATGTAACTTTTGTCAGTAGTCTTGTGAAACTACGTTTTGAGCGCCCTTATAATGGTGTATAGTGGCATTCTCGATTATCCAGTTTTCCAATGAATTACTTGTTTAGTAGGAATTTTCATCTTTGATTCATATTCATATTCAGTTCTGCATGTTTGGGAAGTTGTATTCTGAATTGCTTGTCCAGTCTCCAGCTTAGACTCACTGGACGGGTTTGGGAGTATTTCCGTGAACGTTCGTACTGCCTCCCTGGTAGAATTTCGACTTGTTCATTCCGGTGCTTCTAGATTAAGCTGTTGAGGTTGATCGTGTATACACGTGGTAGAAGAGGAAGGGTTCATGCCGCATGGTAATACAATTTTCTTAATGTATCCTTTTTTCAATTTTTCATTTTTTGATGCCTGTAGTCTGAGTTTAAGCATTTATAGTAATGTACTATTGCTTAATCTGAAACAGGCATTTGTTTGGGTTAATTAGAATTAAATACTCAGACCTGAAGATGAATTTAATTCTGATTAATCATCGAATTTGGGAAGGTTCTGTTCTTTTCTCTTATCGGCATTATGGCCGTGAATTTGCTTCTATGGTGATGTTAATATTACTTGAATTGTATTTTTTATTTTTTTTTATTTTTACATAATTCTTATTATTACATTTCAAATTTTCTTTTGTGCCATTACATTTCAATTTTTCATTGTGCTTTTTTCCGCCAAGGCAAACGCTCCCGGTAGCCGATACTCCCTACACTATTTTCTTCATGACTCTTATAAAACCGTAAAAAATTACATACATACATATACACTTTCAATAACTTGTAAAAATCCAATTGTTTATTATAATACGCTAAAACAAACCAAAAAGGACACACTATAAAAATATAACAATTAATTTAAAATACCAATGTATGAAATCACTTCACACATGGTTATTTAATATCCCAAT